>VWZV01016553.1:336379-490379 GCA_013397155.1 Irena cyanogastra
GAGGCGAGGGGCGGGGCGCACGCCCCTGGCGCTGTCGCAGCAGCCCCCGACCCGCCCCAAGCCCCCGCCCGCCGGGCCTCGGCTCAAGGAGGGCCTGAGCGGAGCCCCGTTCTTCGGCTTGTGCTGCTCCCGAAGGCATTTTCGGTGGCACGTCCCAAACTCTTTAGATTTTTGATCCCTAAGAGCAGTGATGGTGGTTTGGAACATGAGTTGTGTCCCACTCCTTCCAGCAGGCAGCGGCATGCTCTCCCTGAAACTTTCCAGCCAGCTCCCTAATGATAAAATGGGAAGGTGCCATTTGCCCGGCTCGTTATGCCCTAGCTGACATACAACCAAATATTCTTTATAATTTTTTTTATACACATATTTTATATAAATGTCTACTTTTGCATAAATATATATTTTATACAAAATACATTTATAAATACACTTCAGGCATTTTTGTAGGTCACTTTGTATGTCTGCTTCTATCCTGATGTAAAACACTGCCTTAGGCTGTTTTCACGATGCATTGCCATTTCATCTTTGCTAATGCAATCTCGTCTGGGACTTAGCTGTCCTGTAACACTCTGGGTAGCTGTTGCGGTCATTTAACAGGCCTCATTGACACATGTGGAACTGTCTATAGNTACTACCTGTAACTGTCATCCAAAAGTATTCATTAATGAAACTGCTACTGCACAAAAGATGAGAGCAATCATCAATATGGAGGGGCCAGGTTATTATAAAGGGGAATGAGAGAAGGAGTGAATGAAATAACAAGGGAATACTGTATAGGAATTCAAATGCAGCACTAAGTGGGAACAGTTCTATAATACTTTAAAGTACTTTCCATTGGATATTTACTTTAGTGGACCCAACACGTCTGTTTAACAGGCCTTATTGACACATGTGGAACTGTCTATAGAATTCTTTTTTTATATTATCACCTAAATGTTGTCTTGGGTTGACTGCTTAAAGTTGTGGGAACTGTCATGGTTCCTTCTGGGACATAGCACCTCTGAAGTCGCTATCACTCTGGGGGAGTGAGCAGCTCCCTGACTTGGATAGTTTGGAATAATTTCACAAATTTTACTTCTGTTCTTCCGTTCCGTAAAACGGCAAAGAAAACAGTAGGGTTTGTTTTTTTTTTTTTTTAATGGATTTGAGAACTGAGGCAGCTAGCAGTGCCATGACAGCAGATTGTAATTTCCTCTGCTTTAACTGAAAATGACAAATAACACTCCATGTTGTTTACTGGAACTAGTAAATTACAGTGAATATTGTATACTAAGACCAACCTTTCTCAGACTTTGGTACTTCTGTAATTCTTGTGTGATGATTGGCAAGGTATCCAAAGACATTTATGAAACTTCTGGACTAGTACCTCTTCAGTATCACTTGACCAACTGCCTGATGAACACTACACACACTGGAGATTGTTTAGTGTCTCAGAAGTACTTGAAAACAGTATTTTGAATGATGCTGTCCAGAAATCTAGATGATTTGTAATTCAGAGATATCTGCTGCTCAGCTTTAGTGTCATTGTTGACTTTGTATTCTGTCCTGTTTGGACCACATGAACTCCTAATAAGGCAAGTTCTGCTGTTTGTAGTTGGAAGAAATAATAAACAGGGTTTATCTGCTGTATATTCTGATAAGATTGCTGTGGAAAAAGCCAAGATCATCTGAGTTGGGGCTTGACTCTTGAGCTTTAACTGAGCTCCACATGAATCATAAAATGTGTTTCTCTGTTTAAACTAAAATCATAGATTATCAGGTTTTCATGGTAAAATGTCAACATCTGGAAAAAGGACTCTGTTCTCATAGAAGTTTTGGCAACTCTCTTGGGAAATTTGATCTAAGAAATTAGTATCTCAGAATACAGTATCACAAGAAAAAATGGATGAACTTGAGTGTAGCAGAGAGAACTTCCCATATAATTTGATAGATCTGACCTGAACTTGCCTTTGCCTTTTCTGCTCTTTCAGGAGAGACCAAGTTTCTGTGGAAATTTTCCCCTAGGCAGTTTCACACAGACTGATCACATGTCCTCAATAAAAAGTGAAGAGGGAAGATACTTTTTATCATTTCTTCTTTATGGAACCGCTAGAATAACTAACACTTAAGGTGTTCGTGCTCAGAGGATAGGAGATAGACATTTTGTCTCTTGGCTTTTTGGAGCAAATTAGAGTCATTCAGTCAAAGAACAAAGAATTTAGAAACCTCCATATAAAGTGTGTGCTTCTTGCTGGCTTCTTGGGCTTCTTAATATTCTCTACATGGTGCAAGTGGAAAATGCTCATTGTTCAAGTTCTCCCGCTTTAGCCTGTTTTACTCCAGAACTGTTTGACTACTTTGTCTGTGTCTAAATAAAGTTGATGTGAACTTATGTCACAACTGTTATGGCTTGGGATTAATGGTGCTCTGTCCAGTTAGTTGTTAGGTTCCTGTTGGGTTTGACACTGAATGTTCCCAGCATAAGGAAGATAGATTAATGTTTTAGATCATTTGAGTATGAATAATTTTTGGTTATTTATATAAACAGTTTTGGCTGTGAATTTTCACAGAGTTGAGAAGACTCTTGGCCTCTTGGATTTTCAGTCAGTCATACTTAGGGATCCATGAGCTTCTTGAACCAATTAATTAATTTGCATTTTGTGGCAAGATGATCAGTTTTAATGGTGGTTTCTGGAAAGTTTTTTAGGTGTTTTGCACCCAGAGCCTGAAGTTTGTAGGTGATTTGTGCATTGCCACATTTAATTTAAAACGGATAGCTGGGCAATGTCACTGAGAAAGCCGGGAAAAAAACCTCAGTACTGTCATCTGTCCTGACACTTACAAGGCTGTCCAAGCTAGTTTGGCTGAGGCAGCTGCATGTTTTTGGAAATGTGCAAGCTGTTGAGTGCAAAAATGTCCAGCTGTTGAAATAGTAAACTCAGTGGGAGAAGGGTGGAGGAGAAAGGGAAGGGAATCCCTGTTCCTGTCTCAGTAAACAATGAAAAAAAAATAACTTGTGGTTGACGTTTTTCTTTTTATAGATAGTCAGTGTTAGAAAACGGGTGGTTTTATTTTTTCCCTCTTAGGATATTTCTCAACTTCATGAAAGTGAGAATCCTGTTTAAATAATACTTCATCAGTGAATTTATTCCTCTGGGGGTGGAGGGAATAATTTGTGAGTGCTTCCAATGCGCCCTGACCCTTCCTAGCAAACAGTGGAGAGGCCCTGGACTTAAAGGCAGTGACTTTGCTCTTCAGTTGGTCTACCTTTTTGAGACACTAATTTTTTTCAATTATTTGGTTTTGTATTTGACTGTTTCTCTTAGGAGAACATTTTGTTTCCTGCTCAGTTTGTAACTGGCTAGAATGTTCCAAAGTCAGCAGTCTAGAGCCCTGGGTGAGGAGTTTGGGTCGTGCTTTAAGTCACTACCACTGCTCTTAGGGACAAAAAACCTTTAGAACTTGGAGTCCTGCCTGTCCCATGCTGGAGAGCACAAGAGCCTTGATGAGAATCCTACCAGAATGCAATTCTGCTTCTTGGAAATTAAGGTAAATATTTCCCTCCGCTGTCCACTGTTGCTTGGTTGTTTTGGTTTTTTCTTTTTTTTTTCTCTCTAATAGTTTGCATCTCAGTCCTGTCAACTTTGTTTGAGAAAAAAATTTCCCCTTATTTTCTGATGTTTATGTACATGAGAAGTTAACATTTGTATCAATGTTTTCCTATGCTACAGATGCAATGGATCAGCTTGAGCAGAGGGTAAATGAATTTTTTATGAATGCAAAGAAAAACAAACCTGAATGGAGAGAAGAACAAATGACATCTATCAAAAAAGTAAGGATATCACAAGAGCGGGTCAATTTTTATTTTGCAAACTAAGACAACCTTAGGAAAAAATAGTTTATGATTGATGGGAGATTTAAGTACTCAGAACTGTGCCTTCCCTTGGGCTTTCACAGAGGTGGATGGAACTACCTTGGACAAGAAAAGTGAGTGAAAGGTTTCTTTGATCAAGAATTTCTCTCAAGTTTTACTGAGCACTTGCAAGCATAAAAAAAATGTAATCCCAAAATGGTGAGAAGTCTGGTACTAAATTTGGAGCTCAGATTTTCTTGTTTGTTTCCGTTTGTGTGACATGAGTTGCCCAAGTTAATGTGCTTTCTTTTAGAGGAAATTTTTCAAGCTTAGATTCAGCATTTCCTGTGATTTTCTGCCTGCGTCCTTCTACACATTATACATATGGTCTATTTAGCTTGAGAGAGGGAGGAGTAAGAACATGAATATGAATGTGTTCTGTGTTCTGCTTCAATACTTGAGCATTGGTGATGGTATTGTTAGCACTGTAGTCCATCATTTTGTCAGGGCAAACTCCTTTGTAGTCTCCTACAGTGGCTACTTCAGCCCCTAATTTGGCTAAGGGTTGTTTTCTTCTTTAACTAATGCAAATAGGTTTTTGAATTCTAAAAAAGAAAAATGTCAGAGCTCTGATTTCACTAGAATAAATGAAAATTTTTCTTTTGACTTCAGTTGAATCAAAATTTCAAGTAGTTTTCACAGAAGATACTATTCAGTGTAAATTGAGACTCAAAAGGCAGTAAAATCTGTTCAAATCTAAAGTAAAAGCACTTGAAAACATACCTTTTTTTAAAAAAAAAGTTTTGTCTGTGAATTTTCATTGGTTAGAGGAAACTTCTGGATTGTTTTAGTCAAATTGTTTAGAATGCACTTATGAGTTAGAGAAACTTATTTTTAAGTAATTTAAATTATATACAGTATTATCTGTGTTTGACTAGAGTGCTGGAAAGGCCTCTCCACAGAGTACTTCAGCATCATTTTGAAGAGCGGTAGGATTTGTGGTGGTCCTGAAGTAAAAGACACGCTCTTATTTCAAGTCCATAACATGATGCTGTGTAATATGAAACAAATCCAAGATTGTTTAATTTCTTGTAGCATTTCTTGCAGAAATTTAAATATCACTCTGGTAGGAAGTGTCTCCTTGTAATTTGGCTTTTTCTAACACAGAGAAAATAAATTGATATATCTCTCATTTAAAATTCAGATGATTGTTGTTTACAGTAAAATTTCAGTCTTTCTGAAAACTGACTTAAATTTGTCCTGTTGACTTATATTTTGTGCTTCATAACGGCAGCTTAAACTTACTGAAATTAATTCAATTACATTCATAATTTAAAAAAAATTCTCTTCGTAACAGGATTATTATAAGGCTTTGGAAGATGCAGATGAAAAAGTGCAACTGGCTAATCAAATATATGATCTGGTAAGTGTACACAAGACTGATGGTGAATTACCTAAATTTATGCCTTAAGAAGTTCTAAGCATTTTGATAAGCACTGCAGTCGTGCTGCCTGTACTTTTATGTCATCTACATACAGATATTTTGCTGGTGAAAGAAACATTTAATATTTTATAGACTTCCAAGAATTTTTAGTAGTAAGTGTCACTTAAATATAAACCAGAGAAATAGTACTAGAAATCATAAGGTTTTAATGCATGATTTTGGCCTGTTTAGGAGACTGGTTGAGAGAATCCCTTGGGATGCAGTGTTGAGGAGTCCAGGAAGGCTGTGCATTCTTCAAGAAGGAAATCTTAAATGTATAGGAATAGCCCATCTCCATGTGCCAAAAGAGAAGCCAGCAGGGAAGAAGACCAACCTGGCTAAATACAGAGCTTTGGCTTCAACTTCAGGGAAAAAAGAGAATGTACCACCTTGGGAAGAATGGGCAGGCAACTTGAGAGGGCTACAAGGATCTTTTGAGGATATGTGGGGAGATAATTAGAAAGGCCAAAGCCCAAGTCAAACTTTATCTGGTTGCAGTTATGAAAGACAAAAATATTTTAAAAAATATATCAGCAAGAAAAGAAGGGCTGTGGTAAATCTCCATCCTTTACTGGATACAGAGGTAAGCATAGTGATGGAGGATGAAGAAAAGCCAGAGGGACTTAATGCCTTCATTGCTGCAATATTCAATAACAAGACCAGTTGTTCTCAGGGTACCCAGCCACCCAAGCTGGAAGAAGCGGGTGGGGAGCAGAATGAAGTCCCCGTAATTCAAGGGAAGTCAGCAACCTGCTGTGCCACTTAGACACACACAAGTCTAGGGCTGTGATGGAATCCACCCCACAGCACTGAGGGAGATGGTAGAAGAGGTCACTGAGCCGCTTTTGGGTGTTTACCAGAGGTCCCAATCGACTGGAAATTAGCATTGTATTGGCCATGTACAAGAAGGGTCAGAAAGAGCATCTAGGGAAGTAGGGGCCTGTCAGCCTGACTTCAGTGCTGGGGAAGGTCATGGAGCAGATCATCCTGAGTGTCACGACAGAGTGCAAGCAGGACAACCAGGGGATCAGGCCCAGGCAGCATGGGTTTAGAAAAGGCAGGTCTTGCTTGACTGGCCTGATATTCAATCATGTAGTGGCCTGCTTAGTACCTGAGGGGAAGGCTGTGGGTGTTGTCTACCTGGACTTTAGTAAAGCGTGGTTTCCTACAGCCCTCTCCTGGAGAAACTGGCTGCTCACGCCTTGGGCAGGTGCACTGTTTATTGGGTGAAAAATTGGATGGATGGCCAGACCCAGAGAGGGATGGCACGTGTTTTAAAGTATGAAGTTGAAGTATACTTATTTTACATTTCTCAAGAGAACAGAACCTGCAAGTCAGACGACACTCAGATACAGAAGACATAAAACATCTGCTTTAGTTTCACTACAACTAGCCAAAAGTTTGTTCCAGAAGTTGGAACTCCCCCTTCTCTTTAGCTTAGCTGGTAACTGGAGAAACCTCCCAGTTTTTAATAAAGATGGGTAAATGTTGCTGTATGATTACAGATGCAGAAAGCATTTGGAATATAGTGTTTCTTTTTATGATAGTGAGTTGAGAATTTTTTTGGTTAATTTTTAATACCCAAGATCACCTAAGAGAGTTTGCTGAAACACACAGGACTCTCCACTTCCAGTTAAGACTCAGTACACATCGAGCTTACTGGTGTTTATAGTGGTGCACACAAATTGCACACAGGTTTCAGTTCAGAACTTGCAATTTCCCCAAAGCAGCCCAATTTCTACTAAAGTCATGTACTGTTCTTTCTCTTCCCCTTTATGTTTGCATAACCAGAGCACCTCCAAGTCTTCTTCATCTTTATTTCTGAAAAGAAGTGTCTTGGAGCTTTCCCTATGCTATTTTGGTGTTAACAACAGTTTCTCTGCTGAGTGAGGGAAGTGGAGGTGACCAAGATTACTTCTGTGCATTATTGTGCTTAGTGCTGCATGGCACAAAATTGCTGGCAGGGAAATACTTAGCAAGCCTAAGATTAAGGACGTAGATATTCATGTTCCAGAACTAGATGCTATTTATTTTTGCTTTGTCTAACAAACAGGTAGACCGTCATTTGAGAAAATTGGACCAGGAACTCGCTAAATTTAAAATGGAACTTGAAGCAGATAATGCTGGAATTACAGAAATATTAGAGAGACGTAAGTATGCATGATTTTCTTTAAGAACTTGACAGACCTCCTGTCAATTTGCAAGATGAAAGTATCATACACTTGTTAGTGGCTGCCAGTATTTTCGCCTGTGTTTTAACTCACTTTTCATCAGTGATTCTCAAATTTTACTTTCAACCTCAATTTATACCAGTGAAATCAAAATACATTTGAGCAAGTAGAATAATTTTTTCACACAACTGTTGTTCTTGTGAATTGCTACGGTAAGATATGTAATTCTTTAAACCTGTTTTTAATGGTTGTAGGGATTTAGCCAAGTACTTTGGCCTAAGCATGCCACCTACCCAGTTGCAACGGTACCATTTCTTCCTTGAATTGATTGCCACCAAACTAAGGAGGGTCATTATTTTAGTTTTCCATGTACTTGGTGGTTTTCTCTTTTAAAGGGGTGAGAATGGGTTGTTCTATAATGGGCCAGTGAAGGAAAAGCATTTTAGGTAAGAAACCTACATGTTAAATACAGCCATGCTGGTATTCAGAATGTGAATAAAAATGTAAAGTTACAGCTTTTCTGCCAGCTTGATATAGAAGAATCTGGCTTTTCTGTACTTATCAGCATTTAGACATCAAATTCAAATGTGATTGTGATAGATTTCTAAGTTGATTTAACTACTGTGATTATGGAGGCAGTGGTTGTCCTCATAGCCAAAGATAGTGAAAATTGACTTAAGTCACTTGGGGATATTAGGAATAAGCATTCTTTCTTGGAACTTTTTGTGGCTGTGTTGTATAAGCTGGGAGTTTGGGGCTATTTGTAATGACTATTATGAATAACAGGCACAATAAAAGAAAACACTAAATTAAATACTATTAATTAACTAGCAATTACAGAAAAGGACTGGTTTATTTTAGTTTAAATCCCAGCTGGTTTTAGGATGTGGTGCTACCCTCTGTTGAGTCGTGTGTTTGGAGAGATTGCTAGATAGGATTTCAAGAAATTAAAATAAAGAAGCACTAGACTGCATGTTGCATCTTTAAGTTTTGTTTGGTTTGAGGGTTTTGTTTCCTTGTTTGTTTTTAAATAAAGCTAAAAGTAGGAGACTTAACATTTTTAGCCTTCAAAGTAAAGGGTGAAGTCCCACCAGAGGGCAGCCTTTGGGCAAGTTCATAACATGAATGAAGTTTGCTCAGCCAGAATAGCTCTTTATGGTTTGATTGTCTTCTAGAATAACTATATTTAAGCTTTTGTAATACTTACGTATTACTGGTGTATTTCAGTGCTTTTTGAAAGCACTGGAAGAGGTAAAGAAATGCTGAGGCTACAGATTTTGAAAAATGAATGTGAATTGCTTTCTTGTTTTCTCTTCTGTGTAAATGTAAGTTGGTAGGTATTACAACTACTTCAAAATTTTTTCGTTCGAGATTGATGAACAAAATATTGTATATTGTTCTAAATTTATAGTCAAAGTCTCTTCTATGCTGTAATTATTTAGCGTCATCTTACAAGAAATGTGATTCTTAGACGTAGATGGATTTATGCCCATCTGCTTTTTCCTTTTTTGGGGGGGGAGGATGGGGGTGGGGTTTGTTGTTGTTTGGTTGGTTTTGTGGGGCTTTTTGTTTTGTTTTTATTAGTATTGTTGTTCTGTGTATTTTGAATGTTAAGAAAATCTGGATGATGATCTGCAGCCCTTTCTTTTGAATGTTAAATCATCTTGAAAGATGAAACTGCTGTTTTCTGGAGTTTTGACTGAATATGACAAGGTAGACTCAGTGGGACAAGATGCCTTGTTTATACAGTTTACATTTCTTCAGTTCATACTGGTGCAGATTGTCAGTACTTTTGGTGCAGCCATTCTGCAACTCATTTGATTAGGTGGCATGCTGAGGGCAATGTTGTTGGTTCTTCTTATTAGCCTCGATTTTAAGTTCTTGATTTCAACAGTTGGACAGTAGCAGTCACCAATTTTTATTTGAGAACTAATCTTACTGGCTCCTGGTTGTACTGTAGGAAGGGTTTCAACTCTAGCAAAAATTCTTCCGATTAAAATAAATATAACTGCATTATGATTTGGTCAGTATTTTAAAGATTGCTTTAGTATGTAAAAGTTAAAACAGTGCCAACTCTCAATTTTTGTGTCGTTCTTACCTCCCTCTTAGGGTCTCTGGAGCTGGATACACCAGCACAGCCTGTGAATAACCATCACTCCCATTCTCACACTCCAGTAGAGAGTAAGTATTTGAAACTTGTAAAGACGGACACTTTTTATGTTTCCTTTTTTTTTTTTTTGTTGAGTAGTATCAGGAAAGAAATGGTTCAGAACTTTTTTCCCTCCATCATTGCAAGGAGAAAACAAAGCATAATAAATACAAATAATGTCTGTTAAGAAGAAGTGCAAGAATGAAACAGGTTTTGCTGGTGTGAATTAGTTGAAAGTGTTAGCATAATATGACTTTCAAGCTGAATAGATTTTACATTTAAGTTCCCTTCATTTATTTCATTTAGAAAGGAAGCACAATCCATCTTCTCACCACAGTACAACAGATCATGTTCCTGAAAAGAAGTTTAAATCCGAAGCTCTTCTATCTACCCTGACTTCAGATGCTTCTAAAGAAAATACACCAGGTAATCCTAATTGTCTTTCATTTCATTGCTTTTTAGTCAGAAGAAGAGAAACTTAATTATATTTGTGAGTTAGTCTTCTGCAATCACAGAATCATGGAATAGATAAGGTTGGAAGGGACCCAGGTGGATCATCTAGTGCAGCCTCCCTGCTCAAGCAAGATCATCCCAGAGCAGATGGCACAGGATTGTGTCCAGACAGTTCTAAAATATCTCCAGTGAGGGAGGCTCCACAGCCTCTCTGGGCAACCTGTTCCTGTGCAACCTGTCCTGTGTGTGGCCACTTTCACAGTACAGAAGTTCTTCCTTACATTTAGGTGGAGCTTCCTGCGCATCAGGTTCTGCCCGTTGCCTCTTGTCCTTTTGCTCAGCACCACCAAGCAGAGCCTGGCTCCATCCCTTTGGCACCCTCCCTTCAGATGCTCATAGACAGTGATGGGGTCTCCTCTCAATTGTCTCTTCTTGACGCTGAACAGGCTCAGCTCCTTCAGCCTTTCCTCATAAGTGAGGTGCTCCAGTACGTTAATAATCTTTTTTTCACTCTGCTGGACCCACTCCAGGAATTCCATGTCACTTGTAGTGAGGAGCCCAGAACAGGACACAGCACTCCAAATGCATCTTTGCTAGGGCTGAGTAGAGGGGCAGGACCACCTCCCTCAACCTGTTGGCAATGCTCTTCCTAATGCACCTCAGGACACCATTGGCCTTCTTAGCCCCCAGGGAACACTGCTGGCTCAGGGACAGTTTGTTGTCCACCAGGACTCTGAGGTCCTTCTCCACAGGGTGGCTTTTCAGCAGTCAGCCCACAGCCTGTGCTGTTGCATGGGGTTATTCCTCTCCGCATGCACTGCACTTTCCTTTGTGGAATTTCTAGACCCTGTGCCATCGACAATGACTTTCTGGGATCTGCCATTCAGCCAGTCCTCAATCAGAGACTGATACTCCTTTCCCTGGGATTTTCAGTCACTTGAAACATGAGAATTTGGAGGCATTCTTACTCATCTGTGTTGTCCATGTAATGTGTCTTTTTTGTTGTCATTTAACGGCTGTATGATGACTGTTTCTTTTTATTTACACTTTGAGGAAGATAACAGTACAGTTTCATTCAGCTAGTAGTAAAATATAAGAGATCAATGCATTATTTTTGGGAAAAAATGCATACAGCAATTTCCAAAGTAAGGGAAAAGAATTTTCACACCTGTTTTTTTTTAAGAGTTGGTCTGAAAATAAAATTTTTTCATGTGTTGTCTATGTCAAAAGAGAAATCTTTTTGTATATAGTGACTAAAAAAACCCAAACCTTTCTGCCTATTCTCAATATTAAGTTGTTTCATAGTTTCTTTTTCTGGAAGTGAAAGACTAAGGAGTTATAGTAAGTCAACTACCTCAGGAATGTTTTCAGTTTTAAGTAGTTTCAGTCATGTCTATTTCTGTTATGTCTATTTCAGTTTTCTTCTGAAGAAACTTGCACACAGGCTGCAAATAAAATGTAGCTCTATTTGAGCAGCTGTCATTCTGCAGATGACCCTGGAAATCGTGTTGCACTAAAACTGATCTGTAGTTTTTAGAATTAAGATTGTTGAAAGTTTTACTTCAGAAACAGTATAGGTGTGTAATCATTCTTCTTAATGATTATAGTAGTGAGAATTGTTTCAGTATAGGCATAGGTATAGCAGCTGCATCTGTTCTTCAATAGCCGAGTGTCATAGTGAGAGCTGTCTTTCTAAAAGGACTTCTTGCACATGAGGATAGATAGGGAACAAACTTCTTTTTTCCCCAATAAACAAAAACTGGCTGTGTCTAATTACTTTTAAAACCTGTTTTCCAAATGATTAGACTGCTCTGATGTGTAAATGGAGTTCCTACTCTTTCACTGGTTGTCATATAACTCTTCTTAAAATGCAAAGGAATTTAGTTTCATTTTGAATTTCATAAATGTGTTCTATTCATCAAGGGTGTCGAAACAGTAATTCATCATCCTCTTCAAACAATGCATACAATACAAACTCTTCTCAACCATTGGCATCATATAACCTGGGCTCATTATCTTCAGGATCCGGGGCCGGTGCAATTACCATGGCAGCAGCTCAAGCAGTGCAAGCCACGGCACAGGTAATGTCAAAATATTCTTGTCATTCTGCCAGCCACTTAAGATTAAGAAGAAAGGCTAGTGACTGCTTTTTTTTTTTTTTTTTTTTAATCTGAATTCCCATGATCACTTTCAGCTGATGCGATTCAGTTCTTATATTAGAATTTTATTGATATGCGACAGTTTCATCCTGTATAACTTGCCTAAAGGGACAGCTTGTTTTCTGACTTTTCCTGGAAGATATTCTCACACATTTAACTGCTTTCTGTACATAATTTCGTTAACAAGGTAACGAGTGAACCTGTGCATATCATTAGCAGTTAGCAGCCATATGTAGGAGCTTTACTGTGTAATCTGATACAATATCAGCATTCCTTTTAGATGAAGGAGGGAAGACGAACATCCAGTCTAAAAGCCAGCTATGAAGCATTTAAGAACAATGATTTTCAGCTTGGAAGAGAATTTTCATTGTCCAGAGATTCAGCTGGATATTCATCATCAGCTCTGGCTTCTACATTAACTCAGACGTTAAGTTCATCAACCACAGATTCACGAAGTGGCAGAAAAAGCAAGTAGGTTTTCTTACTTGTTCACTGCAATTATAACTTTTAAGACAGCTGAGCTTTCTTCTAAAAGGTCATGGGCCATATTAGAAATACATTGTATTTAATATCTGTGGTGGGGAATCAGCAGAAGGTAGTTACTGCCGTTTGGCCATCTTTTTGTTCAGGGCTGTGTTCTTTAGTCTTCCCACTTCTTTTTCTTTAAGCAAACTCACTCCATTTATTTGCTTTTTTATCTGAGATACAATCAAGTTTCTTCCTGCACTTCTCTGTGTTTTGGAGAGATTTGAGTAGTTGTTGGGAATTACTGTGCAATGGTAGGTGGTTTTGAAATAATCTGGAGATGTTTGATGCCAGTTTCAACTAAACATGACACTTTCTAATGACTGAACATCTAGAACAGGGAATGAATTTCATTTCTGATTGAAATGAAGTTTTAAAACATTTTTAACAACAGAATGTCACAACACATTCAGGAAGCAGAACTTTTACTTGAAAGAATTTGTCTCAAAATGCCTATCCTTTTAAATTAACTTGAGTTTTTTTTCTTCATTCAAATTTATGTGTGTTCACAACTCAGTGAATAATGCTGTTTTAGAATCATTTTCATCTATGAATATCTTAGGTGTCAAGTCTGACCTATAAGCAAAAGCAGAGAAATTTTATTCTGGCACCGTTCCTATGGAGTGATTGCTGCTGTTTGAGTGGAGATTAACAGAGAATTGGTCATCTTCAAAACAGTTATCTATTGTACATGACATATGACATTATTTATATGTAAATTCCTGTTTTATTGGTTACAATTTTTATAAGGACTTGACAGCAAAGCTGTTGATGGAAAACTTTGTGAAGAAAAGCATTTGTTAAAGCCACTTGACAGTTTAGAGCTGTTAAATTCCTTTGATTAGAACAGCACGTCCTATGCTTCTAAGCTGGAATGACTTGTTTCCTTTTCCAAGAGCATACAGGGGGTGCATTCCAGTGCTTGCAGTAGTTGAATGAAATGTGATAGTGAATGATAGCTTTGGGATTTACATACTGCAGTATTTCAGAGTCATTGAAGTACTTGTTTAGTGATTCTTTCACTTGGCAGAAAATAAATCATGTATGCTACTTTTTTCCTTTTTTTTTTTTTACTCTTCCTCAGAAACAACAACAAATCCTCAAGTCAGCAGTCCTCATCATCATCTTCTTCTTCTTCTCTATCATCGTGTTCTTCTTCATCTGCACTGGCACAAGAACTGTCTCAGCAAACAGCAGTAATACCAGAGTCTGATTCTAACAGCCAGGTTGATTGGACCTATGATCCAAATGAGCCACGTTACTGTATTTGTAATCAGGTAAAGATGGCCTCCAAATTGAAATACAACTATAGCTGCTGTTTTGATGTAGCTGAACTTCCTTCTCTGAATGCTAATTTTAAAAAAGCTGTATATTTACTCTTGAACTTCCAATCTATTTTTATTTACTTACCGGTGATGTGGATAATGAACTGTTGAAGCTAAAAATAGTCAGTTTTTTTAGTGGTGTGATATCTTGGGAGAGTTTTAGATCTGGTAATGGAGACTTCAGGACTAATTAAATTAAAAATTGAGGGGGTTCACAGTGAATTTAGTTTTTTATCCAATCTGAAATATGCAGATGTATCTTCTTTTGCATAAACGGTTTTGGAAAAATCAATTCACTATGAACATGGTGGTGTTTGGGTTGTGTAACAGAAGTAAAATTAAAATGTTGTTACTGCTATTAATGGAAAAACTCCTCAAAGGAAGAAATTTGAATGTTGGTCCTTTCAAAATGTTCATTGCTAAGGGTTTTTTTTCTTATTTTACATAGGTGTCCTATGGTGAAATGGTAGGCTGTGATAACCAAGATGTAAGTAACAAAGTTCAAAAGTTTAATGAAAGGCTTGTGCATATAACTATTGCTTGTAGGAGTTGCCTTTTTTAGAGTTTCTGAGTAGAGTTTTTTAAAGTAAAGTGCATATGATTTGAACCATCCTTCAGGAAACTTCTCATGTCTCCACACAGCTTAGGTTCCGTTAGAAACCTGCAGTTTTTGCTAGGTTCAGAAATGCCCTGCTTCAAAATATCCTTTATTTCTGTGAATTTTCAGCTACTTCACTACTAATAATAGTTGTTCTTTTCAAATAAAAAAAATTCAAAGAACAGTTTAATATAATAATGTATTTATTGAGGTAATTAAACAGAAATGAGTGATAAGATTACTTTGTCAAACTAAGTATTTCAAAGCACAACATACTTATTTTGCTCTGTAATGTGAGTCCATATATGACTCCTAGAATTTTTACCATTTTTCTTAATGTACTGAGTGTATGTTGCAGATCCTCCCCTCTCCTTGCTTTGTCCTGTGACTTGTGTGAAATGTAGAATCTATGCTTTCCACTAAGGTTTCACTTTCATAGAACTGTATTTGTGATACGCATCTTGAAAAAAACCTCAAGTCCCAAACCCTCTCTTTTAACTCTTTTTATAGTGTCCCATTGAGTGGTTCCACTATGGATGTGTTGGACTGACAGAAGCACCGAAAGGGAAATGGTACTGTCCACAGTGTACAGCTGCAATGAAGAGAAGAGGCAGTAGACATAAATAAGTTTCTTCATCTGGCAAAAAATTGCATACTAAAGGTTTTATAAAGGACTTGGGAGGGGAGGGGAAACTCTCACCACACTTCCTTGCAACCACTGAAGAGTAACATAGCAATCATAGAATGGTATGGTTGGAAAGGACCGTAAAGATCTTCTAGTTCCAGCCCCCAGTCATAAGATCTTGAACTATTGGTTTTGCTAAGTCGTGTTTTAATATTGTAGGTAAATTATTTATGCACCTTGATGTGCTACAGATACTATTCCAGTGAGCCTTGGATTGTTCCAGTGGCCAACATATGCAGACATTTGTACTATCAAACCATTTTCTCTAAGCAGTGGGCATTCTACAATTACTCAATCTTCCAAAAATTCCGATAAGTCAAGATTTTAAATGTATGTTTTATATACAACAGATATATTCTGCTGCATGTACTGTACTCAAGAGCTGTTATGTAACACTATGTATATTAATAGTGCAAAAAGTCAGTGCTTCTGAGAGGAAAGAGACAGTGGTTTTTAAAATGCCTTTATAGCTTTGGTTCTTTATGAAATGTAATTCAGCAGGCTGAAGAAAATGGTTCTTGTATACAGCGGGCTGTTGTCCTTTAGGGTACTTGAGTATGTAAAAACAAAAACAATGCTGTAGAATACAACAAACTTGTGCCATTAGTCTTTATATGTTTCTGCTCCAGAGAAGGTTGGGGCCATAAGAAGAAAAAAAGGTGTTAAAGTGATGATAAATTTTTATACCAAATGTGTTTATTTTTTTGTGCAAGTAATCCTTTAAATTTGAATTGTATTAGGTGTAAAATAAAAGAAAAGAAATAAAAGAACTTGAACTCCTCAGATCAGTGTTTTCTGTATATTTGTAAAAAAAAGGTGTCTCGCTGAAATGGTTTCACGAACAAATTTCCTTTTCATTTTTTTTGTGTGGCTCTTTAATGCAGCAGCACTGAACAGAAAGATGGGGTTTATGCCTATTTTTTCCTTCCTCCTTCTTTCCACTATTAAATAATATGCTTTCCCTTTGGAATAAAGATTTTACTTCAGCCCTGTGTTAGGCTGTGGCTAACACAAAAAGACTGTGGCTGTCATGTGGTAGCTTTCCAGACCCATGAAGAGAAGAGAGGGCGAGAAGGAAGCAGTGTTCCATTGCATGACCATGCAAATAGTGTCAAGGGAATAAAAACAGATAGCTCCATTAGTAATAAGTATCTGCAGAGAATGAAACCAGGCTTCTGTCACACCGTGTTTTTTCAAAATGAAAAAAGTAGGCAATTAATGTCCATGAACTCAGGAAAAGTAGATGTGTAAGAAGGGAAATGTGATTATGGATGATAAATAGACCTTGGCAAAATAATAGGATGGAAGTTGGTGAAAATAAACAGCAAGGAGCAGTTAACTCAGGTTCTCTTGAAACTGGGAATTCAACCCGCTGTGTAGATATTTCTGTGGAAATCTCAGTCCAAAAAAAACCACTTGAAGACTAGAATATCTGGTTTTAAGTGAGGCTGTTGAGACAATGGAGATTACAAAGTGTTTGTTTTGTGGGAAACTGGTGCCATGCTATAAATTGAAATTAAATAAGCAACCAGTAATCTTGACTCTCCTTACACTGAATGTGTGTCCCAAAGGCTACGAACAAAATCTTTTGAGAATTAAGACTCTATACAGTAAAATCTCTCACTCTGCTGGTAACCATATCTAAGATGGTACCAAAACTACAAATCCAAAATAAAAATTCAATTTTTAGTGTGAATATTGGATTCCCGTTTCATTAGGAAATAGAAATTATTTTTCATTGAGAATTAGAAAACTCACAAGAGGAAAAAACTTGTCCTTATTACTAAATTAGTATTTTGTGTCAAGAAAACAGAAATGGACAAATGTGAAATGTGAGAAAAAATGCAATACCTAAGTCAAAGATGTAGAACAATAAAACCTGTACATATTTTTGTTTTCTAAATTGGAAGTCTGTAAGAGAAGCTTAACAGGTCAGGAAGTGATTAGACTGTAAAAGCACTGAGCAATGTGAGTAGCTACATATTGAGAGAGTTCGTGCCTCATGGTCCAATAGAGTTGCTGGACACTTCGCTAGGTAGACAAGTACAGGTGCAAAGTCTCTCATTAAAGCTTCTTTAAAAACAGGGATGCACTGGTTGAAGAGTGAGCGTCCCTTGATTGGGACATCCACACCGCTGTTTGCAAAACAGAATAATAAATTAGCAATATCCCCAGCACGCACTGCTATGGAAGAGCAGGACTCTGCTGCTCAAGAGTTACAAAAGAGATCAGGTAAAGAGGCCTAAATGATAACATCATATTTGCATGTATGTTGTTTTCTCAAAAAAAAAACCCAAAAATGGAAAGTGCTAAAAGCATCAGACCAATCCCATGATATACTGTCTGATAAAGTGGAAAAGGTGTTTAAACATTTTGCTAAAACAATGTAAATATAAAATAATATATAAAATAATACTTAGATCTCACTTTACCTGCAGCTGAGTCCTCTGAAGTAGCTATTACTATGTAGGAAAGTGGTTTGGAAGTTATCTAGTAATTTTATGGAAACCTGAGCTCACTGTTCAGCAGCAGGTCACGTAAGTGCTGAGAATGACTCAGTAGGAGATAAAAAATTAAACAGAAAACAGTTTTTACACTGTGTAAATTGATGGTGCAGTTAGGTCAACGTAGTGTAAAATTCTGGTCTCCTCTGTTACAAAAAGACAGCAAAACTAGGAAACGGCTCAAATTGGAGGGTCAAAGCTGTATAATGTCAACACAGCTGAGAAACGAATTGCCTGGGACTCTTCTGGATGGGAAAGAGGCAGCTCCATGAGAATATAACAGGGATCTGTAAATTAAGAAGTGATGTGAAAAGGTATGCGTTTTGATAGAAGTAGTGGTATGGAGGTAGCCAGTCCAAAAGGAAAAAATTAGCAACATTTCTTTTCATGTGGCATGCTTACATTACAAAATGGGACATATAGCTAAGATCCCTGGAACAGAAACTCACTGAAGATTGATCAGTAGAAATCACAAGAGTTTGTTGAGGGAAGTGTTCCAGGTTGCCTGTGACAGTCCTAAAATCCTCTGGCACTCAAAGAATGCTATTTGATACCAGACACTATGTTAGGCGCCCTTCAGCATTAGGCAGTGCAGTTTCTTTCAGTTTCATGTCAATGTTCCAGCATTTGGGTGAACTTTTAGGATGAGTAGTTTAGGGTGTCTCAGTTTGTAGTATCACAAACTGAGAACCAATGAGCTAAGCACTAATGGAACTAAACACTCTATTCCTTGTAAAGAGTATTGTCTGTGTCCACTGGCAAGGTGTAATTTTGTTTATTCTAGATCTGAAATGAAAAAGGGAGAGGAAATATATTAATGGATACTAATCTGAAAATCCCACTAGGTTGTCTCTCTGAATAGCAAGGGACAATTTGCATTCTTCTTTACCAAACTTTGCAAAATGTTATTCACACACAGTAAAGGTCAGAAATTCTGAGGTTTGTTTCACTTTTCTGTTCTGCCTCACCAGGGAAGTACTTTCCACTCTTTAGTTGGCTTTTCTTGGCAAGTTTTTTTCATCTCCCTCCTCATTCTGCTGGAATGTCTGGACCATACATTTTTCTTTTTCAACGGAGGTGGCCTTTACCTTGACAACAGAGTTCTATTTTTTTAGACTAAAATATCTGGGAAGAAGAATTGCAAGAGGAATAAGACTCTTTTTACATTTTCTTCAGGGTATACATGAATAAAGTTAGGCCACACCGTATGAACATAGTCTCTTCAGTTTTGTTACTCCTCCCCAATTTGACTAAAATGCTCTGAGAATAACGTAACTAAAAGTAAAAATGTCACACTTCAGTGTATCTATACCAATTTACAGGAATATTCCTCTTAGCACTTTCAAATCAGTATCTTGCTTTTATACTCATATAGTATTCAATAAAGACAAACAGAGGCTTTTTCCTCTAGATAAATCTTGTATTTCAGAGCTATTTGAGCATGCAAAAGTTGTCAATAAGTTGCATGACAACTACTTTCAGGCTTGTCCTTCCATAGGTCTTATATTTTAAAACCCCCAGTAATTTCCTACATTAGTTTATTACAGATATAAAGTCTTGATTATAAATGTTACTTTAACTGCATGCTAAATATGTTTCTTTTTATAGAGATAAGAATAATTCCCTTATTCAGTCCTCAGAAAAAATCCTGAAAGTATTGAAAGGAAAAACCCTAGCATATTACAGCTAGAATAGAGAAATACTTGCCTCATGACTATACAACAAATCTACCTAATGCAGTAGAAAATTATGAACAATGTAAGGATCCACAACTGTGTTAATATTTTTAAAGACCTAATACCTATTTGTGCCTTGCACCTTACATTATGAAGATTCCTGTGTAGGCAGCTCTCTTCCTTTCTAAATAGTTAGCATGAATCAAAGGTGTCTACCCACATCTTAAAACTGGCTACTGCCAATTTGAAAAAGTTTTATCAAGTTAAAGAGAACAATGAGGGGATTAGATGCAATTGTTCAGCTAAAATTTTTCTATATTTCTTAATACCAAATTTTTGAGGAATCTTTGCTGCTGAACAGAGTTAGTTAGTTAGTTAGTTGTCAGTTAACTTGGTTTTCCTATTTAAGGTGGTATAAGATTTTTTTCCAGAAGAATAAATAATAGTTATAGTGTATTTGCACACATAAGGATTAGTGAAACAGAAATCGAGAGCAATGTGAAGATAATTTTATATTTCTTCCGCTGTCAAGGTTTTACCCTTATAATTTCAAAGCAAGTTTTATGCTTTGTTTTCAGGAAAGGACATGTGGGATAGATGTTTAGATAAACTTTCCAAGTGTGAGTGTAGTTAAGTGCTGGAACGCATCAGTCAGGGAAGTGCTACGGAATTAGGGAATCCTTTTTTGTTAGATACACAGGAATAGTTTTCCCTGTGATAATAAAAGAAATTTTGTTTACAGCTCTGTTATCTGTTATGGTGATGAGAGTAAAATTACATTGTTACTAGAGGTTGGTGTGCAAAAATAAGTGCTCATGATATTTAAAAATTGTTCTAATGTTCAATTATGTAGCTTGCTTGAAAAGATGACAAGCTAGAGTGTTTCTGCTGTGATGAATTCAGTTGGATATGCTCTTCTTGAGTTAAACTATTTAAAAGTGTGTTTCACATCTGTGTCATGTTATTTGGGGCTAGATTAATCTCAGGCTTTTAAAGAAAGTAGATTCTGTAGACTGAAGGATTAGCCAATAGTTGAATGAACTGGCCATAAAAACATGCTTTCCTTAGTGAGGTCTGGAAAACAAAACAGTTCAATAGTACTGACCAACCCTTATTTTAATTTAGGAATGTATCCCATACATTTCCCAGGGATCCTGCTGGTAGCCTAATACTATTGGAATAGCTATGGAACTGAGGAACAAGTGGAAGTTAAGGCAGGAGTTACTTTAACATTGCCTTAAAAAAGTTTAAATTATGTATTAATCACTTCAATCCAGAGCAGAAAATTTCTTAGAGAAAGACTTAGAGCTTACATGCCTTTGTGCACAGAAGTGGTGATTTCAGAAGTAATGGTTACCTTTGACAGTGTCACATCAGAACGGTTCTGCCCTGTCTTCTATAACACTGTTGGTTGCTCTTGTAAGATATAAATACAATCTAGAACATACACTGGGAAAACATCTCAGTGAAGTTTTAGCCCAGGACAGGAAAATGAAAGATGATTCTCAAAAATAGAAAAAATGAAAATCCAACTTTAAGGTGTTTTTATTATCTGCATTAATGTTCAAGATTTTCCAATGCTGAAGTACTTTTCACTTTGAAAGTGCTTTCCAAACACTCACCCACAGCTATTTACTTAAAGACTTCTGTTAAGAGGTGAAAGGAATGTACTGAAAACATCTCTCTCTGGAGGCTGACAAGCCTCATAATATAAAAGATTCTAAGTTTTCCTCTTCCCTATTGTTCGAATCTTAAGCAGTCATATTTAAACTCATGAAGGAAAGACACACCAAAACAT
The DNA here is from genome assembly GCA_013397155.1 of Irena cyanogastra. Lineage (NCBI taxonomy): Eukaryota > Metazoa > Chordata > Aves > Passeriformes > Irenidae > Irena > Irena cyanogastra. The sequence continues at coordinate 357,738 of VWZV01016553.1, forward strand.
ATTGCTCCTAATTACATCATCACATTATAAAATTGTAACCTGATTTCCTATTTAGCAAATAATAGTCTGATTTTAAATCAATCCCTAAGATTGTCTGTAATTCTCCTTCCAAAGACTCTCTTAAAAAAAGCTAATTAATTATCAGCCTTATATACATTTTATTAATTTTCACTGTTGGCACTACTGGTTTTGCATTATTTTCCAAAGTAAAGAGTCTTTCTATTATGCTTTAGTTTTGAAAGTTCATCAAAACATAGTTATACAGAAATAGTGATTGAATTTAAAAAATGTATTAGGAGGTTATTCAGCTACTTCATACTGTATTTCAGAGCAATTCATATTTGGTTGTATTTTGGTTATGTTTTAATTTTTTTCAAAATCAAATCCTAAGTACATCTACATCTAGTCCTAGAAGATAATTCCATAATTAAAAAATATAACAAAACAACCCACAAAAGAAAGAAGCTCCAACAAACTAGTAATGAGATAAATAACAAAAATGCTTTTATTCATTATTCAGCCCCTCTAGACAATTGAAATTATGCATGAAATATTGAAAAACAAGAGCAAAACATTTTAGATCTCTCAGACCTGAGAAATACCTTCCTTTAACCTTGGTTTTTCACCAGACCTTTGCCTGGAATGCTAGTTTTATACATGACCTGCTCAGTCAAAGCAGTCAAGATCAGCCACTGGCCTTCTCCCAGCTGAACCACAGCGGTTCCACATGACGTCCCTCCCCGGTTTCAGCTTTCAAGCCCATCAGGCGTGTTTTGAGCAAGCTGTGCAGCCCATGAGGCCAGATCTGAGAGGCAGTGTAGTGACTCTGCATGGGGCAGGACACAACTCATCAGACCTCATGCCAGCTGCAATGCAGATGTTCTGTGTGGCCTCCTTCACTCCATTTATTCAGGCCACCTGGCTTTGTGAGATGTAAAAATGGTTAAATCTAATTTTCAGCTTTACTTTCTAAAATATTGTGCTGAGTAGGTTGTCAAAAGTCAGTGCTTAAAAGATGTAATGTACTTAAGGGTATTTCTAAAGTAGCTTCTGTGCCACAGTGGTTGCTGTTATCTTATTCTGCAGCAATCATGCTGAGGCAGCTGGACTTGTGAGAGAAGTTGAACTGTTATAATCAGATCGAGAAGTTAAGACATATACTGTTATCTTTTCCTGCCTATCCATAAGAACAACAAAATAGCATGTCTTTCATCTTCATGTATTCTATTCACTTGTACAGTAATTTCTCATATATGTTCACAATATGTGGAGTGCCCCAGGTGACATATTTCTGATCTGGTTTATTGTATATTCTGGCAGCACCAAGAAAATGCAACAAACTATTATAAACTGTTATATACTCTGGCATATATAATCATGTCTGGCTTGATGGGGTTAGTTAAATCTATGGGTAGCTTGAGAGGCACAGTTGAGCATTTAGTCAACATTTCTGTGTAATGTGGTTGTCTTAAAACTCTCCTTGCTAACAGAAGAGCTCTGTTAAACAAATATCAATCCGTACAAAGCCTTTTGATAGGAAAAGATCAAGTTCTTCTTCCCTTGTGCCTAAAACATCTGAACTCTGAACTCAGTGGAGGCCACAATGTGGTTTAACTTTTATGTTTGCATGGATATTTACTGTACATGAACAAAAATGTAATGACCAGAATGTCTGAAATGATTGGCATCTGGAAAAATTGGTCCAAAATAACAGAGCTTGTTTGTCAAGCCTGCTGGTGGCAGGCACCCCATCTGCACCAGCACAGACTAAATCATCTACAGGACAGCAGAAACAGCTGTAGGTACCTGAGAGCATTACACCCTTATGTAATGGACACAATAGAAGTGACAAAGTTTGTTAGTAGGAGACTTTCATTTGTTTCCTTGCTGCAAAGGAGCATCAGATGACCGCTGAACCTAGAGGATACTGGGATAGTCACAAAAAAGTCTGAGTGGTCTCAGCAAAGCAACCACTTGGCCAAAGGAAGAAAGGATGTTCCTTATCATACAAGCAGTGAAAAGGAAGCAAGGCAGCCAAAAATAAAGAGACAGAATCAAACAAAGTTTAGGGGGTAAATTGGAAGATGAGTGTTTATGGAATAAGCAGTCTAATTGTATTTTTCTATTGCATCTTCTTAAAGTGAGTTTATTTGAAACTGGCGCTGCTTCTGAGAGGCAACTACACAAAAAACAGTTCTTGGGGTGAGTGTCATAAATTCTTGGGTGACCTTGGCTTTTTTCACATTTGGACTGAATTGGGTCCACTTATGGTGTAGAACAGGAGAAAAAAATAAGCACACCACTAGTCTTGGCTACTTACATAATAATGCCAGGCTAAAGTGAAAAGGGAACCTGGCAGTGAAATTACTCAATTTACACAGAAGAAGAGGAAAGATCTTGTGACAGAACCTGGAGGACTATGACATTTCAATTCTACATTTGGAGTTTACTGAAACAGAACAATAAACTTTAAAAACAAACAAACAAAAATGCAGAATGTTAAACATTACTATTAAAAACATTTGTAAATGCTTCTCTTCCCTATGCAAAATGCCATTTCTGAATGATTCTTTCCTTCATATTTGCTACTCTTGTTCAAACAACTCCATGGCTGGCTTGCAAGCACCATACATTCCCCCTGCACAGGCCACTATTGAGGACACATTCTGCTCTCACTCTGGAGATGTGACTGAGGAATTGATCTTTCCCCTCAGCAGTAGCCTCCAAACTGCTATACCTAACTCTTGCTCTCCCTCTCCCCACCTCCTTCTTATGGGAGCTTTTCTGACCTGGTGCCAAGGGAGGAGGGCACAGGCCTGGTGTGGGGCAGGTGTTCCCATATGTCCAAGAGTTGGTGAGGAAACGGGATACCCTCATTGCAGACATCATTTGAGCAGGCCTGGAGAGGCTAGGACAGAGTCAATGACACTGGTATTCTCATATTCTTTCCACTCCCACTGGTCCTTTTGATAACATTTTCATCTGAATATATGCAGCTAGGAAAGACTGCAAGGAAAATACTACTGTGCACTTAAAGCATTACTTTGCACTTCAGAGCCCTTCTGTAGGTACAAAGCAGTGAAGAGCTCTGCTTACAACAGATGTGCCTGAAAAAATAGAACAGTATTTGTGCAAATGCCTTTCATAAAATAAACCCAGAAAATGTAACTGAAAGACAATAGGAAGAACGATATCACCTAAGCAAAGAGATTGTTCACTGTGTTAAAATAACAGAATGATCTTGAAAGACAACAGAGATACAATTAGAAAAAATTTGTAGTAAGAGGAAGACCTGAGAATGGAAGTTCAAATACTTTAACCTGAAGTGTGAAGAAGAGGGGGACCAACAAGATGCCAGAGAAATTATGTGGAGCATCACAAAATAAAATAATTACTTAAAGTAAAAAGAACACAGATACTGTCAGAAGTCATAAGGCATTTCACTTTGTTCCAGGTTCTTGCAGCCTATCTGGGCACTTTTTGATTACCACTGATTCTTATCCATTTCTCAGCAGTAACCAGTGAGTTTGAGCAATCAAACTGGCTACAAAATTCATAAATCTCTGTTATCTCTGAATAACTGCTTCAAGAGGATTATGTCAGCAAATAACTGTAGACAGGGAGAAGCAGAGAATTTGCTGATTGATTTTTCCCCATGACATCCAAATTTGCCTTTTAAGCAGGAACCAGTATATTAATAAGACTTTGGTCTTCAAATGCTTTCCTGTATCCTCATGTCAAGCAACTTGCTGTATTATTAACATATATAAATATAGATACCTCTGTTTCACTGTAACCCTTCTGCCAAAACACAGTAGTGAAGAATTTGGCTGAGACAAAGAGATGCCTCTGAACAAATAACTCAATTGGCCCAGATTCTACCTAAACTTTAGGAAAGCTGGTAGGTTTGATAATCTGGTGAGCTGAGTAAGCTTTGCCACTGCCTAAAAGATCCTGTTCCTTTCCTCTATTTGCATCTTCTTTCAATAATGTTCTCCTGCTGCATAACCTGTACCAGCTTGAAGGCCCACTGGAACTCTCTGACTGTCAAATCCCTCACATGGCAGAAAAAAGCCCAGCTGTGTACTTTCTTGTGAAAGATCTAAAGAGCAGCACCACCAGGCAGTAAGAGAGAAAGTGAAAGCACAGGAGCAGAGGTAAAGAAAGTGCCAGATTCTGCACTTGGGATGGGGCTACCCTGAATGTACAGACAGACTGGGGAATGGGATACTGGAAAGTAGTGCTGCAGGACCTGGGGGTCCTGGTTGCTGACAAGTTGAATTTTAGCTAGCAGTGCCCAGGCAGCCAGGAGGGCCAGCCCTGTCCTGGGGTGCATCAGGCACAGCATCACCAGCTGGGCAAGGGAGGGGATTGTCCCATTCTGCTCTGCTCTGGGACAGCCTCACCTCGAGTGCTGGGGGCAGTTCTGGGTGCCAAAATATAAGGAAGATATAACACTATGGGAGAGTGCCCAAAGGAAGGTGAAGGGCCTTGAGGGGAAGCCGAGGAGCAGCTGGGGTCACTTGGTCTGTTCAGCCTGGAGGAGACTGAGGTGAGACCTCATCACAGTCCACAACTTCCTCGTGAGGGAAGAGGAAGGGCAGGCACTGATCTCTTCACTGTAGTGACCAGTGAGAGGACTTGAAGGAGTTGCTTGAGGTTGTGTGAGGGAGGTTTAGGTTGGATATTAGAAAAAGGTTCTTCACACAGGGGTGTTGGGCACTGAACAGGCTCCCCAGGGCAGTGGTCACAGCACCAGCCTGAGAGTTCAACAAACATTTGGACATTGCTCTCGGGCACATGGCGTGACTCTTGGGCTCAAGGTTCAGGGCCATGGTTCAGGGCCAGGAGCTGGATGCAATGATCCTTTTGGGTCCCTTCCAACACAGCATATTCTGTGATTCTCTGCTTGCCTGCCTTCACTGTGAACCAAAATCAGAGATCTGACCTTAAGTGGGATTAAGACATGAATCTTCGTTCTCTGGAGCGGAGTAAAATCACACTATTACTAATGCTTACAGGGTTCTATGAATGGGACAAGGAGAGAGAATCTGGGCTTTTACTATGCTGGGAATGATTTTAACTTCAGTGGTATCAAATCTTCTAATGTGCAGAACAATAATGTATTTCTCCTGTTTTCTTCATTATGTTCTGTTCTTCCCCGTTCACTGCTTATAATGGGACCACACACAGCATTAAAGACACTACAAATCTAATTGCAGTCTGGAATGAATTTAAGGAGAAGAAAAAATCAGGGAGGGTGCAGCTGAGCTGGTTTTCTCCAACACAGCTTAACAAGATGTTTTCCTTGAATATTTACAGTGCTATTGAGGCATATTCTTCCTGAAGCTTTTAACTGATTTTTGAAGTTAGTGAGAATTTATGGCCCTTGACACAATTTTTAGCATACTAGAAAATAAAAAAGAAATTAAAGAGTTGAACATAAACAATGAAAATTGCATGTAGGTTTGCTCTGTGAAGATGACAGATGATTTCAAGCACTTGAGTATCAGTTAATTTAGAAATTATCAGTTTGCACTTATTTTTCATGTGATCTCATTTATCACAGAAATGGTTGCTAGGATGCTATGCTTTGAAATTTGAGACTTTTTCTGGAGAAAGAGCGATTGTGAAAAGGTTCTTTTTAAAACTTATTTTCTTTTTGGCAGCCTCTCTATAGTGAAATTATTGATGCTAAATTGTTTTCTTATATCGAGACTTCATTTTACAAGCACTTAGACTTAATTTATGGTTCATGTTAGATCTCTGAGTGAAGTTAAGCATGCATAAAATGTATGTATTCAGCTGACCTTAAACTACTGTTAACTTTCTGTGCCTAATATTTTCTCCTTGCTCCTGGCAATTATGTTTCCAGGTTACTGTTTAGATCATGGAAATAATTTTTCAGTGGTCACCAGCTTTCACCACTGAACAAACATGGAAACTCATGTAAAATGGAAGCTGTGTGTGCATGAGCCGAGCTGCTTAAAACCCCAGTGAGATGATGAATAGTGAACATTACATGCCTGCATGGCACCTTGGCTAAGTCCTCTAAAATCCCAGTCCCTGGGAATTTTTAGCAAGTCTTCTAACTTTCCTCTCACCTTTTCTGTGTCAGGGTAGTTTTAATCACTTTTAGTCTATTTCAGATTATGCAGATGGAACTGGGATTCTGTCTGCAAGCACTGGAGATCACTTTTGACAGTCATGGCTTGCTGCTTTTGGCAGACGCAGTGTCTGCAGGACCTCTTGCCTCATGCTGACAGGACAGTAGTTGGCTGCTGTAGGGAGCAGCCAGGCAAGAAGTCCTGAGCGAGAGGGAGAAATAGGAAGAGGTAAACAGACTAGAGAGCCCATAATCCATGCAATGGGAGCAGCCACTGGAAGGAACAGGTCAGGGAATCTCAAACAGAAAGTCAATACTAACCTTGTTTTGTATTTCAGAAAGAGGATATTTATACCTTTCTGCTAGAAATTCTGAAATACATACATATACCTATGAATATAAATACTTAGCTGGATAGTTCTGATCTTACCAACAGTTATTTGAATATAATATACTGAAGAATTTTTCATGCGAATTTGAGACCCAGGAGGCCTGACACTTTATCCACTTATATCCTTTTCCTAAATGACCAGTTAATGACAGGGCAGTTTGTCCCCACATGAAATAGTCCTGACTTAATTTCTGAAGTGTCAGAATGGGGCCAGGTAAGTCAGTAGACATGTAAGCCGAGAAATGTAGTGGGATCCTGATTCAAAAGATAACAGGAATCATGTTCATTGCACTCTAGCTGGGACTGAGGAAAGCATTGACATCCTAAGAAATGGGCATTACATGCTATTGTCATGAAAAGAAACCACAAATTATAGAGAAAAATCGAGCTCACTTCTCAGAACATCTGGAGAAAGCAGATGGATAGATTCCATCATTTCCAACAGAAAACTTCAAACCGGGTAAGGCTGATTCCCAGGAATATACAGGAGGCAGAGTGATCCATCTGCCCTCTGTTGATACCTCCTTCATCTGTTGCCTGCTTGTCCTGAAGTCTTGGGACCCATGAATGGTTTTGGGATTGCAGGAAGGATGAATTGACTCTGAGACATTGGGGAAAATGAGAGGATAAAGATTCCACCTAAATTCCTGAAAGGGGAATACCATGTTGGGCTGGAGGGAGAGCACAATTAGCTTGCTGTGCTAAAAGTAACTGAGGGAGCAGGGGTGGGGACAGAGAAGATTACTTTATTCTCTTTTGGGATTCTCCAAGGAGGTATGAGCTCCACATTATGAAGCAATCATTAAGCCAAATCTTTATAAAATGGTTTTAATCAAGTCTTCTAGGAATAGCCCATAAAGCTCTGACTAAAATACTGTCACTCGGAATCTGAAAGAAGTTGACAACCATGCAAATGCCACCCACACAGCTGGTGGTTGTGGGCCTAGAAATCAGGGCATGCCAAAATCTGCAGAACAATACCTTATAACAATAAAGCAAGTCTCCTCTTCTGTTGATGGCATCACTGTGGCTCCCAGGCAGGCTGGCAGGAGTGTCTCTGCAATCTTCCTTTGAGTGTACCAGCTCCCTGAGTATCCCTCTCCATTGGATGCAAGAGACCTACCCAACAGACAGCTGCAGGGAGTACTATGGTTTTTTTGATGTCCTCTAGCCAGATTTGTTGACTTGCTAGAGGTTTTGCAGCATAGGCTGGCTGGAGCAGGGCCTGAGGATGTAAACTGGTATGCTGGGAAGGAGGGAGCACAAGCAGCATGTCTCCAGAGAGCAAAGATGGGAGTTCCTCTGTGGCTTATAAGCATCTATCACAGCAGGGTACAGGCAATTGGAGTAGTCTCTTCCTGCTCAGGATAACCCAGGAGTCTAACTTAGGCAATTACAATCCCAGACATAAAACTAAAATGCAGTGTGTGTGACCACTGAGGTCCTGCATGAGGTATTCAATCACTTTGATGGCATTTTCCTTTGCCTGCAAACTGATAGGTTTAGTTTGGGAGGGAAAAAAAGGAATTTTAAAGCTGAATAAAAATCAGCACTTCAAAAAATATATACTCTACCCTTCCTTGCTGTTTATAGGCCTCTAATTTGGTAGCACTGCTGCAGCTGTCAAACTGTGTAGATTGGCTCAAAGTTATTGTAACAACATTCATTTCTCATGTATGAGGCAGGGTAGGAAGAACTGTCTTTTCAAAAATCATCAACTAAGTATGGAAGATAAAATAGATTACTTATAAACAGATATTTTTAGCTAAAAGAACTTGATTATATTAGAAGTTCTGATCTATAAATATAACAGAGTTTGTGAACTCTTCCCATCTGTCTCGTCCCTGTCCTGTGTCAGTAGGGGGAAGTAGTAACTAAGACCTTCTGTGGCTTAGATACTAAGTGCTTTCATCAGAGTATTTTTGTCCACCCTCCTTTCTCTCCCTCTTTTACATCAGCAAGAAGTTTTATTTATACTCTGCTATGAGATATATCTACTACGGAAAATTACTGACAACTGCTTTGTCAGTGATGCTTATGTCCAAGTAAATCTGCTTAGTTTACAACATTTTTTGTTAATCTGGATTAAAATACTTCAGGTGCTTCTCCCTGAAAGATATTAATATTGTTTCAATTAGGCTAATCACTGTAACAGCAGTTTTCTAAAAATTGCAGTGATGGTGGCTTTGAGGCATGCAGTGTGAGCAAGGACACCTCTTGTTCCCCATCCAGACCTCAGGCTGTGTCTCCAAATCCTGTGCCTGCTCTGAGCAGAGCCAGTTTAGCTCCACCCTCTGAGCAGTCCAGCCCTTATTTATATGAAGTCTGTGGTCCAACTGGCTTCAGATGGTGTGTGTTATGTGCGTGTGCCTGCCTCCTGAGTGTGTGAGACGAGCCAGGATCATGAGCCAGGGTTGTTCCAAGTGGTTTTAATCAGCAGCCCATTAGAGGAGAACGGAAAACTTCAAACAGGGTAAGAACCAAGTAAGTAAACCTAACTTTGAACTTGCAATCTGGATAAAAACAAATGCAAATGAAAATCTTCATAGTCTGTGAGTTTTCAGATAAATTATCACTTTTAGAGAGAAAGCTGTGCCTTCTAACAGGAAGAAGGCAATTTAAAAGGATTGGAATGAAGGAAACTGTAAAAACAAAGTGGGAATTGAGAATGCAAGACAGAAAAAACAGCAAACGATTGTTCACAAAGTTGGTACACTCTCTTACTTTTTTCAGCTGCGGACAGGACATGTTAAGCTTTAACCTCTTGCTTTCTTGAATACTATTGTCTGGCTGAGTAAGTAGTTCCTTTTCCAAAGGGGGTGAAGATTTCTGCTCCTCACCTGCCTGCTGGCAGGTTTGTTTTCCTGAGAGCATGGAGTGGAAGAGCTCTCCACAGCTTCTTGCAGGATGCCCCATGGTGTGCTGCTGTTTGCTGCTGCTCACTTGCTGTTTTTTCACAGGCTGTTCCAGTAACTCCATGGGAAGGTGTTCCCCAAACCTCTGCTCCTCTGGAACTTGTGACTTCTTGCCTGGCACCAGGAAAACACTCAGCAGCAGAAATGGGAAAATACATGCTAGTTTTGGGTAAAGCGTGCCTCTGACGTTTTTTACCCTGGCAAGACGTGGCTACTTGGACTTCATCTGCAATGTGGCAAAGGGCAAAGTGAGGTCGGCAGAGAGGCCATGGTGTGTGGGCAAGTGCCCAGATGCCGCAGGCTTTGTCGCCCTCGTCCCTTCCTTCTGGCCTTAGTGGTGGCCCTCTGTCTGTTCTGCCAGACCCTGACTCCTCTCATGACCAGCAGCTTCCTTTCAGCAGTTGTTAATGGGATTGCACCCAACAAACTGACTAAAACACAGCAAGGAAGATACAAGGAGGTCTCCCCAAGCACCATTCACTGCTTCCTCCCTGGCAGCAATTCAGAGACACTGAAAAAGGTAAGTCAGCTGGAGCAGAGTGCTGAGCAATAATTAGCAAAGCGAGGGATAGCAAGTCTGGCAGGATCATCTAAGTCCAGCTAAAATTAGCCTAAGCTTGGAAGTCTGGGATCTGTATACAAACAAATGGGTGATCTAATGACAGCAGCATATGCACAAGCACATTCCCATTACCAGCTCCTCAGTGTGCTGTTATTAACACAGAAATCCTGAAATCTTCAACTGAAATATGGCATTGCTCTGTGACTCCAGGAAGATTTCAGTTTGCTGCACAGACCATGCTTTATTTTAGCTTTGGGAATTGGTTTAGAGGCTTTGCAGTACAGGCACGTAAATCAGGAGCCACTGGGGTTTCCTGGAAGTGACTGAGGCTGTTAATTGGCACAGGGACTGCAGCTGCCCTCTATTAAAGTTATCTGCTCGTCAGCTCTGAACTTTACTGGGATTCTGCTGAGAAGCTGAATTTAACTGCATTTGAGAAATTAAAGAATATTTTCAAATCACATTGTATACTTTGGAATCGCTGTCTCACAAATTTTACTCTGTCTGTAGGTTACCTGACTGCATGTTTATTTTGTACAGGATTCCTAGGATGGGTGTTAAAACCTAACAAAAGGAGATGCTGTTATTTTTGTTGGAAAATGTAGTTTGTTAAATGGTCTTCAGACTGAGGTAGTTATTTTTAGTCTGGAATCTGTGATCAGCACTAGCAGAAATGTTTCAGGTTTCCTTCAGTCCTACAGAGGAGCTGGTAACGGTGCAGCAGATAGCACACTGTGAAACTACCATTATGCTAACATTTTATATACAACTGCAGAAGGACTGTAAAAATTTTTGACCTCACAAATTATGGACAGCAACCACATAAAGCAGTTCAAATATTAACCCCCCCGCCCCTCCCCCAAAAAAAAAACCCAGGCTGCTTCTTTGGTTAGACAGAGTTCATAGTCTAAAAGGTCAGCAATATTGATTTTAGGACAGCAGCTGTAAAGTGCATCTTCTGCAACAATCAAAAACAGATATGGGGAATAACTGTGGCATGAACTCTTTAATCTTAACTCTTAAAATACTGGGTGTTTTTCTTACAGTACATGCTGCATTTGTCATTATTTTATATTTTAATGACCTTTTAGTACACTAGGTACCCAGATTCAGATCTGATCTGCAATATGACATAAATAATTACAGTTTAAAGGGAAATAAGCACAGCTGGCATATGCAGATTGCATTGTGTTACATCTATAGAAACAGTCCATTCCTTTTTAGTCATTGCTATTGTAATGGCAAAGAACATTTCATACCTTGGGCTGCTTAATGCCTGCAAGAATTGGTGAAATAATGGCAAAGTGTTGCTAGTATGCTGCTTGGCTGAAAGTATCTGTAGCGTCTTCTCTTGCAAATTGCCTGAGAAAAAATGCAGATTGACATCCAACTTGGTGTGCTGGCCACTTGAAACGAGAAGAAAGCTTTTGTTTTTCCAACATGCTGTACTTACTCCTCTCCAGCATACGTGGTTGAATGTGACTATCACATGCACATGCTGGACCTGTAGTACAGATGTGTGTATATTAACCCTTATAGGGATGTTTTCCAGGCCTGTGCTACCTTAACACATTCCTTTTCAAGTTTTTAAGACCACCCATAGCTAGCTCCCTGTTTGTCTTGAATTTCTCCTCTAGAGCATGATGAACAAAATGTCTTGCACATGTTGGGATGTTACTCTAAGTTGCTCTCTGTTTCCCAACTTTCTCTGCTGGTTGTGTGGGCTGAATAATAATCTCAAAGAACAGGAAAGACAAAGCTCGCCAAAAATCTCTACCACTTTGCTTTGAAAGTGTGTTCTTGAACTGTGTGTTTTCATCCACTGCTTATTCAAATAGCTAAACTGTTATCTGGCTTGATTTTATTGGGCACTCTAACATCTAAGACAGATGCCACTGTTGAAACTTTACACTGTTTTATTTTACAGTCACGTGCCCACTGACAGGAGCTAGTTTGGAAACAACTTTTCATTAAAGCTCTGGTTAAAATCTTCATGTATGAACCTGGAAAAATACTTTAAAATATAGTTATTCACATTTGTAATTAACTAGTCATACATGTATTCTTATTCAATAAATAGTCCAGCAAGAAAATTGAAATGCATTAAAAAGAATCTATTATACAGTTAAACAGTGACTTAAAGCAAACACTGCATCACATCTTATGAAACCAAAGTTCATGAATAAATTTTTCAGAAAATAAGACCCTGCTGGAGATAGTATTTTTTAGATAGCACATCGTACTTATGGGTTTTGAGCAATAGCATGTCATACTGCAGATTCTCTTCTGGGTAGGGGCAGGTTTTGTTTTTGCTTCCGTCAAAAAAACAACCAGTACTGTGTTGAGCCTGCTGTGAGAATTTTGTTCTGATTGTTATTATTTTTGTTCTTATTGTTATTAAAATCTCCTTCCATAATCTAGTAATTTCTTCATTCAGAGTATGCACAGCACTAAGTGCCTCAAAAAACCCCCACAAAACCAAACCAAAAAAAAAAACCAAAAAAAAAACAAACAAACAAAAAAACCCTGGTGTCTTTTATGAGCCATTTGTTGGAAGCAAAGGAAGAGATCTTAGGAAAAGTCCAGCTTTGCCAATGTATTTCTGATATCAACTTTCACCTCATTTTGGAGAGTTACAGAAAAATGTGGAAGAAGCATGGGGATGGACACTGTCAATTACATCTATATATGTGTCTTTAACTGTATCCAGGATGCTCTGGGATGGAGCCCTTCCTGTTGGGCACATACTGCAACCTGTCTTTTTTACATTGCAAAAATGCAGATTTCATTCATAGCCTGGAAAACCAGACAGAGCTCATAGTACTCCTCTCTATGGTATCACATAGTTTTAAAAGCTGCTGGAGATCTTGTCCTGAAGCTTTAAATTCACAGGAACAGAGGTCAACATTTAAATTAAATGTTCAAAATTAAATGTTAATATCTGAAGCATGAAAAAAAGAAGGCTTGTTTCTGATTCTCCAGCATTACAGGCAGTAGAGAGTGGTATCACATCTAGCAGCAAGCTGTCTGCAGGTTTAGCAGGGCAGGAATGATGAAATATTTGTGAATGTATATAGCAGGGGGAAGAGCTGGTGCTGTAGCATTGAAACTGGAATAGGTATCAGTTGAAAAAAAAAAAAAACCTGTAAAAGCCCTCTGTGGAGTTTGCCTGGCATGGTACTGTGCCAGAAGTGCCAGAAATACTTTTGGTACCAGCCAGCCAGCTGTAATACTGTTACACTTATCTTAAGTAATTTGACTCTGCTTTTCGGCCAATTTTGAGAAGAGCTAATTATCTGGTTAAGCTGTGCTTCCACTCTCAGAATTCATTCAGCCAGAGGCAATTTAGATGTCTCTGCACCGGAGTAATTTTGCCCAGGTAGATGGTATACCTCTGCTGGGTAGAAGGAATTTAGACTGTACTGCTTTTAGGAGGGCAGATACCTGGTGTTCAGTTGCTTTCCCAGTAAGAGAACACCCAAAACCACTTTTCCTTTTTTTCTTAAAAGGCCCAGTTCCCAAGCCATTAGGCTTTACATCCAGGCTCAAATTGTGAGCCTTCTTCACCATACTGGCAATGGGAATTTCTGTTTGGTCCTGGAAAGCAAGATTCTTTCTTTTCCTTATTTCTTCCACAGCTTCAGAAAAAGGAGGATGAAATTACTAATCATCTTTTACAGTTATTACTCCTGTGATAGGCACTTTTTTAGTATACTAGCTTTCCAGCCATTGTGAATGGATTTAAACAAAAAACAACCAAAAACATTTCCAGTTTTAAATTGGGTAGTGAAGGAGATTATTTCATGGATACTCACCAGCCTTTTGCTTCACATCTCCTGGCCATTTAGGCCTGCTGAGAACACGAAAACAAAGAAGATACACAGCTGATTATATGAGAACTTGATGAGTGGGTTAGGCTGGCATCCAAATAAATGATATATCACAGGTGTGTCAAAAAAAAGTTGTCTTCCTTTCAAGGCCCTGAACCTGCCACTTATGTTCTGTGTAAAAGATGCATCTCAAAGAGGTACTATATTGAAGTGAGCAAACAGCAAGGATAAGAAAACGCTTTTTATGGCTTCATTCTGAACAAATATAATTTCCTAGGAGTGGACAGTATGAAAGATCCAAGATAATGACAGCCTGATGTGACTGTATCTGAAAGATACCATGTAGAAGAAGAAGGGGAAAAAAAGAAAAAAAAAAAAAAAGAGAAACATCATGGTTTAGTCTTACCCAACATCTAGAAGAAGATCCAGTTGAACATCTTGCATAGGTTACTGGCCAGGCATCTATATTTGAAAATTACTGAAAGCTGAGGAAATGTTACTAGAACATTAGAACATTGGATATCCAGAGTGAAATTATCCTCTCTTTACTTGAGTGCTCCACTCTGTCAGAACCAGAAAGCTGAACTTCACAGTCAATGGAAATGACTGCGTCTAATGCAAAATTCATCGTGAATTAATGCAGACATTAAAAACAAATCTAGTGAATTTCATCCTCTAAAGACACGTCTCCTTTTCTATTGATTTTTTATTTTTTAATGGAATTTGCCTGCTTCATACAGAATAAGCAGGCAACAAAGGAGATAGGAGTGGAGTCTGTTATGGAAGAAGGCATGGGGAAAGGAAGCAGATATAGGAGAGTAGGGAACTACAGCTGCAAAGCAATAGTAACCTCAGAAAGTACAGAAGAGATTGTGTACAGAGATGGTTGAATCTGTGCAAGGGAAGAGAAAGGGAGATGAGAATGGAAGTGGAAAGAAAAGAAGACAAAGCTAATGAGAACTTTTGAAATGCAAATATCTGAAAAAGGAGAATTGAAGCTGGATGATAGAATGAGATGATTTTTGCTATTATGCAGAATGAAGCGTGGTGAGAGCTCTGGATAGAAAAGATTACATTATGCATAATAAGGTTTGATCCATTTTAAGGTTTGATACATTTTAAAATAAATTTAACTTAAAAGCTATTTTATAGAGCAAGTAGGGAGATGAGAACTTTTCACAAAAGAACAAATAACTTTGCTAGTATGAAACCTGTTGCAACTAGAAAGCAATCAGCATAGGAGGGTACATCAGCGACCGATTTCCTTGGAAGGATACCACATTCACATTGCCCCTATGAAAGCAGGACATTTGTTTTCCCCTTTTGTAATGTAAAATGAAACGACACTATGGAAACAACTATTTTTACTGAACAGATAACTAGAGATATTCTGGTGATAAAGGGCAAGGCTATTGTGGTAGCAGTCAGGAAAAAGGGACAGGGTGGAGGCTTTGCAGGAAGGGAACTTTGAGAAGGACACATGAGGAGCAAATGGAGGCAGAATCTCACTCCTATACTTCACTGCAACCTCCTCCAAAATGAGGAGTTTTGATAAGTGGTATGTTGGCTCATTGTTCTCAAGACGGGGCCGTTGGTACCATGTACTACATGCAAGTATAAATCAAAAAGCATTTTGATAAAATAGCTCTGTACTTACTGCTCAGAGTGTTGGTGATAACTGTGCAAATAACTCCAGTTTTGCTCTTGGATTTATAATATCATCAGAAGACAGCCATCAAAGTAATGCCAATAATCTAATTGCTCGTTCTGTAATTATCCAACAAACAATTCAAAGCAGAATTACATTCCAGCCATTTCATTCTACAGCCCAGCCCCTTCTGATTAGGAAATTCAACAGAACATAATGCAAACACATTTAAATATCCTCCAGAAAATAAAACAGGAAATTAACTTCTCTCTTACTTCTTGATACAGCAGCTAGGCACACTTCTAAATATAATGGTAGTATGAACAACTTACTATTTCTAGGAACTTTTATGCAAACACAAAAATTAATTTAGAAGTCACATTTGGAGCATAGTTCTATAAATGAGTGACTTGGGGCATTAGAATCACATTCTACGTTTTTATTATCACTCTTCTTATTGATGCTGTTCAATAATATTGCAGTATTTTCTGGGAGTCCCATTAATGTATTTTTTGTAATGGAGTTCTGCTAGGTGGCATTTAGTAGCAAAACTAGATGCTGACTTCCTTTGCTAACTAAATGGGAATTTAGGCTGTTCACTGCCTGTGACTATTGCTAATAGTGCTGGCCTTGTTTTTATAAGGCAAGTTTTCCTTTGTGGTATTTTTGTTGCACTCTGCTTTCATGCAAAGGCCTTTAGGTTTGCACAGTGGCTCATACATCTCTTTTGCAGCTGCTCAGTATCTGCAGGAAGAAGTGGGGTTAAAGTAAGCTGCAGTCAAGTTATTTGAGGCTACTGGACCAAGCCTGACAGTCTTGGGCAACTCAGTGTGAAAAGTGGCTGCTTGTAATGGACACAAGCTAATGTGGGACTAATGACACCAGAATTGGGTAGCTGAAAAGATGATTCACAGTTTTTGAGTTCTTTCCTGAGAGAAGCTTAGGCTGACATGAGTTGGGCCATTATGTTAGGATGGAGAGTTTTCTTTCTGCAGTTGAAGTGATGGTCAGTGAAATTCTATGGCAACAGTTCAAACTATGTATTTGCTTCTTTTCCAGGCATAGACAATGCATCAATATTTATGGAACTGTGTAATCTTCTTGGAATCTGAAAGAACTGCCAAGGAGCTGTTTTGCTCTCTTCAACTTGAAGTATCTTCACTATTTTATTGGCCAAAACAAAAACAGTAATTATACATCATAAGATTCAGTTACTGACCAAATTCTATAGTTTTGGAACAACCCAGAAATTCTGTACAATAGAGGAAAGCTTCAGAGACTAGTAGAATCAATTATATCCTTATACATTCATAACCTAGAATAGGATATATATCAATTTCAAGGGAAATGTCAAAACATTTTCTTTTTAACAGAGAACTTCACAGCTCCCTGGAAGTTGCAGACAGACAGAACTAAGAATTGCAAGTCTGAAAATGAATGTCTATTTTCAGTTGCACAAGGATGGTTACATAATTCTTCAGCTTTTATATTATATAAACTGAGCTTTTTATCTTGTTTGTTAAGACATCAAAGGAGTATGCATTTGATATAATTTAAAAAAAAATTAATAAATTTTAATGGAGCTCAATTTGTTTTCTTTTGTGTTTTTCATGTTATTCTGCAAACTGAAAACAAAATTACAAAATTCATTTTTATGCATTTTTATTTACTTTACAGCCCATTCTGGTTTGTTTGGACCAGTTGTTAAGGCTGTGGATCATCTGTGTAACAGCCAATTGCCCTAAAATGAGGTCAGTGACTCAGCTAAGTGCAGTATTTTGTAAGCTGTAAGAGCACGTATATCATGTCAAAGCTGACATAGGTCTCACCCAAAATCATATGGGAAATCTCAGCCTTGCTGTAAAGCCTCATTAATTTCTGTGGAGACAAACACACCATTTTCTAGGTATGAGATGGGCTGCAGATGTTTTTACCAATCCCTTTCATGTACGATACATTGAATCTTTAATAAACTGACCTGCTAACAAATAGTCTGAGTCTTCAAACTGAGGAAGAGCTAAAAAAAATGTTGGGACATGGGAACATTTGACCATTTACCAATTATTCTCAAAATTTTAAAATGTTATGGATCCATTTTTTTTGTGTGTCTGAGTCTGTTGTACATTAAAATCATAGGAATGCCAAAAAAATCAGAACCATAAAATCTGGAAATATGTGAACAGCTTATTTTCATCTATTGTATGCTGCTTCTCTTGTACTAACTCTCTGCCCAGACCTCATTTTTATGATTGAGAAACATTTTATGAAAACCAGCAGACTCTTTAAATATATAAACATGACTGTTACTGCTATAATATTGGAAATTCTGAAAAACATCTAGTAGTAACTAGATCAACATGTCCAGTGATGCAAGGCATTTTGTATAAAGCTTTGGAAAAAAGTATGGAATCACTTGCTACAAGCATGCAGTTGGCCACATTTTTAAAAAAAACATCTGTGTAGCTGACAACCCACTCTACACTGCACTGGCTTGGCAAACAAACACAAAGGACACGTTGCATATGTAACCTGGACTGCAAATAGCTATGAAAGGACAAGGCAGAGAAATAAATTTGGCAACACTAAGCATGGATCTCAAGCAAGTACCCTAAAAGGTGTGGAGATATTTCATATTATTTAATAGTACCAAATTAGACATCAGGTCAAGCTGTTAAATTTAGGCTGCTGAATTGCTTCTGTGTCCCAGAGACGCCGTTTCGGCTGTTCGGGAAGCTGGTGGATAAAAGTGCCGATACCCAGCGCCCGGGCGGTGGGCAGGGGGCTGGGGCACAGAGCAGTGTCCCTGCTCGGTCCCTCCCAGCACTGCGGCAGCAAGCTTCGCACTCCTGCAGCCTCAGCGGCTTTTGCGTGTCTCCGGAGCGCGTGTCCCTAGAAAAGCCCCCGGAGAAGCTGGTGCTGTGCTCCGTCTGTGAGGGCTGTCGCAAGCCCTCTGATCACCCAGCCCGGGAACGGCGCCCGGTGGGAGCCGGAGGCTGCGTGGGCCCCGTGGAGCCGCTCGAGGCTATTTCCTTTGTGTTTTGTGGAAATGACCATTGCCACTGCCTGAACTTCCTCTTTTCCTTTTTCTCTCCTATGCTGCTATCAATGTTCTGTTGAGTATTCGTCACTGCCAAACCAGAGCGTTGTAAACATTGCAGCCCTTCCCGAGAGACCTGAGGAAGATGCCTTCCGCACCAAGGCGGACGCTGAGGCGGGATCTTCCCTGGCACATCCCGCTGCAGGCGGGCGGGCCGAGCCCCTGGGGACGCCTCGGGGCTGGTCGGTTCCTGTCCCCTGTGCCTCGTCCCTCGGGTCCGGAGGGCACCGGGGACAAGGCCTGTTGCAGCAGATGTGCCAGTAGGGGAGCCCTGGGATGCTGGCCCTGGAGTACTGACCGCAGGGGAATGGAGCCATTGCTGGGTGCTTGCGGCAGGACCTCTTAATGTTTGAAGCAAAATACTTCAGAGGTGACACTGCAGGAGGCTTTGCTTCCACGAAGAAAGGTGTGTTTTCCTGGCATAATAGACGTGTGGTAATTGTTAGTGAGGAGGGGTCACGCAAAGTGACGCCACATCCAAGGCAGGACCCTCGCCCCAACCCGCGCTGGGAGGGACGGGAGCGGGAGAAGCCACAATGGCCACAATGGAGCAGGAGCAGAGACGTGTCCCGGCCTGCAGCCCCTCCGTGCTCCTCACGTGTCCTCAGTTCACCCTGCAGCGCCGGCCCCTGCAGCACACGTGCGATGGAAAATGGAATCTTCTTGCAAAATAAAGCAAGAGGTGTCTCTGTCTTCTGGGTTTCTTCCACGACGCAAGTGAAATGGAAAGTAGGAAGTGTTTGGCTGGAATGCCTGGAAGAGAAGGGAGAGAAAGCACCAAGAGGGGGGCTGGGACAAGGGCTGGATTTAGGAACAGGGAGGGAGGGAGGGAAATGGAGAGGAAGGGCTGCCAGCAGCTGCTGGCGCTGCAAGAGAACAGGAAATAGAGAAGATAAGAGGAGAGGAAGGAGGGGCAAAGGCAGAAGGGGACAAGAGTGACGTTGCTGTGGTGGGCAAGGGCCATCTGAGACTCTAACACTGTGCTTGCCACCTGATTAATGTGGTTTAAAAATTCTGGGGTGTCAGGAACGCTGTCAAACAGGTGACCTAACACAGTTCCGATGACTTCACCCTGTGCTATGTGTGCTTACTCTGGCCAGCAAATGTTCAACTTTTACTTGAATATCTCAATTTCAGAACTAGTTTTGGGTCGCACATTTAGCAAATATATGTGGAAGACTCTGATAGTGTTGTATTGAGATTTTTTCAGGGTCCCTTCATCAATAATGCTAACGCTTTCCATGGGCAATGCCTGCTCTGGAGCAAAAGAACATTTAGTGTTAGAAGCAAAGGGCTCTGAAATAGTTTGTGCTCTTTACTGCTGCGGAAAACCTTACATTTCAGCCAAGCACAGTGTAAAACTGCATCCCACACTCAGGGGATACACTGCTGAGAAGAGTGACTTTAGCCCTAGATCCCAGGTCTATAAACAACTGGACACATCTTGAATGACATTTATTTGTATAAAAGCATCTGTCTCTTTTCAGTCTAGTCTACTGTGCAAAAAATGTGGTGACTTGCTTGTGTAGTGCTTCCTGTCACCAGTGATAAGCTTACTAAAATTAGCAGTTATGAAATAACTTAATTTTTAAACTGCTGACAACTCTCAGGTTGAAATTCACAAACTTGCAAAGAACTAATGTCCTGAATTTAATCCCTGCTGCTATGTTTTAATCCTAAAGACAAGTATATTTCACCAAAATAAAATCTTGGTTTTTAATAGTGTTTTTATTGCAAAAGAACAGCTAGACTGTTGCAGATATTAGTGTTCTAATTCCCACATTGAGCATCCTATTTTTATGCTTTATTTTATTGGGGTTTGAACAGCAAGGTTTGGGGGGGGGGGAGGAGCTACCAGAGTGGCTTCTGTGAGGAGCTGCCAGAAGCTTCCCCCTCCCCCATGTCCTGCAGAGTCAATGCCAGCCAGTTCCAAAACAGACCTGCCACTGGCCAAGGCTGAGCCCATCAGTGATGGTGGTAGCAACTCTGGAATAACAGATTTAAAAAGGGGAAAAAAAAGACTGTGCAACTGCAACCAGAGGGAGGAGTGAGGATGTATGAGAGGAGCAACTCTGCTGACACCAGGCCAGTGAAGGAAGAGGGGAAGGAGGCACCTGAGCAGAGAGTTACCTGCAGAACATGATGAAGACTGTGGTGGGGCAGGCTGTCCCTTGCAGTCCACAGAGGTCCGCAGTGGCATAGGGATCCACCAGCAGGCCATGGAGTACCCATGCTGGAGCAGTCTGTTCCTGAAGGACAGGGCCCAGTTGAAGAGGCCCACACTGGAACAGTTTGAAGAATTGCAGCCTGTAGGAAGAACTCACGTTGGAGAAGTTCATGAAGGACTGTCTCCAGTGGGCTGCACCCCACGCTGAAGCAGGGGAAGAGTGTGAGGAGTCCTCCTGTTGAGGAGGAAGGAGCAGCAAACACAATATGTGATGACCTGACCAAGCCCCAAGTCCCAGCCTCCCTTCTCCACTGAGGGAGAGGCAGAGAATGTGGGAGGGAAGTTGAACCTGGGAAGAAGGGAGGGGTGGGGGAAAGGTGTATTTGTTCTATTTCTGATTATCTCACTCTAATTCCATTTATTATGAAACAAATCAGTTTCCCCAAGCTGAGTCGGTTTTGCCTGTGACAGTAATCAATGAATGATCTCTCTCTATTTTGATCTCTACCCACAAGACTTTCAGTGTATTTTTCCCTCTGTCCAGTTGGAAAGGGTAGGGTGGCTTTGGTGGGCACCTGGCTTCCAGACAGGGTTAACCCACCACGTTTATTTAAGACATAAAATATTCCCCTCACCCAAAGATCTGATTACAATGGCCCAGTGATTTGCCCTTTTCAGAAATTAATATTTTGTTTGCTATGACTGTGACTGTGTGTTTGGGGTGTCTCTTTTCCATTTTTTTCTTTCAAGAAGCTCATACTCCAGTGTAGATAGAGAGGAAGGGTTTTCTCTAGATGCCATTGTCCCTAGGCACTATATGGGAAGACAGGAAGTGGTAGATAATCCAACTGTTCCTTGGGATTCGTTGGAGACATCAGATACCTTTCCACTTGCTCTTGTTACAAGTCTCTCTGCCAGCCCTCCTATGGGCTAGATAGTATTAGACAAATAAGGCAATAAAGAACTGACAAGCTTACATTTAACTTTCTAGAGCACAGTAACTTCCAGTTCTGTTTGGGATTCTTGTGTATGATTTTACCCCAGTACTCTTCTTACTTTTCTTAATAATACTGTATAGCATGACTCAGATGCCTGCACTTACCATCTGCATGGGACCTGCGTGCCTTGGAACAGTTTGCATGGGACCTACCAAGGCCTCCCTGTTCAGGTGACCACAGCCACAGTCAAAGTCAGATAGCAAATGCTGATACCAGCTCACCAGAGCAGCCCAGGTTTCAGGAAAAGTTGTTTCCAAAAAGGGAAGAACATGGTTTAAAGATCCTTGAGTCCTAACCAGAACTTTCAAACCTTTATAGTATCATTTCAAAATGAAGATAGAAAAAATGGAGAGGCAGACAAAATGGAATTTGTGGTCCCAAGTCCCTGATATAAAGAGAATTCTTAATTATACTCACACTATTTTCACTGTTGTCACAGTGAGTTACTAGCTGTGTTTTGTGAAAAACAACTGTATTTTGTACTGCTGAGGAATGTCCTGTTTTACACCCATTGTCTTTGCACTGTGTTTGCTGTAGATCGATGCCTCCATTCTCCAGTACTTTGGAAGCCACACGAGAAGAGCAGTTCTCTATGCACCTCCGGCTCACCATGAAACTGACCGTCAGCTCTGTCAGCGCATCCTGGAGAAACATGGATACACAGTCACAGTCCTTGAAAACAGGGGACTGGTGGAAGATCTGAGGCATGAGGGCCCTTATCACAGTAAGAATAATTGGACTTCGTTAATTTGTTAATTTTTAATAAGTGTGATCACTAAATGTAGAATTGATCCAGTGTTCTTCAACAAACATGAAGCATATAAACTCTGATAAAAGTAAGGATAGAAGCTAAATTCTAGCCCTTCTCAGATGTGTGGATAATTTTCCACAGTTAGGTGATTCTTGCATTAGCTATATTCTTCTGTAAAAAAAATGCAGCAGAGTGGTTCATCATAGTCTTGACAACTAAATCAGATCAGTTTGGTTCCTGATGACTTCTCATACGAACTTCATCAATATAACTGAGGGATTTTCAATAGAATGTTTCATAACAAAACACATACCTGCTACATTTTCTACCTTATCATTTTCTCTCCTAAAGAAAACTTGTATGCGTGAAGGTTGTTTTTTCCTCTAGTAATGTTTTGGTTGTTCTGCAAACTTGTTAAAGAACACAATACAGAACAAGTACATTTTGCACTTGATGCTGAATCTGGGATAGATTACTGTTGGTTCTCAGTTCCCCTTGAAATTTAATCCACACTTCAAGCAGACTACTGAAGAATCCTGATCTCTTGCACAAAGGACTCTTGCTTTATTGTGTAGAGTTACACTGTGCTTGATAGAGACACTTGGGCACCAATTAGATATGTGATGACCATGTTTGAGTGTTCTTGGACACCTCAGAGGTATGAACTGAAACTGTGATGCCAATTTGGTCTTGTAAGTCAATTCAGGAAATTGAAGACTTCAAAAAATACACAGGCTACCATTCTGTCAGAAGAAAAATGGTGTAGTTAAGATAGTTCTCGTGCTAAAGTAAGTACTGTTTGCATCATTCAGGCTTGCGATATACTTCTGGAGCTAGCAGAGAGCTCAGGTTTGCTTTGAGTATTAACCAAAACAGATCATTTCATAGATGAAAACTACAATTACTTAGCATGCTTGAGATTGCTCAAAATTCCATCACTAATTTCAAGTTTCTCTAAGAAACTTTCTTGAAATGAAAAACATGTGGTTTTCTTTGGCAGGCTGTTCCAAGAAGTAGTAAATTGTCTTCATCTCACTCTTACTTTAATCTAGTTTTGTAGTCGCCTTTTAGCCACTCCTTGCCTTGAGTACGTTCCAGCTCAAAGTGACAAGACACACCATGTGTTGCAGGTCTTGCTGATGTCAGATGGGCTGCAGAGAAAAGCTGGTATCTCTGGTGACCATGTGCACCATCTCTGTGAAATACTTTTGTTTCAAATGGCCAAAGAAGTGGGTATGCCAAATTCAGTTGCAACTTAATTTAAAAAAAAAAAGTCTGTACTAGATTTTCCTACACTGCTGAGTTCAGATTGAAGTTCTCCTATGCGGTTTTTACACTCCAAATATTGCCTCTGCAGAAATGAGCTTAAATATGGATATTTATACTTTACAGGCCAGAATCAGTATTTCCTGTAGTATTTTTCCAGTAATAATAATTAAAAAGATAATAAAAAGGTCAGGTATTTTCCAGGAACTTCCCACAGCTTCCAGCAGATGTTGGATTACGTAAAAAAGTCAAATTCTTGCCAACTTAAGGCAAAGAGTAAGACTCTACTAATTCCATTTCATGGCAGCATAAATCTGCCTTTAACTATTCTCTGCTAAGTAAGTGTCTAGCTTTAAGGTTATGTTTTAAAAACAAGAAGTAAGTAATAGAGCATGTCTACATACCAACCCAATGATTTTTTCTTACAGCTAAGCAAATTACATTCAAAATTAATTTTCTTCCTCAGTAGATGATGGAGTTTACTCTTCTGGATGAGGTAGTACTCCTTATTTTGGAGAAGGGTATTTTGAGCTATGCTTTGGCATAATATTTTTCTAATATGAGTGTTATATGTTATTAAAAATATGCTCCTTTAGGCCTCAATTAATATATATAGATAATGATCTGAGAAACACAGAGTATGAATGCTGTGAAAAATCTATAAAAAGACTAATATATAAAAATATATAAAAATAGTAATTTCTTATTACTTGGTATTACTTAGCAGCTCTATTGGGTGATTTTGTTTATGTGCAGTCTTTTTTACTCATGTGTCTTTCAAAGTTCACTCTAAATTTGAAAGGATTTTTTTGTTTTGAATGGCTGAGAGCCAAGACTCTAGCTGAAGTCATATATGGAAAAAAAATTCACCACAAAACATTCCTAACTTTTTTTTTTGTGCTGGCCTGTTAAGAATTTTGGGACCAGTTCTGCTGCTGTTTGAAACCCAAATGTGACAGCTCTGCACACTGATCTTCCAGAAAGATCTTCAACACCTGGGCTGCAGCACTGTGTTGAGTTCATTGCTGTCAGAGAGAAACATCAGGGGAATAGTTTTCTTCAGTGGAAATTTTTCACTTCTTACAAACCAACCAAAACCATTTTGAGTTTTGGTAACTGGGAAACAGTTGGCTAAAAGGAAAAACATAAGCTTTTTTTTTTTTAGTAATGGCACAGAGACTGTGGTTTATGGGTTTACTATCAAAAATCCATACAGATGTGTTCTGCAGTAAAATATAAATGATTCAAACCCCTAATTTTTCACTTAAAATAGCTTTTTCAGTGAATTCTCAAGCAGCTTTGCTTGAACAAAAAGTAGTTGTGCTTTCACCATTCCTTAGCAATTAAACCCACATGGAGGGAAAAATCCATGGACCGATGATACCTGTTCCTGCTCTGAGCTCTTTGAGACTTCCTTTTGCAGCAGCCCTGAATGAGCCAGTTTGCTGTAAGTTTGACATGTCTCTTAGTCTGCTGCCAGGGTGGAGATAGAGAGGTGGAACTGTGTTAGAGCTGTGTTAGTAGCAGATGATGGAATAGTCAGATTTTGCAGAAAGCTGGGATTACCACCTTGGGAAATATGTTTTAACATCGTCAGTATCTCCAGTAAATATCTGTGGTAAATCTGTTTTGAAGTAAGCAGTTCAAAAGAAGTTGCTGATGAGCAAACAGCTTATCATAACTGCTGATAAGAAATGTATCAGGTTATATTGGCCAGCACGATCTGCAAATGGCACATTTGCTTGGTTTGCCAGGTAGTGTGATTGGCCTTCCTTCCTTCCTTCCTTCCTTCCTTCCTTCCTTCCTTCCTTCCTTCCTTCCTTCCTTCCTTNGATTATATAGACTGAGGAGAAAACAGACTGCAAAACAGAGAACTGTTGATGAAGCTTGTGAAGAGCACAGAAAAGAGATTTTCCTTCCTTCCTTTCCTTTCCTTCCTTCCTTTCCTTCCTTTCCTTCCTTTCCTTCCTTCTTTTCCTTCCTTCCTTTCCTTCCTTCCCTCCTTCCGAAAATCAGCTTCTCCTCTCGAACAAGATATGCCTTTGCCACAGCCTAGGAGGGGGTTGAAATTGGTGTCACAATCTTGTGGAAAATAATAAAAGGATCAGAAGGAGGATTGAGAAAGCCCTACACTTGCAGGCTTTCTCAGGGGAGATTTGCCATACTGAGCTGTACAAGCCTCTGGCCTTCCTTGCCTCAGCCCAGGACAGAGATGTGTTGCTCTATTAGAGACGAGTGGGATGAGCCACCTGGCTTCAGAGCCCCCTTAGATCCTCCTAGAGTGGCAAATACCAGAGAAGAACTTGCCAAATATTCTCCAGTGTCTTCTCCCTTCTTCCCTGTTCTTCAGTCTGCAAAGCTCTCGTCTCTTTACCACAGTAAAGATTAACAGGATGTGTGTGTCCCTTTGAGTCTGTGCTACCCTCCCAACATTTGCATAACATTTTTTAAAAGGAAGGTTTTATCCCAGAAATTTGTTTCAGTAGTAGATATTTCTGTCCTCCAAAAATAATGTTCTCTAGTTACTGCCTGCTGCCTGAATCTTTCCTGAATTCCATACTTTGCCCAGATGACAGCTTCAAAGATAAATAACCTACTTATATCTTTCCTTACAGAGCCATCAGTTTTTGTCTTTTGCTGAATGTGCCTGCCTCATTACTCTTTGGTGACCCTCCCTTAACAGGCATTTCCTTAATTTCTCAATTCTTCACCTTTACTAATAGTTAAGCAAATCTCAGCAAACTTCAGGCTCCAAGGAATGTGTGCAGTTGTATGTTACAAATCTGACTGGCCAATTTTAATTCATTCTGCAGTAACATGCAAAATTCTGTCATTACCGCTAGCTCTTGGAATGGAAAAGATTGTGCATAACCTCAATGGTAGCCCATCAGTTTGGCCATGGAAAAAAGCACAGGTATTCAGGCTCCTGACAAACTGAGTGCAGCATAACATCATATGCTCCATGCTGCCTTAGAGTGTCAGTAATTTGGTGGAAGCTTTTGCAGTTGCAGTGAGGGACTTTAGAAAAGAATCATAAATCATTTTCATAGTATTGCTTTTACATGATCATTTCCTATTTTTAGAATACTGCAGTTAGGTATTTAAAATTTCCTATTGCCTCTTTTTGCAGTTTGAGTGACATCCTTTGAAGATTAAATTTTAGCCATGCCATTAGAGAGATCACTGCAGTACAAATACTGATTTAGGTTGGGTATTTTTTCTGTGATTTATTGTTCTATAAGATAAGTATTGAACCCATCTTAGCTTTGTTCAATATTTAGCTTTTCTGTCAATTTCCATGGAACTCAATACCATTTTCATGTCCTATTTATTTTCCTGACATTGTTAAGTAGGGATCATATACTACATAGATACTTACATTTACATATATTGCAAAGAATATTAGATCTGAAATTATTTCCTCTTTTCTGACATGATTAATAGAAACAGAATTATGTCCTGTTTTCTGCCATTTTAAGAGCATGCTGTGTTTAAATACTGGCTGTGTAAACTTAAGCCCTCATTCCAGCAACTATGAGGATGATCTAGCTTTTTGCAGATGTGGGAGCAGTGCTTGGGTGGAGCTGCACCAGGAACAGGAAGGGATGATTGAGGCAACAGGCCCATGGGAGCAAATCTGAGCAAATCTTGGCCTTTCTCTTTATGTGCTCAGGTCAAGAGATCTGTCTGGTATTTAAAGTGGCACTACTTATGTATTACAGCAAGGAGTAAATACCCTCTCACTGATAAAGCCACATGAATATGTTCAAGCATAACTCATTTTGCTGTAAAATGGTGGTTTCAGAATTGTATTATTGTGGAAGATAAGGCCTCTGCTGCCGCCCTCTTGGCTCTCTGTAGAGAGTTCATTTGCTTCTTTGTACCCAGTGGTGATCATTCCCAGTGGTAAAAGCTGGTGCTTGGGGAATGTCAGGGAACATGAGGCTGCAGGAGCAAGCACAGGTGTTGATGTGGAATGATGCTAGCTGCAAAGTTTTCTTTATCTCTATATATTGCATGACTGAAAAAGCAGTTGGAGTGGGGGGGGAGGGACAAATGAAGGAAACTTCTTATTTGATTTTCCCCAAAAGCAATTTTCCAAGTCAGTCTTTTTCACTTTTTCATTTTGGTTTGTTTAAAAATTACTTTTTAAAGAAAATTTACATTTTTCATGGAAGAAAATTACTCAGTTCACTTTGCTTTGCAGTTCAAGTTACAAGGCCAGAAAATGTTGCCACATCAATTAGAGATGGAGAAAACTAGGATAGAAACTGTATGAGTCACTGTCAGAACTAGTGAAATGCATGCCCTTTGCTGTATATCTTTATGTTATTCCTTTAGCATATTGTATCACCTCTCACTGTTCTCCTCACTGTTCATACTTTTGACCAGAGGCTAAGTAGGAAAAGCATCAGCTTAATTGCTGACACCTGGCCAGCAGCAAGGTAGGAACTTGCAGAAGTTCTCCTTCCTGAGTGCAGCCAGTAACAGCTGCCTCAGAGCTGCTAATTAGTCTGGAGAATTAACTACAGCCATAGGTTTCGGAGGCCCCCAGGGCCACGGCTGGTGACTGTCAGACATCCGGTTTTCATTTTCCAAGACATACCATATCAGCAAAATTAGTGAAAATGAGAGAAGGTGCTGGAGACAGGAGGACACAGTGATGCTCATTCTTCAATGGGTGTGAAGGCTGATATGTTTGGGTGAACAGAGGTACTTGTGAACACAAACTGTTAACGAATTCTGCTGCCAAAGAAAAAAAGAACAATCTGTGTATCATGCCTGTAGTAATCAGGGCATGATGTACCACAACAAAGTTGTTATTAGGAAATCTGTTTTGGGAATAAAGCTAGTGAAGTAATCAAATGGATTCCCTGGAGCTGTGGAGCATTCAATCTTAGATGTCTTGAAATATTAGGTAAAGGGGTTTTATTGGGTGTAGTGAGTCCCCTGGTGGGGTAAAAAGATGGTCTTGCAGATTTCTTGGAGTATATAATTAGTCTTGAGAAAATCAGGCAGACAAAAAACTGAAGAGAGAAAATGATGATTTCTAAAGAAGATGGAGAGATTTCAGGTATGAATCAGCTGTGGTGACTCAGAGCTTGGAGGAACAAACAGCACGTAGTTTACAGCATCTTCTTAAAATGCAAAATATTCTCAAAACCCCCAAAATTTATGAGAATATATTCCTGACAGGAGTGGGGAAAAGGGAAGGGAGCAAAAATCAGTCATGCTTTGATAATTGCCAGCTGAACTTTGAGAAAGTAGAAAGCAAATAGTGTATTGTGAAATGGGGATGTTTTTCATGGGATGGCATGTAAAATAAGTACTAGGAGAAGCAAATTTTCTCCCTTAGTGACTAGTTTTCTGTGGAGTTAGAAAATCAATAAGAGTAGGAAACAGAAAACATTAGTTTTAACTTTTTTTTTTTTTTCATTTTTCAGACTACAGTTAGGGGGAACCCCTACTTGCTGTTTATTTCAGCCTCAGACAAGTTTCCATGAAATCCAACTAACTTTAGCAAACAATTATAAAGACTAAAGGCCCCAAGGAAAATTTCTTGTGTGTTCTGTAAACATCTGGTTGCCATTTTCAATTACAAGGACCAACCCACTGAAGGAAGCAGTTTAGTTTTTTTGGAACAGAAATGGGACACTGGGGTTTTTGTTCTTTTTCATAGTGGAGAGTAAAGGAAATGTCAGGAATAGAGAGGTCACTAGATGCTCAGCTTTTATAAATACAAAAGTCTCTGAGAAAATTAAAGTAAATTGAAATCAGGTTCTAAAAGTGTAAACAACCCTGTGGAGGTAAGGTTAAGTAAGCAGGACTGGAGATCTTAGCATGCCAGCAAAAGCACAAGATCATTCTATCATAAGTAAGTAATTTAAAATACTGTGCAAAATAATAATGGTGAAGTTAACCACAGAAATATTTTGTGGGTTACCATACAAATACATGTGTATATTCAGATCTAGCAGATGTAACTTCTCTTCCCAAAATCCTTTTGGTTAACTGTTGGTACAAATATATAACCAACAGTATACAAAACTGGTTGGTTTCCTAATGCAAAATATATGTCATGTGACTCCTGAGCTAAGTTTTGACAAATAAACCACACATTTTAGAAACACTTCTTTAGAAACGCTCCCTGGTTAAACAAGGAGCTTCCTAAACAAGCTAAATAGGTAGAAATGTGATCCTCAGAGGATACTGAGTTACAAGTGTGTAACAGATTTAATCTGCTTCCATTACATGGAAGTTCATTTAGTTTTGGGGAGGAAATGCATACTGGAAACATACATTATCTTGATCACTTTTCAATTTTGCTTTTAGCAATTAATCTCATGCCACACACATCATTGGTTTCAGTACAAGACGTAAGTTGCTGACATACACAAATGAATTCTGCTCTCTAATGTGATGCTGTGGTTTTGTGTTAGAAAATCTAAATGCATAATATATTTTTATGAACAATATGTATTCTTCTTCCTAATTACTAGCAGAACATGTTCAAACTTTGTAGAAGAGCACACAAATGATTTCTTTGTATTACTAAAATAAACCCATAAGATTGTACTGAATCCTCTGTTTTAAATATAGTCTTTTCATTTAGAAAGTCAAATTCTTTATTTGTTTATAACAAAAGTATAAGGACATTGAGCTCTGCCAGGTAAAACCAAAATATAGCATTTAGTCTTAAATGTGCCAAACATATCTGTCTCTGAATGTTCTATTTACTTTTTAAACAGAACATACAGTCCGGTGGAGAGTGGTATTTAAGGGGCTGACTTAGAGATTACAATAATTAAAATGATACATGCTGATTACACAGTGAGCTAAAATTAAAACTTTACTGGAATAAATTATGTCATGTTAAAAGAATCTGAAAAACATCAGTGTCCAGGAGGATCCACACGTCGGCCAAAGGAAAGCAGCAATGTGCATGGCTACTGAAATTAAATAAATACAAGGGATTTAGGCATCAGTATACTCGCTTTGTAATATGCTATGAACATTCAAATCCTGTAAAAGGCTTTGAGGCAATTTTTTATAACTCTAGCATGTTGGATAAGAAGGTAACAGCATACAATTGCTTTTTAAAGTACTTTTAAAATGCTTCCCTTTAAGAAATGAATCCTGGCTCTGATAGGGTTCAAGCAGAGACTCTGGTTTATAAATATATATGTCTGTTCCTAAATGTCAGATAATTGTCTGCTAATATAGGTGCTAGGAGAATGTCAGTCAGCCTAGCCAGAAGCCTGTCACCATCCTGCCAGAGCACTCTCTGGAAGGGATTGTTGGTTAGGACTGCTCAGTGATTTGGCTGCTGGAAGCTGTGGACCGTTTTTGATGTAGTCACTGGCTCTGAGCCCTGGTCAGCTGTGAGAAGTGTGCTGCTGCCTTTCATCACTGTGCTCCCATTTTAGGTAGCGGCATTATATACCACTGAAACAAAACCACTTTTTTTTTTCTTTTTTTTTACTTTGGCTACCATGACTTTTATTGATTCAGACAGCAAAAAGCTTATACACTGTGTAGGCCTTCATTGTAATTTGCAGCCAGCCCACGCCATTCCTAGGTTCAGATTCCAACTTTCTCCAGCTGCATCCACTTTCAGCTGACAGCTCTTTTGAACGCTGCATCCCAAAGCCGCCCCAGACATCAAAAGTGCAGTAGCCACCCACGGTTTAGAACATGTTTCTGAAAATTTCACACGATGTATTGTTGTTACACTGGCTTATCTTACATCAAAAGGGAACCTTTTCTTCATGAGGAGAATGATTATTCTACTCTTCTGATGTTCATTGCGCTCCCTCAGAGTTGATTTTTCAATGTAATATTGAATATTTTATTACTCAGCCCCTGAGGTTGTCCATTTGGAGGTAATCCTAGTTTGCACAGATGTCAAAGAGAATAGAGGCTCCTCTGACGTACACAGAAATTGAAACTATTTCTCAGTTTCAAGTTAGTTAAGAGAACCTTCAGATTTCTGGAAAAAATATTTCATACAGAAAATTATTACTAAAAGTGACACCCTGCCTTTGATTAAAAAAGGAAAAACCCCACATAGCATGACTTCCTATCATTTTTGGCAGGCATGTTTCCTTACAAAACAATGTCCATTTTGCAAAACAGAAAGCCAAAATATTGAAGGAATTTAGATTAAAAAGTAACAATGGATTAGGATTTGAGCAACTTTAACTGGTAGCAGGATTAAAAAAATAATCTTAACACATTTCCTCAATGATGCCTCACATAAATAAAATACTGTCCTATTCTGATAGAGGGAAGCACAGAGGAGCTGAGTGGTATGCATTTTGGGAAGTTTGAACCAAATTGTTCAAGTCATAAAATGTTTCTATAACAAAATTATTGTTGTAATGACTTTGTTTCTGACGTTTGTGGTAAAGCTTTCAAAAATAAATATTTAGCTATAAAAAGGATTTTCAGTTTTAATTTATAGCAACTACTAAAAGTGTGTATATAGAGAGAGCTTACAGAGTTCTGTGTTTTGTAAATGCAAGATGAATCTGGCAGAACCACAGTTATTTTAGATCTGATAGAATACAGCTCAGTTGATCTCTTTATTGAAGAAGGACATTTGGTGTAAAATGGAGAAGCAAGACGATTATTTTTTGTTTATTTGAAAGAAAACCAGTTCACTACATTTTTTTTGTGCAATAGGTAAAACAGAAAACATGTCAGTGTACCAATACTGTTCAACAGGCTGATAGACAAAATAAGAACAAGATGTAGCTATTTTGAAGCAAATCAAGAAGCATTTGTCTGTCTAAATGGGAATTAGGCATTTAAATATTTTTTCTCATTTGACTTCAGCAAGTGTATAATAAACCTCTCTCACTTCAGGTTTCATAGCCACAGTGAGGCCAAGTATCAGTGGAGACTGTCTAGAAGTCATTCTTCAACAAAAAATAATTGAGGTAATTTTCTATAAAGATGAGGCTGAAGTCATGGACTTTATTAATAGATAGAGTTTGACATGTTAGCCCTATTTTCCCTAGGAATGTAGTGTTAGGGCTTTAGAAAAAGCTCTAAGGGTAGAAAAAAAAAGAAATATTCAGGAAAGTACTATCTCAGAAGGTAACAGTAGATTAGTTAGGTTGCCTTTTTTGACAGGATGATACGTGAAGTAGGAGAAAGCATCAGGTTTTCTTCTTCCTTTACCCAGCTCCATGGTTCATACAATTTATACCCCAGATGTTGCAGTACACATTTTTTTGCAAATCTAACAATTTGAGGATATCTGTCCATGTTCAAAAGTGAGGTCTAACCCTCCATTTCTTTAAAATGTTTGCAGAGATAATTTTAAGGTCTACTTTAGAGTCCATGTTTTATGGATGGTCTACATGGCAGTTCAGATATCTATCACAGATTTCCACTACCCCATGGCATGCCAGGTGAGTAGAAGTGAAAGGCGGCATAGCTTGATACGTAGAAAACACTGTCTGTGAAGTATAGCTGGAAACCCTTACATTAGGCATGACTTAATTATTGCATCACTGTCCTCTGCAGTTTTTTCTAACTCATAAATAAAATGGGTCAATTCCCTAGTTCTAAGGACAAGTAATGCAGTATGGCTCATGTCCATGTATCTAAACTCTTTTCCTTGACTGAGGGTGGCCTGCTTCTCACTGAGTTTTAGGAGCTGTCACTGGCTTAGGCTGTCTCCTGGGACATTGCATGGCCACCCAGGGAGAGGAAAACAAGCACAGTAGATGATTGCAGGCCCGTGGTTGAGCCTGTGTCCTGACACTGTTTAGTTTAGCCATTGCCTTTATTCCCAAGCTTCTTTTTTCAGTATTTTTTCATGTCTCCTGGGTATTATGGAACCTGGCACAATAATAAGGATTGGTATAGGTGCCTGAATGCTGTAATTGCAGTGATCAAGGTCTGCGGTTTGGATTTTAAAATATGGGGGGTTTTTATTGCATCTGTGATCAAGCATCATTATTTTAACATTGTAATTGGTATCCTCATTCATTGTAATTATAATGAGTTGGGACATCAAGACAAATACACACATTTACTCCTTAGCTGCTTATCCTGAGGCTGCTATATAGCCATAGAAGGGAGGAGGCTGTTTTCTCAGCTCTAGCTCAGTTTCTGCCTTTTAAAGTCAATGATGAATTCTCGTTTGTGCTATCATTCAGAGGGCTTCTCAGCTCAGGCACCTAATGTTCTGTTGAAAAGAGTGGGAGTGGTAGAAGTGTTGAGGTGAAATGCAGGATGGAAAGTAATCACAAGCTGGCAATTTGGTTTTCTTGGGCAGAACTCCTCCTCCCTAGGAACTACTTTCAAATTGAATCTTCTTTCCAGCCACCAGCTCTTTCTGTTTGTTGCATGTGCCTTTCTAGAAGCCCAGACTCTTCCTTATAAAAGTAGGAGGTTTTGCGATAATCTAGTGGGAAAGGTGCCTCAGTACCACTTGTTCTTGTTTTTAAGCTCTATGTACACACTCATCCCAGTTAGGATGTGCTTCCACAAGGTCCACAAGGTGCTTTGGGGCTCCTGTTCACTCATCATGTTTGGCACTGTGGTGGAGTCTCCCCGGGGATGTCATGGGTGTGCCAGGGCAGGGGCTTATTTCTCTGTGACAGGGTTGCTGGGGTTACTCCACCCAGCACTGTGCCTCTGTGCTCTTTCACGTGTATATGCATAAGAGAGAAGAGTATTTTGTGAGCAGATCCCCTTCCTGCGATGTCCCTGGGAGCTGCTGGAACAGGGTGCTATTTGAATTCTCCCACCTGCTGCAGTTCCTCTGGGCTCCATTGCACAGCCTGGTCTCTGCATGTCTCAGCTGCATGACCCTTCTTCCCACATGCACATTCTCTCCTTCCAGTTTTCACCTGATTCTTCATGCCAATATACTCTCAGTAGCCTGTCTGTAATATTTCTCAATCTGTGTTTTTTGTCAGGCAGTTTCCTTCTCTACCTTCACAGAAGGTAAGAAAACACCTACACAGATGGATTTAGCTGAGCTTTGGTGGATCTGTGACATCTGTACTTTAATTAGGTACCAAGTACTTCCATCCCACTGAAGGTTAGGTCTAAGTCCCACAATGTGTGAGTGAGAAACATATATAGCAGCTTTGACTATTGTGGCTTATGTTGTGTATTAAATACATATAAAGTAAGAATTCCAGCATTAGAGAGCAGTTGGGGTTGTAAGTTACTTTTGCTTGCATACAAGTAGAACATACCATATTGTATTATTAGGAGCTTTTAGTTTCACTGAGGCTTGCTATGCAGAAAATACCCATGTGTGGAGAACATACCAGAGTGATCTGAATATTCATCCAAAGCATGGTGTGTAAGCACAAAAGTGGAATAACAGGCTTGAGTGTTTGAATTGCCCCAATGTGTTTGCCATTGGGTCAGAACTGCATATTTTCCTTTTATTTGCTATTGAACTCTACTACGGCTCAGAAAGTATTTTGACAGCATATTTTCATACCTTGAGTTGATAGGTTATGCCATGATAAAACCTATAGGTTGTTAGAGTTGCAATCTGTGATACAACTCAGTGGAGAATTATTCTTAGCCTGACAGTCTTTCCTGGATAGACTGAGAGCCATCTAATGCACATGCCTTACAGTACTGCAGTATTCTTCTCCCCATGTCAGAATAATAAAACTTTTGAATGCACTTTTATTTCCAGTATTCTGCCCGTTCTTTAGTTGCACAGAAAAGTATATGGATATAGTTTAATAATAATGCAATTTAATTATTTTTTTGCTACCTTTGGTTGTCTTACCAACAGTTATCTGCAAATTGAAAACCCAACTTTAAAACATTTGCTGCAGGTCTGAAATTTCTTTATTGGTTGTCTGTTATAGTATGGTAATTTATTGATTGGAGAAAGGATTGTCCTGTCTGTTCTCCATTCTTACACTTATGCCTGCAATAGATTTCTTTTACTTCTTTTAGAGAAAGTCATCTGCCTTGTATTATCAATTGCTCCAGTAAGGAAGACAATAACATTTCGACTTGGTTGCTAGGTCTAAGGCAGTTTTAGAGTTTGAGACCAGGTGGAGAAATTAAAATATCTTTACACATTTGAGAATATTTCTGATAGAAACAGGTAGCTCTTGGCTTGTAATGCCCATTTTTTTACTTTTGAAATTTGCCTTTGGATTGACAGGGAAAGCAGGCTTGAAGCCTGTGCCTGATATAAATAAATAGTAATTAAATAATTCTTTCTTTCAGGCAAGAGTGGAAGCATTATGCCTTTCCATTTATAATTAGACCCAATATCCCTCCACAACACTTGCAGAAGAGATACAGGATAGTCAAGCATTACTCTGTTTTTATGAGAGGCACTGCAAATAACTTCAAATGCCTATTTCATTGACTGAATTCTGAAGTCAGATGTGACTGTGCATTAATTCTTGAGCATAGGGCAATGTTTTGTGCTAAGCTGTTCGGGGACAGATGAACTGTTCTTGGAATTAAACTGGTTCCATTTGGTTCACACCAGCCTCTCCTCTACAAAGAATGCTTCCCTTGACACTTTGAATCCTCTTAGTTAGGGAGTAGTTGAGCCAAAAAAAAAAATCCTGATCATGCTGAAGATTATTTCTGTCACTTTTGTTCTTTCTCTTTTATTGTGGAATGTTTTAGCTCACATGTATCTTGTTTTACTGTAACGGTAAGTTCTATGAAAAGGAACTTTGGTCCTTTGCATGGCCCATATGATGTTGTTGGAATACTAATGATAGTAGCACTTTCTTTCCTGAGATATAGTTCTGCTATTATTAAATATGCTGAAGGAAGACAGACTGTTGGTTTCCTGATCATAGATGTTCATTTTCCACAAAAAGTTAAGCTCTGGAAAGAACGACATGGTCAAATTTGAGGCAAAATGGATTCCTAGAGGAGCCTGTTCTAGAACTAAATAGCTGTGGTAACCCATGAGTCTTTTGTTTTTGTTTCCAATAATGTTTTTTCAGGTATAGTTTATGAGGAATATATCTGCACTGTCACACTGCACTGTAAGCCTGAATCCGAGAGACAGCACTAGGTGTACGCTGTTTTTCTAATAGGAAGTCTCCTGACTTCTATAAATAGACATGTTTCAGTTCTGATTGTTCTGTACTGAAATAACTGGCTAGAGGTTTAATTACTCTGAATAGAAAACACAAGTAATGGCAGGCATTCAAGCTCTCCTGAACTACTCTGCTTCCTGGGCACTGGCTCAGAAGCACACCAGATCTGAGGGTGCATTTTCCTTTTCTTCTCATAGGTACATTCATATTGATCACTCTGATGTATCCTGAGGGCAAATACACAGTGTAGCATATCCTCTGGAGTCAGGGATCAAATTCTTCCCAGGGCAGGATGTGTCACGATAAACAAGGGAAGGAAATGAACTGCTTCTGAGAAATGGAGTTCCCTCCAGCTCCCTTTCAATTTGCACACAACTAGGCATTGTGATTTATATGTAATTATAATGATTTATTCAAAGGTGTTTACTAGTCAGAGGCATAACATCTTGCTTATCTGATAATTACATAGCTGGTGAGGTCATTGAGTGGGTTATTAGCACTGCCAAGCTTTTGCACTAAAGTGAGGTATTTGCTTGTACATTTCTTTAATGTTTTGTTTGTTTGCTATCTGTGACATTTTTATCTACCTGCAGGGGTTTTTTTGTTGTTTGTTTCACAAAGAAGCGTGTAGTGAATCTGTCTTGCCTAAATTTCATATACTTTAATTGCTTTTATACCATAATACTGGTTCTCATAATGTGAAATTGAAGGACTTGTTACAGTAATAAATGCAGTGTAACTGAAAATTGATCTCTTTAGCTTTGTCACACTGCTTATAAACATAAAAAAGTGATAGTCACTTTCATAGTCCTGGATTCATTCTACACAATCAGTTCATTACTGTACTTAACATAAATTGAGTGTTAAATCTCCTTAAGTGGAATCTTTACCTTGCTTGACATTTGTAATCATGATTGGGATAGGAAAAAAATACATCCTGGAGAAAAAAAAGAAAGGAAATAAATAAAATAAATACCTCTGTGGGCCAGCAGTGGGACCAAATTAAGGGGTCAATCTAATAAAATTACAAAGGTATCACAGATGGATAGCACAAAATGGAATAAAATACATGTAATCTTCCCAACCCTGGGAAAAAGAACCAACCAGTCCCTGAAATAGCTATTCTGCAGGGAGCTTTGTGACCTGATTCTATACCCTTGGATGCTGTACTGCTTCTCTGACTGCCTGTTCTCTTCGTGAGTTCATTATTACTGATTGTCTTCCTGTCAATGAAATAATTTACCCTTTACTGAACATATTCATGGCGTCCTCAACAGATGTAATAATTCTGTTGTGAGCTGCCGCCGTCTCTAACTGGTCCAGATAACAAAGGCTGTATACAGAAGAAAACAAATGACCATGTGAGGGAGCTGACTGAGGTTATTTGAAGCAACAGTGGCATTTCTGTACCACATCACATGCTGAGATATCAGCAAGTTCAAGGCCTATTTGTATCTTCAGGTCAGCTTTGCCCCAGGAAGGAAGCATCACATTAGCTCGGAAGCTAGCAGTCTAATTCCTAATTGTACATCAGCTCTAGCTCTGGCAGTCTGGTGTCTAATATTTAGCAATCCACTACACCAAAATTCCTGCTGTTTGCAATACCATGACCAGTAACACTTCCTGTAAAATTTACTTGCCATTAAAGAAACACCTCAGAAGATCACACAGCATGTACTGTATACCTGTTATAAGCACACATGTTGAAGAGTTCAGAAAAAAAGAGAACAACTTAAAGCAACATCATGTCATCAAACTTTTTAATTTCTGAATGGTAAACAGGTCAAACAGCAGGGTTTGTACATCAGTAGACAGATCTAAAAGTGAACACCCACTGTGAAATACCTAAATGTAATTCCAAAGCTTGAACTGTGGTAGAAAATATGTCTTTTATCCTTCTGCCACCTGTAGCTTTTCATGTAATTAGCTCTCCAACAGTTTGCTGTTCTTCAGGATTTCACTCTAAGTATTTTTTATGCAAATAAGAATTGCATGATACTTTCTTTCTCAAAGTGCTTCTTTTCTTTTGGATAGGTGATATGAACCCTTGGGATCTTTTCATCTGCTTATCTTCCAGAAAAAATGGTGGCACTGGCTGCTTTCAAACAGAAGATTTGCATAATCTAGAGCTTTTCCAGAAGGTATGAGATTATTGTGTTATCCTTTGTGAGAATGTAAGGACAGGCTAGCCCAGATTTTCAGCCCTCATTCATAAAAAGAGAAGTATCAAATGTTTACTTTATACTGCAGCAGCATGGTTTAGCAGAAATGAAGTTTTTTCATGTTTTCTATTTACTGAGAAATACTTGCCCGGTACCAACATTTCATTCTTCTTTGTATCACACCCAGTTATGAAAAACAATTTCTCATTTGCACATAGTATGTTAGTTTTGTTGTAAGTATTTCAGTGTAAATACTGAAAATTGTTACAACTCAGTGTTAAGTTTCCCTTTTCTATTCTTTAGCTTGAACTTTTGCATTCTTGGCCACCCTCAACCAGCATGTCTGGCTGCAAGTCTCTACAAGGGAAATTATTTAAGTAATTCTTTCTATTGGAAAAGAAAATTTAGAAATGGTGAGAAACAATTAGAAAATGCATGCAATATTTCAGAATTATAGTATAGGCAGAAGATAGAGATGGATGAATTTAGGCTTCACATCTTATATCACTACTGAGTTTCACCTAATTCCTCCTTTGTAAACATAATTTAGGCACTTCTCCAAACAGTGACAGTGCTCCTACAATTCTATAATGTGTAATCTGGACCAGGGCCTTCAAGGGAGTTCTTTGCTCTGGCACTGCAACCTTCTTCCTCATGGTCCAAAGCATCAGTAGTACTAATTATATAGGTATTTTCAGGATTGCTTTTTGGTTTTTCTCTCACTTGAGCATGTTGTGGGCACAGTTTAGGTTACTCAGATATGTAATTTCTATGTAAACACCTGATAAAATTATGTGAGTCTTTGATAAAATATGGCTAAGCTACAGGTACAGTTTGACTTGCATTTTAAGAAAGATGGCACAGATAATAATGGCAAGACTCTAAATTATTGACTCCAGCTTGAGGGTCTGAGAGAAATGGAGCTGCTTTTAAAAGGTGCCTCTGGTGATACAAAAAGCCACTGATGTCCACAGAAGTCAGAACTTCGAGCATGTACACTGGGGTTTCCTGAGACAGGATGCCATATCAAAGTGTATGCAAAGTGAAATTTTTATGGCAGTTACAGTTTGCTAGAAATATACATGCTTTGAATGTGCTCAAATAATAAAGCACCCCAAACTGCAAACTGCTTTTTTCTCATTCTGCCTATGTTACTATATCTGAGCCTCTAATGCTGTACAATATAATAATCCTGACAGCGTGCTGCAATGTCCAGATGTGTCACACATGAATAACTGAGACACAAGGTGATCAAAGGAATTGTCCAAGTTCTCTCAGGAAGTCTTCAGCAGAGCAGGGACTTAAACCAGATGGCCCATTCCTCTGGAAAACTTTAATTATTGAACTAACATTTCTTGCTGCTGGCATGTCCATACCAAAGTGCAGCATGGGGTTTTGCTGCCGAGCCTGCCTGTGATTTAGCTACATTAGCTTACTACTGATGCCAAGCACAGCAATTCAATAGGCATAGGGCATTTCCATGCAGAGAGAGACAGTGGTTGGTAACTGGACAGAACAGAGAAGCTGCAGAAACTGAAAAGGGGATGGGGAAGGGGTCAACACTCAGCAGCCAGAGGGAGAGATATAGCCTAAAATTTTGCATTGTTATGAACACGGAGGAAGAGTCCGCACTTTAATTTAATTATTCCAACATTGCAGCGAGGGCAAAGTTATCATTTCCTCTTGACACTGATGGGAGTTTTGCACAAGAGGTGTCTCTGATAAATTAGACACAAACCCATTAAAGGCGTTTTCCATTGAAAAAAAAAAAGAATATTTTTTGAATGAAATCATTAAAGCTTCTCTTTTTACGTACAGGTAAACCTACTTCCAGAAATCCAGCATTTTCTTTGCAGAAAAGAGGGATTATGCCAGATAACAAAAGCCTTTTCAGGTAATCTGATTTCTTCAAATCTGCATATGTAATGATGATCTTTTAATAGTTGTCACAGGAATTTTTTGAAATGAGACTGTCAACTTACAATTCCATTTTATTTCTAGTCCTGAATGCATAGAGGGAAAAAATGAAAGATTGATAATCAATTTTAAAAACACTTAAAATATAGATTACAATTATATAGTATCTTTGCAGGCAAAGATATTGTATTGTTCAGCTGTTGCATATGGCAGAAATAATTTGGCAATAAGTGTCTTATTTTTGCACTGTTTTGTGTTAATATACTATACTGGTATTTACACTTCTGTGCCCTGGTTTTAGTGTAATATGTTTGCTCAGCTTTACAAAAATGTTGTGGCATGGAGAAGGAGTAGGAGTCAGAGCTTGGTTCCCATCCAGACATAATTTACTGATAAAAAGCCTTTCTTGTGTATTAAGATCATCAACCAGAAAAGTTTAAAGGTTATGGGCAAATTTCCAAAGAATTCTAGTTTACCATGGGTAAAATTCATCTTTGAATAGAAACTGGAAAAAAACCTGTTGTGCACTATATTAGGTCTATTTAAACTTCCCTCTCTTTTCCCCTCTTTTATATATATGCTAAATTTAACACAGAAGGAACTCATTAATTACATCTCATTTAGCCATTTAGGAGTAGGTATCTTCTCAAAGTGGTATTCTAGTCTTCCATTCAAGTCGGTGGAGAGAGAGATACCTACAAATGCTACTTCTTTTTATCTTAAAATATGTAATTAAAATAGGTGTGTTGAATCAGTCTCTGCAGATACTTGCTACCAAATTATGTCTGACCACTGCCTAGAGAAATTGGTAGGACCTGCTCACATTGTAAACAGATTGCCTTCAAAAACATTGGTCCGCCCTGCTACTTGAAGAAAGGCCAATTGCAGTGGTTTTATTATTTTACTACCACAAAACCACAAACACAAGAGGTACTTCCTACACACAGTTTTCTCTTTAAAATATGTGCATGTTCACTGCTGTCCATAAACGTGGTACAAGCCACTTTGTATATGACCCTTCTATTAAGCCATTCAAGCCATTCAGTGTTTTCTCCTGTACTGGGTTTACGTGGCAAGCTTTTGGTGGTGGGGGGCCACAGGAGTGGCTTTTGTGAGAAGCTTCCAGAAGCTTCCCTTAAGTCCAGCAGAGCCAATGCCAGCCAGCTTCAAGATGGATTTGCTGCTCGCCAAGGCCGAACCCATTAACAATGGTGGTAGCACCTCTGGGATAACATACTTAAGAAGGGAAATAAAACAATTTTGTACAACAGCACCTGGAGAGATTAGTGAAGAAGGAGGGGGAGGAGGTGCTCCAGGCAGCGGAGCAGGCAGAGATCCGCCTGCAGCCCATGGGGGTGACAGCTGTGCCTCTGCAGCCCATGGTGGCACCCAGTGCCAGGAGAGGAGGATGCCTGAAGGAAGCTGTGACTCTGTGGGAAGGCTCCTGGCAGGGTCTGTGGAGAGAGGAGCCCAGGCTGGAGCAGTCTGTTCCTGAAGGGCTGTACCCCATAGGAGGAACCCACCCTGGAGCAGTTAATGAAGAACTGCAGTCTGTGGGAAGGACTCTCCTTGGAGAAGTTCACAGAGGACTGATTCCCATGGGAGGGACCCCATGCTGGAGTGTGAGGAGTTCTCCCACTGAGGAGAAAGGAGCAACAGAGACAATGTGTGATGAACTGACCACAGCTCCCATTCCCCTCTCCCTGCATCACTGCAGAGAGGAGGTAGTGACTCAGGAGTAAAATTGAGCCTGGGAAGAAGGGAGGAACGGAGGGAAAGTGTTTAAGATTTAGTTTTATTTCTTATTATCCTACTCTGATTTGATTGGTAATAAATTCAATTAATATCCACACATTTTTTGCCTATGATGGCAATTAATGAGTGATCTCTCCCTATCCTGTCTCACAAGCATTTCATAACAGTTTCTCTTGCCTGTCCAACTGAGTGATAGAGAGGGCACCTGGCATATAACCAGGGTCAACCAACCACATCTTGTCTTCAGGGAAGGGCCATTTCTAAGCATCTTATTCCTTACTTATATTTTTAGTGCTTTCCTGGCAAAGAGAAAAGACCTTGTGACTGATGTTGAAATCCCATTGAAATCAAGGTAATACATGTGCAGAAGGGCCCTGAATCTTACCCACAACAAAGGAGCTGAAGCACTCTGCTGAAGAACTATCATACAGAAAAAGGCCCATCCCTCACTTTTATGTTACCAATAAGAAAGGTTTTGAACCTAAATTAGCTGAAGTATTTTAAAGTAAAAATAAAAAATTCTATCTCTTAAATCTAGGTATCTCCGCATCAGCATGTGGCCTAGGGCTGAGATAGCTGTTTCGATGCAAAGTTCTCATGACACTTAAGGTGCCATGGAGAGTCCAGCATGCCCAGTAGAGTGTGCAGATTCGGCACAGGACCCATTTCCTTTTGGTCTGGCAGCTAGAGATTCAGAGGTATATCCTGTGATATCCTAGACGCAATAGATACCTGTTTGTGGATACTGAATTTTACACTTGGTATTTC
The DNA here is from genome assembly GCA_013397155.1 of Irena cyanogastra. Lineage (NCBI taxonomy): Eukaryota > Metazoa > Chordata > Aves > Passeriformes > Irenidae > Irena > Irena cyanogastra. The sequence goes on from VWZV01016553.1 coordinate 401,138, forward strand.
AAGTAAGCAAGCCCAAAAGAGCATTTATTTTCAGCATAATTCAGGGTTAGCTGAATTGCTCCACACTGACTGTATAGACTACACTGATGTACACTGACAGGAATGTGACTTTAGACAGTGGTACACAGTGGGGTCATATCTGTATAGACCAGACCTGGGTTTCAAACCATGAATTAATCCCATTCAGTATCACTGGTTATGTAACATGTAATTTAGAATGAGTGGAACTCATCCATAAAAGGTGAAATTACAATCAGAAGGGTAAATAATTTGATTTCAGGTTCAGTGGACAAAAAGGCTAAGTTAGAGCAAACTAGTCTGGAGGTGAGACTTCAGATACTCCCCCTTCCATTTATCTGATAAAGCCAGCTCTTTCCACTTTATTTTGTTTGCATTCTCCAACAGATCTCTCTTTCCAACAACAGCAGAGTTGCCAATTAGCAGGATTTGTTTGATCCTCAATTTTAAAACTATTCACAGAAAGAACAGTTCTCATCAGTATTTCCTCTACAGTACAGTTTGTTCTTTTCAAATCAGTTATGTACTCTCACTCTCTTGTGTTTGAGTCAACAGGGTTTCTCTGCAATTCCTGTTAAAGAGGATCGGTTGGTTTGTTATTACTGTCATTTAGTCAGCCTTCGAGGAGCCAAGCAATTTCCTGTAAAAGTGAAAACACAAAGAATTATATTCTCTAATTAAAGACATAGTAAGCTGTAGAAAGAAACACCAGGCAGCAAGGCTGAGAAAATGGTGTATTGGATTTACTGTGGTTACAACAGTGTTGATGTTGATAAGCAGTGGTAAAGTGGTTTGGGTTTTTTTGATGTCATTTTATTTGTGTGCAACTCTTAAACTGGCTTTGTATTTAAGACAGTATGTCCATTCTCATACCCCTGTTGTATAGGACGGAAAATGACTTCTACAAAATACTGGGCCGGCGCTTGTTTCTTTGCTCTTTCTCTTTAATGGAAAATGTTCTTGTCAGTCCGACATTTCATATTGCTTCTATCTCTATGGGGCAGGGGGAAATAATGCACATACCAGTGATGACTGCTTTTTTAGGAAAGAAGCTGGGAAGAGAAAAAAGTTATGAAAATCAGTCTGGAAGAAGAGTAGAGGAGAAAAACGGTTTAAAATACATGCTGTGTGTGGGTAAATTGGATTACCATTGAAGACAGGGTTGCTGGAAGGAAGATGGGCGTGTGGATTTGTGGCAATGGATTTGTGATGAGGCATAAGAATAGTAACAGATCTCAGAATTCAACATGGAAGACTACTTGCTGCAGTCTGAGAGGATTGTTTGAACTTCTGCTTTTGCAGGGCAATTGGCCTAGTTTTTACTCAAGTGCCTGATGTCTGCTCACTATATGGGACTTAGGCCTTGAGAAGGTTCTGATACAGCTAATGGAGAACCAAGGAAGGCTCCTGGCATTTATTGCTCAGGTCAGCAAAAGTTTTAGTAATTGTAGTGATCTGGAAATTATATCTTCCTGCAAATGACCTGGACCTAGAAGATCTCTGAGGTTAGAGAATGATTGTCAAAGAGATTTCAGGTTTTCATACCTGGTAACCCACTGTATGTGGGTTTAGAGCTGGGCTTGGCTGCCTCCTAGAACTACTCCAGCCAAGAGATGGAGAGGACTAAAGTCTACAATGTGAGCAGAATTGCCCAGATTCGGTATAGGGCACAGGAAAGGCATCCTGATGCATGAACAACAAATACTATATTTGACAGGTTTTGCCTGGGAAAGTAGTGGAACTGCTTGTAGCATTGCCTCCCTAATTTTCCTGTTCCCTAAGGAATCCAAACCAGTCTGTCTTTCCATGTAAGCATCTGCCTCATTTCATCACTTCCAATGCCCAGCCCGTGCCATGCATAGCTGTCTTCTCTACCCATGCAAATCATTGATCCTTTTTTTAAGTAATTCTTTTCTCGTATGCCTTCCTTCTGTGTTTCTCTTTATTAGTGTCACTAGTGCAGAGACTTTATGAGTTTCTGCCAGCCTTGTGTGCTCCCATGATCTTTTACTGGGCTGGCCAGCAGCATTAATCACACAGAAGGTCTTGGGATAGGCACGAGCCTAATGAAATTGTACAGGAGAGGGCCAAGATAGTCTGGCTGTGTGACTGTGCTCCCACTCTGTGATGTGTTTATGGTCTGGTGCTAACCCTGTGCTTTCTTCTCCTGCTGCCTATCCCCAGTGTCCCTGGGCTACTCTGGAGTGAACACGGGAGGTTATGACCCGAGGGTAGGAAGCAAGACTCTGTGGAGCCACCTGTGGAAGAGAGAAATTATAAATCAAATTTATTTTCTGTTGTAACAACTCAATATCTCTGAGACAGGAACTTGATTTTTTATAGAGGAATGCATTTCTTTCAGCCTTTATAAATATTTGCACACCAGTTTTGATCAGGTTTGTGCCTATTACCTTTCTGCTGCTGAAGTTAATAAGAGCCTCAAGAGTGGCCAATAAAACCAGCATCTGATTTTTTCCAGTTAATTAGATTATAAACTATGTGGGGCAGGAATTTCATTGGTTTTACAGCAGTGTGAAATCTCATCTACATAAGAACAGCAATGTAATAGCAAATATTAGTAGTTTGAAAAGAAGTAAAGCTGCTAATTTAATTACTTGGCCTATACTCTTCTGTATTCTACCCTCTCACTAGTACAGACTTGTGACTCTAATCATGCAGCAGTCAGACAGCATTTTCACTGAGTTGCCTTTTCCAAAGTTTTATAGCTTATCTGTGTAATTAAGTTCTAGTATGAAGGGTGCACACAGAAGAAGCAGCCCTTCTGAATAATATTGGAAAAAACCCTACACCTCTAACTCTTAGGATGCTTTAGGAACGAAGACACAAACACTATACTTAATACTGTAAATACTGTTTTTGTGCACCTGCCAAAACAGATAGGCAAAAAACATGGTAAGTGATTAATCTAAACTGAAGCTGTATTTGCTGATGTTTCTAAAGGGAAAAATAAACAGCATCATACAAATGTACCACTGTCATAATTTTATCTTTTTAACTCTGAAACTGCACAATGAATTTCAATGCATTTCAACCCACACCTTATATTAATTTACCTCTAGATCTGTTTTACTGTGAAATTGTTTTGTTTTTAATACTAAACCTATTTAGGATAATTTAAACTTCCAGAAAGGACAAGTAGTTTGACATTTCTGCATTTCCAATATACAGAGTGTGTTGCTTTGAGATTAAGTGTATTAAAGAGGGTGGGATCACTGCATGTTTTAATGTGAAAAGCTTTTAAGGGCAGCTGAATCAGTAGTCAGCAGTAGGCAGGATATTGGACTTGCATCAATATTGACATCACAAATAAAGCTCGTGACGCATAGCAAGACCATCACATATTAAGTTTCAAGCATGAAACCATATTCCAGTGAACCCAATGCAAATTTTTTCAGAACTTCACTGGGGGCCAGGATTGCCCTGAGCATTTCTAGTTTCCTTCAAATACTCATCATCTTCTTTGAGTTTCACAGCCACGCTTTTCTAAATGCATAGGTCATAAAACTGAGTGCTAAAGGTTATCTCTTTTTTTAGCAAGCTCAGGGCATAACGTGTAAGCCATAGTAAATTACTAGTCTTTTTTTCAGTCTTTTCATCCAAAAATCAAATGGGTAACAGGAAACGATTGAATGGGATAGATCTGCTTTCTGTGACAAGTCTCAAGGCATGTAGTGGCAGTAGTTCAAGTGAAATAATCCATCCTCCAAAATCAACACTGAAAAATGGAAAAAAATTACATTTTCAATGCTCACTGCTTTCGCAGTTATGCAGCTTAGAGCAGGTTGCTGTACCTGATTGAGCCAAAGGTTACTAGGCTTTACTTTGATCAAAATTCTTTGCCCTGGAGGACTCAGAATTCTGCCTAAGAATCTGTGAAAGCTTTTTAGACATTTCCTGAAGTGGGGCAATCTTTGCAGCTGTTAAACGCACCTTTCCAACCTATAGAGGCTGGAAAATAGTCCAGCTGTAAATTCTAGAAGAGGACCAGGTTGTAGCAATACAAGTTGCCTGGTCTGTATCACAGATAAGCTGTTTGTGCTCCAGCAGCCCACACTAATAAGGAAAATGGATGATCCCAGAACAGAATGCAATATGGAGTTCTAGCTCGCTGTGGTGCCCTGTTGGAATGCAAACCTGCAAGGCTGATAGAGAGAACCTGTTATCAGTAGTTCCTGAATATTGTACTGTAGAAACTGCTGACAAATGACATGAGGTGCCGTTCTCTTTTTTTTTTTTCATGTCAGAGAACTGAGGCTCCTGCTAGAAACAGACTGCCACTATGAAAATCTAGGAAGATGTCCATAAGGCTTCTATGCAGATGGAAAGGCTGCTGTACATTTCAGTGGTTCTAAATCAATGCTTTTCCTGCTAAAAAGAAAAGCAATCGGATGAATACCTTGCAACTACAAATGTGCTGAATTTACAGTTTCATTTTATGAAAGAAATCAACAATGTGCTGGGCTTAGAACAAAGCACCGCACTTCAGTTGCATTTCATTCCATCCCTAGCTTTGTGTTTCATTAAACAACCAGGAGCTCCCAAGGTGACTCAATCACTCTTGAAATGTTTTAACAGATCTGACAGTTGATGAGCACTTGAGAAACAAAATGACCTTTTTCTCTCAGACAATAGTCTTAATTGTTCCTTGTTCCATGTTTGAAGTGTGTAAAATATAGTCTATTTGATCTTGTACAAAGTAAGAAATGAACTAAAAAACCCATGTCATAGCCTTCCTTGTAACATCAAAGGATACTATAGAAGGAAAGATAAAGAAGAGAACACATTCTCATTCATCTTCTGTTTCCTTTTCTTTCAACCAATCATTACTTAGTTCAACCAGTAGGGTATTCTCCTGCTGAATTCCTTGCCTTTGCAGATCACCAGATGTTGGTGTTAACCTAAGTGTTCCATTTACCACCAGTCCAAGTGGCTGCAGCCTGGTTTTGCTCCAGGAATTCTTAATTTGTCCAAATGTACTTCTGGCTATTGGTAAACCTTTTGCTCAGCCACACATTGTAACTCTTAAATCAGCTGTTCTTTATTGTGTGTGTGTTGAATGTCACGTTACACTTCAGAACTCTGAGCCAAAGACAAGTAAAGAACTTGTGAGCCAGAGATGGGGGAAGAAGGAGCAAGAAGTCATAGCTGTGTAACAAACTTGAAAGGCCTCATTAGATGTCAGTGAGGCTGCTGCATTAGGTATTAGTTGTCACTGTCAACTGATCTATTTGACTGTTGTACTTTTGAGAGATTGCAGTTGACAGAACAGTATCTGCCACCAGTTTGTGTGACAAAGAGGTGCTGAATTTTTTTGATCTAGAGGTGTTGACTTGTTTTGGTGATTTTATACCTCCTCTTTGAATATGCCATGCAGTTGTTCTTATGTCTCAGGTCTGTGTTTTACCTGATGCTGTGGTTAATGTGTGAACTCAAGAGAGAATATGTAGTGGCCTCCTTACTCATGAGCATGGCCTCACAGTGTACACCCTAGGAAGAGGTAAAGTGGTGTTGTCAGTATTTTCAATGGTACCATTCCAGAAATGTCAGCATCAGAAACTTTTGTCAAGCCAGAATTTCAAGGAAATGAAATTGTGGTTTTTTTCAAAGTGAAAGCATGTCATAGGTCCAGCCATAGGTCCTTTGCTTTACACGCATCAAAAACGGCAGCAGCAAAAACAGCAGCAGCAAAAAGTACTTGTGGCAAAGCCTGCAGCTGCCCCTCAGAAAAAACAGCACTTTGTGTAACATTTTCATTACTGCATAGCCACTGTTTATTTTTTTTCTTTGATCTTAAGACTCTGCTACAAAAATTACGATTTACAAATTACAATTAATAAGATTTGGATTTTTGAAAGAGAGGATGTAGTCTGGACATGGTATTAGGATGCTGGGACTCTTTCTAACTTGGTTTCCCAAGCTGCCTGACACATCAACCGCTGAGCCTGCTTCACCTCTTCCACTATAAAATGTTGATGTTGTTTACATACTTCAAGAGGACTGCTTAATTAACAACAGCTTGTAGAGTGATTTCAAGTTGGAAAAACATGGCAATTACTGCAAACAGTAAAGGCACTGCAGGCTAATTTTCATTGATGATAAAGTTGATTAACAAATACACAGCTTTAATAAATACTGTTAACTGCTTTTGAGTGCAGGAGCAGGTGAAGAGTTGCCATGAGAACTGATGCAGCTGAGTGTGCTCAGTTCAACACTACTGATGTCTCCTTATTATTATGATGATTGTGTTCATTGATTACTAGGAGTAGATTTACCAAAGTGAAGGACTGTCACTCCCTCTTAACTCTGCCTGATGGTGTACATGCTCTGTGTCATCTCGAAAGAGTAAGCACCTAGTGACAGTCTCACTTCTTAGAGCCCCCTTGTGACGGGCTGTCTCCCAGGGGGATGCCAACACAAAACCAATAAAGAAATGTAAGGCATCATACAAACAGGATGCTCTATAGAAGAGGCATAATTTATGAGCATTGCCCTTTTTCAGTTTTCCGTGCTAATCCCTGAAATTTGTTTAACCTTCTCTTCTTTAAGACATGGCAGGTGATATTTTGTTTGTTTGTTGTTTTGTGCGGTTTTTTTGTTCTTGTTTTTGTTTGTTTGGTATTTTTTGTTTGTTTGGGTTTTGGGGGGGGGCATGGTTGGTTTTTGGGCTGGGGAGTTTAAGTTGGGGCATTTTGCAATGACTTAGGGCAGTACTAAGGATCTTCTACCCAGTAGTTTGAGAATTCAAGGACAGTTGTGTTTTTCATCTGTCCCTACCCACTTGTTTTACTTTGGTATATCCAGCTCCAGGAAATGGTCCACTGCATGGTAACAAATGAATTAATGTCAAAGTAATCTTTTTTCTTTCCCTGAAAAAGCTAAAACTTTCATTTACTAGGGATAAATACAGGTACAAACCTCATCTCATTATTTTCAGACTCTGTCTTGTGAGTTGTTACTTGTTGCTTTAGCAACACAATTAGAAACATGTTTTTAAAAGGAAAAGATACATTGCTTTCTCTTGAGTAATGATCTGTACATCCCTTCTCTGCCATGTTCTTCTTTTCAGTAAAATGTTTACTTTCTTTTAAATAGCTAAAGAGGTGCATAGGAGTACTTACATGGGACCATTGCTAATTGCCTTGATGAAATGCCATTGTCTACAGGGTAGAAATTGCCATAGTAAAATGCCCTTGTGTCTTTGCATCAAGTCAGATATAGATGAAAATACAACTTGATTTTGCAGATCTGGTTCCTATGCATATTCAGAAACAAGTCTGCTAAATAAATTACTTAATGGCAGTTTACTGTCTTCCTCCTGCTGTCACTACACAGTGAAGTAGGCAGAGCAGTCTGCTTTTGTCGCTGTACCATCAAAAACCAGGTAGTCACTTGCAAAGTTCCGATCAGTTATAATGCATAACACAACAGAAAGATGTCAGTGTGAGTATAATCTGAGCATGACATGCTCTATTAAATTAATGCCTGGTTTTGATTATTAGAACCTTTAATCCTGCTAAATGATGCATGTAAGGCAGAGATAAATTCAGATAAATTCTAGATCCCAGTTGAGACTGGAAGGTTGAGCTGAACTGATCTGATGAACAGCCAATAAATACTGACAATCACAATGTCATTTTAAGAGGCTCTCTGAGAAGATGAATCGGTTTTTTCTTTAAATATCCATTTACAGATAATCACCAAGAACACAAGTTTTTCAGTTTTATTTTTTATTTCATGTACCAAGGTTGAGAGTGCATGCTTAAGAAAAAAAGCTCTACAAATAAATTCATACCATAGCACAATGCAGTATGTCATTAAAAAGAAAAGCAATAAGGTTTGGGAATAATTTGAACAGCTTGATTTTTCCTGACCATTACTTAAGAACTTGAAATGTGAGGGGTGTTAGAATTAATGAAAACTACCCAACATGAAATAATAGCACAACATAAGGGCTTTGTGCCTTTTTATCAAGCACAGTAAAAGCAGAAAATACATGCCACCCCTTGACTGATCTCACATCACAATATTTTGATTGCTATTAATAGTCATATGCCTCAATAAGCTTGAGAACTGTGGTACATCAGTCCTGTTCCCACTGTGTTTGGTGGCAGAACTAAGACTCCCATAGGTTTCAGTACGTGCAAGTTGTAGCTTTAGTGGTGAAGGTAGAAATAAGGATATGAGCTTATTTATTGAGCTGTGTTATTACAATAGCAGTCCCTTGGTCCTTATTCAAAGAAATTTCTTATCCCCATTAATTGTAATTAGTGCTCCATGAGGAAATATGTTTTGGTATTCTATATCTGGAAATCAAGGATTTCAATTTTTTTTTAGAAGGAAAAAGGGGATGCTTTTTGTATGCAGTATTGCTGCACTCACCTCTGAAGTGAGAGTGGCAGCTAAGCCTTTCAGCCTGCAGCTTGCAGCTGGAAGGGGGTGCTTTGTGGGAGTGGAACTGCTAGCAGATCCAAAAAGGTTTATTGTCTCAGCATTTGTTATTTTGCATTTTCATCTGATGTTGGTAGCTCTACTCTATTGTGTTTTGTACATTTAATCTTTAGCAGCAGGAGTCCACCCCTTCTTTCAATGTTCTACTGACTTCCTTTCTCATACCCTTGGGTACTTTTTCAGACTTGCAGCTCCCACTTGTCACCCAAGAGTGTTCTGGCCAGCCTGGACTGTCAAGGGCCAGCACCACGAGAAATGTGTCCCAGGGCAGCGCAATCACTGAGCAGGCACGTGCCTCCCATCTGCAGCACTGGTGGAAGCAGAGCACGAACACAAAACTGTAAGTTAATGGTAACCCACCCTCAGAAACTGCCAGTGCTTCAGCACACAGTTATTTGGGAGTCAAGGATACAGAATGCAGCAGAAGAGGAGACCACAGCAGCTGGAGTACTTGGATGTATTGCATCTCATACTTGCAGAATATTTGTTTCTGTATTAGCCAGATTTGCACATGTTTTGGGTATAAATGTCTAAGTCTTTAAGTTGAGGCATTGAAGCACCTCAACAAATAAATACAGACCCAGAGACACCCCTGAACCTTTAGTTCTCATAGTGGCTGAGCTGTTTCCTGCTCCTATCCCTGCTTTGCCCCTACCACAGACACACGTATCTGGTCCTTTGCACAGAGATCCTCCCTTAAGGTGAAGAACCAAGAAGTACTTGATAATTTCTCTGTTATCAAGAGCTGTTCCCTACATCACAATATTAAACAAATTTTACGTTCTGAGGACCTGCTATTCTGCAGAGGGGAGAAAAAGTTCTCTTTAAAATAGATGTTATTAGACTTACTTAACAGATAGCAAAATTGAGATATGAAATATATGCTACATATTTTTATTACTTTCCAGGAATCAAGTATCAACATCACACCACAAGGATATCCTTAAAGCTCAAGACTTTTCTGTAATCATCAAAGCATATGTGCTTGTGACATCCTTAACACCTCTGCGGGCTTTCATTCATTCAACCGCCACTGTCTGGCATCCACCCAAGAAGAAGCATTTTACCATAAAGGTAAAACATTTAATTTCCTCGGTTTTCCTTCTTTCAGTCAAAGTACATGGACAGAAAATTAGAGAATATCTTTCTTCTCTTTTACCCCTTCTTTAGTAGCAGCCCACAGCCTACAGTGAACATTCTTTTAATGTGCAGTTTTCATTTCTCAGAACAAGAGGGGTTTGCTTCATGAAGCAGGAAAGCATTGCCCTGTGCAGTGGGGGCCTGGGATTTGCATGTCTCCTAGCCCATTTTTATTGGTGACATTTGAAGCAGTTGCAAGGTCAGAGTTTTCGCTAAAGCACAGCTGTGTGGGTGCTGCCATGCAGTAGCAACTTTTGCTGGGATATTGACAGTGTTGTGAAAAGGGAAAGTAAATATTTAAAACAGTTTGTTTAGATTTCTTTTTTTAGGTGCAGTAAAACAGACTAGAGGAGGGTCAAGGCACTTCTAAATAAGGGGAAGGAAGTATACAAGTATACCATGGATAGGGTGGTTCTCCCATGGTCTCAATTTTATGAAGAAGGATGTTTCATATGTGCCTCAGATTAATTCTGGACATCTTCAAGTGCGTGGAGATACCCCTCTCTCTCTCCACATCTTGCTTGCTCAGCAGTCCTATGGATTTGCAAATATGCTTTCCCATTCCTTTCTTCTTCTAGCAGGGGACTGTGATTGTAACACATCAGCTCTTTGTGAAGAAGCTACAGTTGTGCTACTACCTCTTTCCTTTTGAAGAATTAAGGTCACAATGTGGCTGTTTTCTTGAGGTCACGTAGGCCAGCTCCTGCAGCAGCTATTGAAGGATGGGTGTTCTTTGCCCATGTAACCTTCTTGGGGTAGGAGCAGATCATGGCTTTGGATCAGTCTGAGTGTTGTGGTGTCACTGTCAGGACTGCTGATGATATCAGCCATTTGGTACGTTCTACAATTTTAGCTCTTGCCAAGTGGAGTGCCTAGTTTAAGCTCATTATCTAATTCTAGTCATTAGAGAAACAGACACCTCTAGAGAGCAAATCATCCCACTTAATTTAGACATCAGTTTTGGAATGAGTTTCCTGGTGAAAGTGCTTGCTTCCTTCTATGAGCTATGACATTCTTAGAGAACATGCCAGATTCTGGATTGCTGAAATTATATGAGCTGAATCTACTTCTCTCTTTCCCCCCACTTAAGCTATGGAAGCCCATGGAGATATATTATTTTGACATGTATTTTCCTCCATTTACATTTATGAAGAGTAATGGTCACTCACTTTCAAACCCTGGGATTCAGTTTTGGTTTATGTTTATTAAAGTAGCATAATATCCAGCAGCATCACTGTTGCAGCTGAAGCAGGGACTACTTTAAAGGCTAGTAGTTATTAGTAATTGTTATACGACTCTGAAAAACAATTCCCACTGAGGGAAGTCTGCTGAACAGGGTTCCAGCCACCATTTACAGAGCACTTTGGCAGCTGAAGAAGCAATAAAAATGATAGATGGAAGTAGCAGTGCATCTACAGTGGTTCCAATCTGTTTACTGCTGTTGTGGTGTTATGCTTTCCATAACTTCAGACAAATTCATCAAAATTGTGAAAAATACGCAAAAGATAGGCACCATTTGTGAAAGAAAGCACATTTGTAGTGATGTAGAAATTGAAATGCAAATTAACAAAATGATGGAAAATGAGGTGTGTAAGTCTGCCTCTCAGCACAGTGTGCCCTGTAAAGAACATGGAAGGGGGCAGAGAGCTTCCAGAAGGGAGACACTGGGAATTCATACAGTGGCTAGAAAGCACTACTGGGAAAATCATAGAGGGTCTGTGCTTGATGCAGAGGGAACAGGTGAGTCGCCCACCAGAAAACACCTGGGAGAAAGTATGAATTCAGCCATTGATATCCTTTGTTAAGAGATTTTGTCAAGTTTCTCAAAAAGTTCATTGAGACCTTCAACGCTTGCCAGCGTGACATACGATGCCAGGAGAGTCATCTCTCCTAAAGTAGCCAGTGGAGCAGTGCATGCTTGTACCAGCCAAGGAGCCTGGTCCAGAAAGCTCCTAAGCTTCAAGTGTCTGCCAGTTACATTTGTACAGGATGGAAAGTGCCATGTTTTAATGCTTCAACCTGTCAATAGTCTATACAGACAGGATCTCCAAGACCTGTTTTTCCACTGAGTGACAGAATACCCACTGGGTATTCAGCATGCCTAGAAGGGAGACTTTGGTCTGGAAAAATTTGCCAGTGTTTTTCCATAACTGATTGAGTTTTGGTGTTTTTTTTTTTTGGGGGGGGGGGGTTTGTTTGTTTTTTTTTTAATGCGGAGATGAGAGTCATTTTGATTATCTGCTTTCAGTAATGCTGTACCATAATTTAGAGACCTTCTCAGCGTGTATAGACCTCTGGTCAGGAAATTTTTTCTCAATTTTTTTTAATGAGAAATTCATCCACATTTGTGGTTAACTTAGTTTTGCCATCACAAACTCAGTATGTTAAGTATGTTTAAAATTTGATCTTCCATGTACAACAATGCCTTATGCTTGCTAGGAGTTACTAGAATATGGGATATATGAAAGCGAGATTTAAAAAAAATCTGGAGACAGGGTAGCTGTATGATATCGATGATTGAGAGAAACTGTATAAAGAAAAAACAGGAATTTCATGAAAGAATACTGCATTCCCCACTGTCGTTTTGTTAGTAAATTATAGTAAATGATTTTTGCAATGCATATTTGATTTCTATAGTCATAGTGGCATGACTTCAGAATGATTCCTTGAATAAGCATTGGTCAAATGGCAGTTCAGGAAGAGTTCAAGTGTGTTTTGCTCACCAGCTGCAGAGGTTTTCTCTGGATTATGCATATTTTAGTATTTTAATTCAGAAAGCAAAAAAAGGTAAATCCTGAGCTGGCATGAGGATTTTGTGTGCAGTCAAGGGGTAACAAAAGTGTGACTCCAGATTTGGGTCCAGCATGGGAAGATGCAAGAGATGCTGGGAGGAGAATGGCTTTCTGCCACACAGATGTTTAGATATGAGGCTTGTGTAATAGCCCAATTTCTTTGAGGAGAGTTAGAAACTGCTTATTTAGACCATCTGTGTGTTGAAAAACTATTAATAAAATAGAAGCTTTGTATTTTGCATATTGTACCAATTAAGGGAAGGGTCTCTGTCAATGTATGCAGTAACTCCCTTCATGTTAATCGACATTATGTACGTGTATTGAGAAGAATGCTGACCCCTGAATAATTATTTCTTTTGTAGAAGCCAGTGTGCAAACCAGTAATTTATGATTAATTATTTCAAGGCTTGACACACTGCCTTGTGTGCCTTTGCCCTGCCATAACCTTTCCCAACCTGTTCCCAGTGCTTTAGGAGGGGATGCATTTTTGTAGACAGAATTGCCACGTCCTGCATCATCAAGGGAGACTCTTCTGTGCTGTCAGCAGCTTTCCATGGCCTCTGCTATGGCTCATCATCCTTTTGCTCATCCAAAATAGACAGGTGTCTCCTGGACTTGAGTTCCTTGACTGGTGTTCTTGTATAACCCTTGATGTGCTCAGATGAAACTCTGTTCTTAAGTAATTTTCCAGTTGTGAAGTGCAGTAAGTATAATTTATTAAAGCAGTTTGCTATTAAGCTTGCTGTGGTGTGAATCACTATAACTGAAACTCTCTTTGTGTATTAAGCATTTGGAAACTTGAGTAAAGTATTTTTTTTCTTTTTTCTACTTGACATACATGCAAATAAAACTACTTAACATGCATGCAAGTAAAACCTTTACCTTTACAGGAAATCCATCTCTTAATATGACGTGGCGGTCTGGCTTAGAGCCAAGCACACTGGAAATTAAGTTGCAGTATTGCCCTCAAGTGCCTAGCTTTGGTACTACTTGAAGTATCAGCAACATGTATTTAAAGCAAGATAGAATGCAAACATACATACAGATAAAGAGCAAAATGCTTGCAATCAGCAGAAAGGCTTGGCATTTATTTCCTTTATTTTATTTTTTTTTTTAGTTTTATATCGCTGCCTTGTCACTTATAGGCACAAACACAAAAAGAGAAATTGCCATCAATTCTTAATCAATTAGATTGCAGGTTTACTTGGATCTAAAATTCATTAGGTTCTGTTAGAATGCTGTATTGCTCTTCTTTCTGGGAGACTGAGCATAATATAAGTGCCATCTCTGCTTTCATTCCTCATGGTATCTATAATTTCTCTTTTCATTGATATAAGAATGGAAGTTTATCTGGACTGAGGAGATCAAAGACATGCTTACTCTGACACTCCATTTGTGGCACTCAAGAGAGCATCATGAAATTGTGTAACAGGACAAACATAAAGTGGTAGTGGTCCCTAGGCATACTATATCTATTTCAGGTAACCTGCAGGGTTAGGAACACAAAACTGGAAGTAGAATATATGTCTTGGTGTTTAATGTTTCCAAACATCCTTCTGTAAATAGTCTCTGAAACTCTGGTGACATCTGCTCATTCACTCATGTTTATCCAGCCTCTGTCTCACAGGCAACACAGGTTAGACACATTCCTGCTCTCCTGAGATGCAGCTTCCCTTCTTTCGTGCACCTTTGTTTGGAGAAGTGGGGACCTCTGCTCTGTGGGTGCCCATTTCACATGTACCCACGGGACCTGCCCATCCTTACATCCCAGCATTCCCTGAACTCTAGGCAGAAGCTGTGGTGTCAGCAGGCTGATTTGTGGCAGTGTCTGACCAGGTTATGGCTGTTTCTTTCTCCACCCTGAGTCTCTCCCCTGCTGCAAATTTTCATGCTCTTTTTCTGCTATTTCCCAAGCTGACTACTTCTTTGTTTCAAAAATCACTTTGTAATTTCCTGGTTACTGTTTACTGATGGTCGCATTCCTCTGCATCATGGTAAGTTTGGTCAAACATCATCCCAGACAGTTCTGAATATTCCAGGCACACAGGTGGTATTGTCCCTGGACAGGCTATATGAGCACTCCAGTGATAGATCTCCTGTCTGTCTTCAGTGTCTCACTTAGATTCTCCAGGGGAACCAAGCAATTTTAGATTGCAATTAATATCACTGTTTTGAGGCATCTACTTTAGGATGGCATAAATTATGTTCTTCAAGCATCTGTGTTCTGCAGTGAGGTGTAAAGGGAACCTAGACATTTAGCTTGTACATAGACATAAGCTGTGTAGCCTTGTAGTGTGGGATTCCCCTACAAAATTGGCACCTAGGTGAATTGTCTTCATGTGAGCTGTGTCTCTGAACACCTGTTACAATCAACAGAGAGCTGATCAGTGCAGTCAGTACAGGAAGGTGTTCCAAGTTTGCATTTATGGCCATTCCCAATGTTAGTTAAGGAAAATCTTTCTTGTTTGTTTCATCAGGAGGCAATATTGTTTAGGATTGAGCTAGAAGGCAATCTCAGAAAAATCACTACAGTTTGGTTTTATACTCTTTCTCAGGGCAATCCTCAGCTGACCATTCAGGTAACTGCCCCAGGCTGCCCCAGCAGCTTTCCTGAGAAATTAATTTGCAGAAAAATTGACCAAGGAAAATCTTCTTGAGGGAATTACTACAGTCATCATAACATTCAGCCCAGTGAGTGCCACACTCTTGCACTCTTTGGGCTCCAATGACTTCATGTGCATGAAGTCTGCAAATCAGGATTCCTTTGTCAATTAAATTGCACTTTTTCAATGTGTCAGACTTTTACCTGATGATTTAGTGTATTTTTGTGGAGCCAGAGGGATCTATGTCATGGAGATATAAGGCTAATTTTAATGACTACAGATTTTAAAAACTGGATGTCAAATTGGTGAAAGAAAAAGCATCACAAAATTAATATTGAGTTAGCCTTTTTTTTTGCCCAGTGGCTTTTTGTAAAGCAAGAAGTTATTGAGCAGTAAAAAGTCAATGAGTTTAGATTAATCTGAAGAGTATTTCTAGTTCATTCTGCCTTTACAGAAAATGTGTACTTGATCCATGTAACTTGACTGCATTTGCATACTTCTGTAAGGCATTACATAAATATTTGGAACATACCTCCAACTGTGTGAGTCCAGCATTTGGATGAACACCTTCAAGCTTCTGAGAAGCCTTGCAATTCTGTATATAATGGTGTCATTGTATAAAATAAATGTGCATGTCTGCATTTAGTCTTACAGCCTACTAAAATTTAAACCCTATTCCTCTGCTTAAAAATTGTCCAGCCAGAGGACAGCTTTCTCCCAGAACAGGTTCTTGTAGTTGCCAGCACTATTTCCTACTCTGTCCTTAAATTGTTCGATGCTTCTTTTAGTCAAACTCTATCAATGGTGAGGGTGCATTTTGCTGGACAGACAGTCTGTTTCCTCTGAAAGTGAGAGGATCAGCATCAGTGGTGCTCACTTGAAACCTTCAGCTGTTTAGTATTTTGCAGTTGAACACAGATATTTATTTATTCACTCAGAAGAACCTGAGGTTGCTGCAGATTTTCACACATCGTCCTTAATCCATACACTTAATTTTTCCCTATCTGTTGCTGTAAATCCTGTGGAATCTGTTGGAGTTAAATCTAATCTGAACTTGTTTAAATAGGACTTTTTTCTGAATTGGAATTTAACCTGAAGTATTCATCTCATCACTATTGGTCCTGAACCAGCCTGACTAAATATTTATTTTCAGCCATTGGCTTAGAATAAACATTGGTCTAAAACCTGATATCCTCTAATGAGAACCTATTGAGCAATGTTTCTTTTCTAGGCTGGCTAAGGAGAGCTGTAACTAAAATGCAGTTTCTTGGAGATGCCAGTTTTATTTTAATGCCTGTTCTGATGGCAACAGTTGACTATTAATAGCCAACAGCATGCTCTGAGTACCAGTAGGGCAAGCCAGCCTGTCTTCATCAGTTGTTACTAGAAATGTATGCATTATGTATCCTTTGTGTTTACGTGCTTGGAAATTGATTGATGGTGAGGTAGGAGATGAGCTAATGGTGCTCTTGCTCTTCCTTCCAGTAATCCCCATCCTTATAAAATTCTTCAACTCCTCATGTTCCCTGTGCAGCACAATAGCACATCTTCTCACTTAGTCCTTCAATACCCACTGGAGATTTAGGAAGTTAGAGAAAAGGTGCAAGCCAGAGTAGTGGGAATGTAAATTGTGCACAGAATCTGGCAGAGGTGCTGGAAATAATTGCAAAATTCAGCTGAAGAGCCACCTTGGTGAGATGGGCCTTCATTTTAACTTTTTTCTTTATTCACATGAACAGTTTAATTAACTGGTTTTGTCCTGAACAACGAACTGAAGCGGAGCAATTTCACTTGGAAATGAATCTAAATCACAACTGATCTGAAAAATGTGGAGCTTCTTGCTCTTAATCTTTGTACCACTCTGTGGGAGAAACACAGCTTTGGTGGTCTTAGACTTTGGGAAACAAGGACTCCTCAGCCTGTTTTGGAGATGAAATAGAGTGTGATGTGAGGAGCTGCAAAATCTCTAAATAATGCATCTGGGGCTCCTTTGCCCCATAGCCTCATGGAACTGCAGTACACATGGAAAACATTCTACAGTATAGAAATACAGTATGATTTAATTTGAGATTTCAGCATCATGCAAATATCCACAGAACAGAGTTGAGGCTATATGTGCAACCTTTGCTTCACCATTTCCTGCAGTCGGATGTTTAATTTTATAACTTCAGCCATATATATTGTTGTCATTTTTTTCCTACTAGCATTTCAAATAGCATTACTAAAAAGACGAAAAAAGTCCCAAGCACTATATACCTTCAACATATATCTGTGCATGGGTCACAATTCTTCTACTCAGTAAAACTTGGAAAGGCAACCACTTGTTGAAATAAAACCAGAGGTGATAAGAACAGAAAGGCAAACAGACCAAATTCCTGCCCTTCAGTTATTTACCAGCACAACTAGATGGAGGTAGTGAAACTGAAGAGAGCAAAAAGCAAAGGAGAATCAATGTTAGCTGCATATTCAAGTGTCTGCCATGGCTGGTTGTAAGCCATGTTACAGTATTTTTTAAAAAGGAAATTGAAAAGTGATTATTACGTTTAAGTGCAATAAGCTACCTGAAGAGACTGAAAGCCTTTCATCTGTGCCAGTGCAGACCAGTGTTCTTGAAAGTATTTATGCTCACAAGAGGAGATTCCAAAACTGTCTAGAAAGTTCTGTGGACTAGGGTGTAGAGAAATATGCTGTAAGTTCTGCTGTCAGCACAGTGAATGCATCATAGCACATCACCAGGAACTAGCGTTGTATGCAGAGATCCTTACTGGGTCTATTTCTGTTCAACATCTTTGTTAAATGTCTGGATGATTGGGCAGAGTGCATACTCAGCAAGTTTGCTGATGACAGAAAACTGAGAGGAGTGGCTGATGCAGCAGAGGATCATCCTGCTGCCCGGAAGGACCTCAAGAGACTGGAGATAAGGACTGAAAAGGACCTCATGCAATTCAACACGGGGAAGTGCAAAGTCCTGTACCTGAGAAGGAACAGCCTCAAGCATCAGCACATGCTGGAGGCCAGTGGCTGGAAAACAGCTTTGCAGAAAAGGGTCTAGGACACCTAGTTGACCATCAGCCAACAGTCTGTCCTTGTGGCACACCTGGAGTACTGTGTCCAGTTCCACACTCTCCAGTACAAGAGGGATGTGGAGGAAGTCCTGGGGAGTGGGCGGGGGGCAGGGGGATGTGGGCCATAAGGTGATCAAGAGTCTGCAGCATTCCTTATGTGAGGAAATACTGAAAGAGCTGGGACTGTTTAGCCTGGAGAAGCTTCTCAGGGGCCAGAGGGATGTCATCAAAGTGTATGAATAGCTGAAGGGAGGCTGTAAAGAGGGCAAAGTCCCTTTTCAGCGATGCCTAGTGACAGAACAGGAGGCCATAGGCACAATCTGAAACATGGCACATTCCTTCTGAGCATCAGGAAACACTTTTACTTTGAGGGTGACCAAGCACTGGCACAGGTTGCTCAGAGAAGTTGTGGAAGTCTTTATTCTCGGAGGTATTCAAAAGCTTTCTGGACACAATGCTGAGCAACTGACTGTAGATGACCCTGCTTAAGCAGGAGGGTTGGACTAGATGACCTCCAGAGCTCCCTGTGGTTCTGTGATCATGCTTTGGAGCCAAAATATCACATTTTTGCTGACTCTTACCGAGGCCCAGGCTTGCGTGACCCATCTGCTATGGATCTTGTTCATGGCTGTAGCAGTCCAAGGCAGATAGAGAGGTGCCAATCAGCCCTCAGGAGGCTTGTCTGCAGAAGCCTACATGCTTCCACCATGTTACCCCACTGGGGCATGTATAAGTGGGTGATAATAGAAAATATATACTGGCATTTCTTAATAAATGTCATAGAGAAATTCCCAGAAATAATCAGAAATTTTCCTTTCTTAATGTTAATATAAAATGTGTTCTGCATATATTTTACATGTTTTATTTCTGAAGATAGTATTTTTTTTGCAATGTGAAAGCGTCTCTTTGGTAGTATTGTACTACTTTATTATCTAACAGTTTTACATAGTTCAGATCTTAATTGGCTTCTGTGCTGTATGATAACTCTAATGGAAATATGGTTGAAAGGCAGCCCCTTTCTTAGCACTGAGGACTCTGATACTACAACACATGCCTATGTCCCGTTCTTCACTGTGTCTCTGTGCTGCTCCAGTTGTTTCCCTGAATCTCTATCTGAAGTGATGATGGGGTGAATTTGCGTGAGTGGTGAAAGCACCTGAGGACAGTACTGTGCAGGCCAGTAAATATGCTATTGGGAGGATTCATGAGTCTGAAAACCACAGAATACACAGAGTTCAGTCAAAACACAGGCTGTGGTGGATCATTTTTCCAGCATCTTTCTTTTGTACTCTTTTTAAAGCTTGTTGACCAGGGGTAAGGATTTGTAGTCAAGGCCCAGTGGGGTAGCCCTTGGCACAGTATGTGAAGAAAAGGCTTTTAGTTTGAGTGTGTTATTACTCACTGATAAAGACATAAGTGTTTGTGAGTTTGTTTGCCTAGAACCAGTGACAGCAAAAGCTTTCATCAAGCTAAGCTTAGATTCTGAGCAATATTTTTAAAACCATTAATATAGATTTTGTTTCTGATATATTTATTTGTAAATAAAAAGTCATTCTCCATTAGTATGCTGTATGAAGCTTTTCATTCCACTTTATTGTACAAATGAATAAGAATTGAAGATGATATTCCAAGGCAATTTTTATTTCTGTCAGTCTTTTGATTTATGATTTTAAGCACTGATTTACTGTAAATGCCCAAAAATATATGTATTCTCTTTCACAGCTGCAAAGGTTTTTTGAGATATTCTTCAGAAACAGTTCCCCCCAACAAGCCTTCAACAACATGAAGGAGGCTATAAACAAACTTCTACTCATAACTGAGGTCTTCAGCAAATCATCTGCCTCAGGACCAAATTCTTTCAATCAGTAAGTGACTTGCAGTAATCATTGTAATGCTAGTAATCATTGTAATGCTAAAGACAGCTCCTTAGAACAGAATAAAAATTGCAGAAGATACAAGAATCTTAAAATAAAAAATTCCCATCTATTTCATACTTCTTTATAAAGTAAGGACATGCTGCATTTAAGGAGTACAACTCTTCAATATCTACAGTGTTTCTAGTTTGTGGAAAGGTTATGATGAATACTTAGGACCAGATGCTGTCCTAATGAAGTGTTTCAGACAGCACAAATGAACAGAAATCACTCACAATGGGGCTAGTCCTAACATATATAAAGCTGTATTTCCTTTCAGTGAGCATTCTGTCATAATGTCAAATATTTAATGCTAGAGTAGCCCAGATTGTTCAGAGCTGGCTCTGGCAGGCAATCTGAACAAGAGACACTGTAAAACACTTTATGAAGTGTATGTTATGAAATATACCTAGTCACCAACAGTCACATTTCTGTGTCTAATAACTACTATTAGTGTTATGATTCTTACACATAAATCAACCTCAATTATGTAATATTTTTACTAAACAAAATTAATATTTGTTCTATGTATGCTATGTCCCATCCCTGACATTTTTATGATAAGTACTAAATAAGTTACTATTTAATAAATTTATGTGTTTGAGCTATTTTGAGAACCAGGTGTTTTAGTAGCAGTAATGTAAAGCTCATTATTTGACTTACACAAGTTGGGAATAAAGCTTACATTGTGAGTGGAGAGGGTAGCAAGGAGGGGAGGAGTGTAATAGGGGTGAAGATATTTTGACAATGGTCCAAAATCTCTTTTTTATCAATGAAATGGACTCTCTTGTTTGTGTAACATAAGACTTGCTTATAACTCCTGGCCCATGCCTCCAAACACCCCCATAGCTGCTGCAGGGCGCTTTGGCTCAAATGAGCCTGGAGTGTTTCACCATCTCTTCCCCTCTAACTGTGCTCAAAGGTCTTGCAGGGCCTCATTCACTCTCTTCAAAAGGCATTTCTTCCTTCAGCATAATTCAACTCCCTCTCTGTCAATCATTAAAAACACTTTCAAATAGCACTATTTTCATCACCTGACAATCTGACTCCTTCCGTGTTTAATGCTGCTGGCTCTTCTTAGAATTTATTTAGTCTGTATCACATGTTGTTTCTTGACCTATGTATGTATGTTTTCCTGCATGTGCTCTCTGGACCTGTGTGTGTATTGAATTTTACTGTGTGTAGGGACATGGCTCAATTATGGGCTTGGCAGCGCTAGGTTTATGATTGGAAACAATGGTCTTAAAGGTCTTTTATAACCTAAAATTTTCCTATATTTCACAACAGTACCTAACCTCACTGAAACAGATTCCTTTTATATTGTATTTCAGGTGCAGCCAATGTTTTCAAATGCTAACTTTTGACATTGGATTTGGCATGTCCATACACCCAGTAGTTCTTAAGGTGAGAAAATTGCACCAATTATTACTTGGCTCAAAAAAATTACACCAAGAAGAACACAGCAGAAAAACCCGATAGGTACTCTCAAATGTCTAAGAAATGTACCAACAATTTAATATTAATTTTGGCTGATTGTGGAGAGTTTCTGTGCAAGAAACCAGTTTTTAAAAGTCAGAGTTTCTGTGATGAAATTCACCAGACCATCAAAATGTGCAAACTTTTCAGTTTACATTAAAAGATTAACTATTACCCCAAATGAATATCAGTGAAACAAAATCCATAAGAAGCACTGCAAGAAAGTGGAGTTAGGTTTTAAACGTGACAGAGCAAAGATGAATGGAGGAAGTTAAAAAACTACAATTGGCTTTTAATACAAATTAAAGTTCTTCATAAATTGGATTGTACTTCATTTCATTACCTGCTTTGACCTCTGCTGTGCTGCCTTCTTCCTGGATGATCCACAAGGCCCTTAAAACCAGGGAAATGAGACCTGTGCCAGTTTTTGTACCACTCCTGCCTCAGAACAACCTGTCCTGAAGCAATTATTGTACTGCTTTCCAGCTGTTCTCATTACTTCATGTATACACATGAATATGCATATGCCTAGGTATGTAAAATGTTTCTTTATATTTATTATATACAAATATTAACAAAAATTAGTCAATGTATCCCCACTTAAAATCTGTTCAAATGTCTAGTAATAACAGTGCAGTTAATCTCGGCATTCTTCAGGAAAAAACATCCTTTAAACGCATAGGAAAAAAGCACATATGAAAGGAAGTTTGCAGGATTTAAAAAGTCCATGAAGACAATATTTTTAATTAGTCTGAAAAAACTTATTTAGCTAGTTTAAGAAATGTGGTATGTCATAACAATTCAATAATTGTATACCAGGCTGTAAAAAAAATTATCCCAGAAAAGCTTAAAAAATAAACATAAAACATAACGTTTACCTTCCTGTATAAAAGTTTCAACCACTGTCCGGTATCCATAACTTTATAGTAAATCAGTACGATTTAGTAGTTTCTTCTGAAAAACAAATGGTTCTAGAAAATAGCTGTTGATGATTAATGCAACACTGACTTTGAATATTATAACTTGGAAATTATAGTGTGCACACAACGTATTCATATTGGTGCTGTGTTTGTGTTTATGCTAAAATAATGATTTAGTCAGATTTCACAACCATTAATTTGTTCATTGTGTTTATATATTGTAAAACTTATACTTTCATCCGTAGTAGCAAATATTCTGTAGTAACTCTTAGCATATGAATTTTGTAGGAGTTATATTAATATATAATCTGATATTTTATATTTTTAATCAAATTTCAAATCAGATACGGTAAAAAAGCTTTTCGCACGTGTCTACAATACTGTTCTCTGTCCACTGGAGGGCAGCAAACATTGCGGTTTGGAGTTGCGGCAGACTGTGGCGCAGCGTTTGCTGTTTTTTAATCCTCAGTTTGTGCTGTTATTACCTTTTTTTAAAGTTCCAGTTCAGTATTTACTGCTATGAGAAGACTGGACTTGTTATTCAAACTATAAATTTTTATAATTTTTTTCCAATAGGTGCATGAAAATTTTGACTTCCAAGTTGAGAATGAATCGACTACTCAGGACCAAATTTCCAAAGAACTTTTTGAAGATACATTTAAATTTCTCTTATCTAATGAATCCTCAACATCCAGTTCCATAGAAGCTTTGCAAAAAATATATGGGTCATCTGTGAGCAAGGTTCCAACTTTTATGTATTATTATTTGAAAATATTTAATTTTAAATTGTACGCTTCTGAAATTGTTGGTGCCAACTTATAGAATGTAGAATTTATTTAATCAGAACTATCTTTTATTGTATTCTGGGGAGTAAAACTGTAATTATATTGAACAATTGAATTTTCTTTTGTAAAAATTCTACTCTCAAATTATGTAATTTTCAAAAATACTGTGATTGAAAGATATATTTAAAGCTTAAAAATCAATTTTCTCACTATTTTTAAATGGTCTTTTTTTAATATAAAAATTTGCGTGTTTTCTCGTTTTCATCCAGAATTGGTTAACTCATGCATGGAGATCCATGAGCATCAGAATTACATTTTGTTTCTTAAAATTTAGTGTCTTATTCTCAATGCAAGGTCCAGTTCCAGTATTTTTTTTTTTCCATTTATAGAATCTGCACAAATTTTACTTCACTAGTGAAAACCATTTCTGGCAAACTGAGATCTCTTTTAGCAGTATTTCTCCCAGTCTGGGAACTTCCAAGGATGCATTTCTGAGGAGTCTCCTGCTTGAAAGACTTAATTTCTAAATTATCCAGGCAACTTCTGCCTCTTGGACACATGTGGCTAAAACAGGGTCATGGACTCTAAATTTATGTCAGGATAAAGCAGAAAGCTGCAGACATCCGGACATGAGTGATACGATTACCCAGCCCATGGTCCAGAGACCAGTAGTTCCTATGGGTTCATTTCTAGACAAAGCTAGGACACAGTCTGCTTTATTCTAGACTGAAAAATGGGATGAGCTGTCTAAGAGCTGGCTGGCTGAGGTTAGGGCTAGTTGAGAGCTGCTGTAACTTGTTCCTATGATCAGTGAAGGGATTGAGCCTAATGAAAGCACATTGCTTTCCATGTGATTTCACCAGAACATGCTGCCCTTTCCTTCACAGGATGGAACATACAACAGAGAAGATGAGCAATGTTTTTCTTTGGAAGAGATAAATTCAATGACTACTTTCATAAAGGAGCTGAAGAGTCTTGGAAAATTTGAGCTGGTAAAATAAATAGGGTTTTGTTTTATTTGATATATATTTTATGTAAATCTCTTAATGTTTCTCCATTACCATTCTCTGCTGTCTCTGGCGTATGTAATTAGGCTGGATGGGCAGGGAAGCAAAGAGATAGAGGTAACACTGATTTTACTTTGGTGGATCATTTGAATTTAATTTAAAATAGATAAAGAAATACAACAGAGTATTTGAGCTGAGCTTCCACTGGAAAGGACAGCTAAAGAAGAAACAGAGACCAGAAAATAGAAGGAAAGGAAAAGAAGGAAAACAATGTAAATTACTAATAAGGTGGTAAGAAAATAAAATTACAATGAAGCAAAATCAGGAGTGAGTGGATGGACTAGAGAAAGTACAGTACTGAATTCATGATCAGAGAGTAGATACAGATGAAAAAGTGGTAAAAAAAAGCAGGTAGAATATGTTTTCTTCTTCATGCTTTGAGTTCATTTTTGGAGAAGAACACAGATGGAGGAATAACAATCAGTGTCTGTGAATAGGCATAGTTAATGAGGGAAATGGTGAGTATTCAGAAAATAAAGGATCTGCAACTGAATCTGTTGTTCAGAAAGTGTGCGTGATATGAGACTTCCTGGATGAGTATTAGGGATGGAGACTGATGACACTTTCTGAAGAAGCATTGAGTCTTATAGATCTGGAATTCATAGAATCATCCGTGTTGGAAGGGGCCCAGAAGGATCATCAAGTCCAATGGCCAATACAGGGATTGAACCTGTAACCTTGACTTTATTAGCTTTATGCTCTGACCAGCTGAGCTAACCTCAGGGCCAGTTCAGAGGCAGAGGAGATCAACTTCCACATCAATACTGGTAATCCTGATTTGCAAGGCTGGGCATCATGGTCCTTTTTTAAGCATGTGGGAAAGATCATTAATATATTACCAGCCCTATGCTGTATATACTGTCTTCTGATCATTTTTTACATCTTTACACTCTACAAATATCATACTGTGTTGTCTCAAATCAGTGTCTCTCTTCTCAGCTTTTCCCTTCTTCTGCACCCAAGATCCAAATGTTGCTGCGCGACCTTTATCGAATGGTAGACCCGATGAGGCGGCTTGGTTCAGTCCTGACTCTGCATTGGTTGCTTTCCAGTGTCCTTCAACAGTTCCAGTTCATGAATAAAGAGGCACATACAAATCTTTCAGAGTGGTAAGATTATTATATATATTGAAAGTAGTTTCTCACGTTATATAACTGCAATATTTCCAGTGAGGATCATAAAACTTAATCCTTCAGTAGATGTAGGTGTACTTGCAACCCTTGAGATGAAGGTTGATCATCCCATATGGAGCCCTGTCAGCCATTCTGCCATCACAACTGTAGCTAGGTTTCTAATTAGAACAGGTTTTGCTTCTCTATCTAATATGAAGAACTCTGGATTGAAAATTAATTGGAACTATTGTAATTTTTTTAAGAAAGATTAAAGATTAATTTTTTTCTAAACAACTGTAAACACTAAATTAGGAGCATTTCCAGGGTTAAGTCTGTCTTAATTTATGCACCAATTGAAAGCAAAACCATAAAGAAAATATAAAATTTCAAGTGAAGTTTTTTTCCAAAATAATTAATAATTTTGATTGGCTCCAAATTTTCCATCCAACAAAAGACAGGTCTGAGAGCGTAATACTCCAAGAACCTCATTTTAACTCCTTGTGAAGAGATGGAAAAAATGCTGTAATGACAAGGTTAGATCCACTGAACTTTTTGCTAGAAGTTTTAACTTTCATGAAGGGAGAAAGAGGAAAGGAAGGACAACAAGGCAAGAAGAGAGAGTGACTGGGTGGGTAGAAGAAAGGAAGGAAGGAAGGGAGGGAGAGAGGAAGGAGAAAACACAGTATACTGTATGTTTGGTATAACATTTTTCAAAATGTATTTTCTGTTTTCATTATCTCTTAGCTAATGATGTTTCATATACGTGTATGCCATACTGATTACTGACATTTATAATTTACAAGCGAGTACTTGGGAACAGAGGCACATTAGGCAATGTGTATGTTCCATTCCACTGAGTCTCAAGATGAATGTGTGAATGCTATTAGTATATACATTTTGCTGAGAGAATGCTGTAGTGAGTATATAAGGCATCTGTCAGATTTCTTAAGTTTTAATTTTGTTCCTCATTGAATTGGGCATGGCTTTCAGCAAATCAATAATTATCTGTATATTTATTTGCTTTACTGTAAAGGGGAGCTTATACTTTGTCACTGTACTAGGTAACTGTTTGTTAGTGTTTTAAATATACACAGTTCCATGAAAGTGCTAAATTATTGTTGTTACTGCCAACCGCTCCGATCGCTCCGTGAGAAGTAACTCAAAGATGCAGCTGCTTGCATTCATTTGTAAGCCCTTGCCCTTTTGCAGAAATATTTAGGTTTGCATATCAAAGCATACCAATCTTTAGCAGCTTTCTATTCTAATCTAAGCTGTGCCACTCACTCACTTTGAGCAAGCCCCTTGGCCTCTTTTTTTTCTTCAAGCTCAACATTATTGTATGTGTATAAATATGTAGAAGTACCATGACCTTTCTCCAGGGCATAGGCCAATCTGCTTCTTTGCTTTTTATTTTTCTGCAGTGGCTAAGCTAATAACACCGTTCTCTTCATTCACTGTATGAAAAACCATGTCTTTTGACATTGCTAAATCAGAATCTTTCACTCCTTTAGCTACATGCATGTGAGGGTGATGCATGTGTCAGTTATGCATGTGATTATACTTAATTGCAAGGAAGAAAGAGCTTAGTTGTACTTACTTCCCAAATAACTCAGGTGTGCATTCTCTTTGAGCTTTGATTAATCTTTTCTTTTTTTTCCCCCAGCTTTGATGAGTTTGTATATCAGTGTTTGTAAACACTTTCCCTGAATTTCTTCAGTTAAGGCCAGGCTGTTCAGTCAAATTATTTAACAGTTCTTATTTCTCTGACTATGGAAAACTGGTATTTCCATTTATCAAATCTAGCGATTGCATAACTGACTGTCCAAGCAGACAAGAAATATATTATATTATATAATATATTATTTCACTTCTGAAGATTAGCAGAAGGTATTTCATTAAAGGGCCCAAATGCCCTCATGGAAACTGTGACTGAAGCCAAACAAACCCTCTACAAAATAGAGAGCTTATTTTGAAGAGAGAACTACATAACATCATCTAAAGAAAGAAAATTCATACTCTACTGAATATCGAAATATGGTCTCAATCTTGAGTTTATAACCCATTAAAAGCTGCACCATTCGCAACTAACATATCCATCAGAGACACCAAAAGTGACTAGTTTTTTCTTTTTCTTTTTATATTTAAACCTTGTGAAATATTCTATTTCTACATGTCGTTTGTATGTCTGATTGCATAGACAATCAGAGCTATGTTACTATTACTACTGTGAATCCTTTGCCTTTCTTGTTTGCTCAATCATAATGATTCCTAAAGAACAGGTTCATAGTCAATAGTTTGTGATGTACATATTGGGAATCTTTTGAAAGGTACATTTCACAAGCATGCACTCACCGAGGGTACTGACATACAGGCATTAGTTTCATTAGAGCCAACTGCGAAGTGTGTACGCAAAGAGCGCATCTGTACTTGACACCTCCAAGATACTTAAGTAAGTAGGGGGCCACTCAAATAGGTGAAGGTCCTTTCTTGAGCAACAGCACATGAAGGAAAGGAGTCTGCAAAGCCCTCTGTATTAGGAGGAGCTTCATAACTACATCATATCTCAGTCTGCTGATTGCAAGGAGCTTGGACAAAGGAAAGCTTCATGGCGCTGATTGATTAAAAAGCTCAGGCTGCAGCAGAGATAAATCATTGAACCACAGAGTCATTTATATTGTAAAGGTTCCTCTCATCCTATCACTTATTACGTGGGAGAATGACTCCACCTGGTACAACCTTGTTTCAGGGAGTTGTAGAGAGCGATAAGGTCTCCCCTGAGCCTCTTTTGTTCCAGACCAAACACCCGCACCTCACTAATCCACTCCTCATTAGGCTTGTGCTCCTGCCCCTTCCCCAGCTTCATTACCCTTCTCTGGACATGCTCCAGCACCTCAATGTCTTTCATGTAGTGAGAAGCCAAAACTGAACATAAGATTCAAGGTGTGACCTCACCAGTGCTGAGTGCAGGGGGACAATCGCTGCTCCAGTCCTGCTGGCCAGGTTGTAATCTGAGTATCTTTCTCTAATATGATTTCCAAATATTACATTTTGCTGCCCTGCTATAATCAGCTGTAGTTATTATATGTCTCTTAATACTGCCTGAAGTTATTTGCAGTCTCTACAGATTTGGGATTCGTACGGGCCATGCTGTTCCTTTGTGAACAGGGACCTTGCAATTGTGGTGGCTGCCACACTCCTGAGGTGTTCTCTGGCTAAACCAAAGTCTGTCATTTTATAGAGTTAAGACATGCTTTCGCTGTAAAACAGGTTTTGGGACCAGGCAAGCTAAAAAGGAACGGTGGAAAGAAAAAATTTATTTTGTCCGGGCGCTAGATGTACGAAGCAAAGCGACGCAATCCTCAGGCAGGTGCAAAGGGGAGCTGCTTTATTGCAAAAACCAGGCCTTTGTAAGCAGCCAGGCCTTTATCAGTTACATAGTTTTAAATCATAACAAACGTAATCCAGCCAACCACCATGCACTATGATGTGAACACGTAATGGTTATATAACTTGTTTTTCTACTTCTAATTCAGTCGAGTCACTTTCCCATAGTCGTCTTCTACATGGCTGAAGTAGCAGGCCTGAGCCTGAGCCATGATTTTACAAGGGTAACAAGGCCCTTATTTTGTAAGGCTTTACCAATATGCAACAGTGTTTGACTGATGTTAGCTTTTACTTCCGTAACAAGCAGAAAGAGGGATGCAAAATTACTTACAACTTGGAAAGCAAACCCTCCAAGAGTTTGTTAAGTGCCTCCTTTGCAGTAGGTAATGAATTTGCATAGAATTAGGGGAGTTGTCTAGACACTGCAAGCTCAGAACTACTTTTTCCTGCACACACAAAGACGCACAGGTCTGCGAGCTGCTTCTTTCCTTAGCTCATGGAGTTAATGCAGAAATCTGTTTTATCTCTGGGCATTTTTTTATCACTGGTCAGTTTACCTTTTTCCATGACTGACCTCAATAGTGCTTTCAGAAGCTCCTGTTGAAACATCAGTGATGGATGATTGCACAGAACAATATTGCCACCTCCCTTCCTTGGCACAGACAGTGGCTTTGTGTCCTTCAAAACCTGAACTGCATTATCTAGGAAGAACCTGCATTATGAGAGCTTCTAAAGGAAACACTAGGAGGAAAACCACTGAAAGCTTCAAGAAATGCCAGTGGACCTCCAAAAAGGTCTTATCAGCCAGAGGGTTGAAGAGAAGCCTACTCCCTTTTTTCTACAATGCTACCAAAATTCTACTTGAAAGAAAAAATCTGCAGAGTTCACAATATGGGCACCACTGACATGTTGATTATTTGTTGCAATATACTTGTCTTTTTTCACAGAGATTTTAAACGCAATGCACATGCACGCACACACACACACACAAAAACACTCTGGATTTGTTTTGAATCTGCAAACAAAGCTAAATACATAGAGGTTCCATTTTAGGAATTCATGCTAATGTCAGTACAGATAATTCTCTGGAGACGTACCTTCATTTTTATTTCATTCTTTTTGAACAAAGTCTAACTTTAATCTCAAGTATATGCAAAAAACTATCATAGAAGCAGTTAAGAGGTATGGTTTGTTTTACTTTCTCTTGGCTATATCCACTCTTCCCAGCAATGCAACTATATTTTGGAATTTTTTTTTTCTATTGATGTGATGTGCTGTCATGTATTATGGAATGTGTGTTTTTCTGTTGTGTTCACTCAGGTAATATCTCTAATGCTGGGAATATGAATCCAGAAGATTCAATATTCTATTTAGAATACTAAAATACTGTGCACCCTGGGATACCATATTGAAATTTTTGCAAAATATTTAATTGTTTCTGTTCCTTCCATTCATGTAGAAATATGTCTGCTCTTGAATTGACAGGCAACTTTCTCAAAAAAATGAGAGTCCTAAGCAGAATATTCCTTCTGACTTCAGGAAGAATCATGAAGGTAAAGGTTCAGAGTGAGATCATCAAAACACAGTATGTTTTTCCAATTTGTATTATTTCTGATAATGTGGATTTAGGTCACATTGCCTTGAATTCCAGCTGGAAAGTCTTAGCTTACTACATATAAAAGACCAATTTCTTCCTTGTCTTATGTAAGTTGCTATGCGGGGCCCATGAGCAGCATTTGCAAGCCCAAAGTAAAGATCTCGCGCTGTAAAGAATAAGAGTATAGTGCTTCTCTTAAAAGATGGTTGCTTCTCCCATAGGACTGTAATCAGAGTGAGAAAAGAAAATTATTAGCTCTTTCTGTTTATCTTTCAGCATTGCATTATTCCAGCAAGACTGGAGAAAGACAATGCAGTTATGGTAAGTAAAGGTCTTTCTAGACCACAGAGGGGAAAAAAATTTATTGAAAGAATTTCTCAGGTTTCTCTACATAATCTCTAAGCAAACAGAGTATCTGTAGGCTTTTACTGAGAAAAAAAGAATTTTTAAGTATCAAGAATGTTTATAAAACACTCAATAAATGGGCTATTATGTTAAATAAGCCTCAAAACCAAAATTAAACATTGCTGTATGTGCATATTAATGTGAGTATTCCAGAACTCATTGATCCCTTGTCACACTTCAATAGACTTTTGCTCCACTCTTTCCAATAACCTCAGCATACATTTGTTCTTGTGGAAAAACCTTTAAACTTGTCTGGAGTTTAATCAGCTTTGTTTAAAGCTTTGTCTTCAGCTCGATAATGGAGTATTAAGGAGCTGCTTAAGAGATGAGTTTTCTAAAATAAATTCTTGTAGGAATATTTTAAGTCTTTTTAAAGATCTGTAAAGATGTAAAATAATGGGTTTTTTTGGTGGTAGCAATACTTTCTGCTGCCTTCTTCATTCTCAAATTATCTGAGAGGCATATTTGTAAATGTGAAGCCATTGCTCTATGGTGGAAAGGTTTTGCTACACATTCAGCCTCATGTCCCCTCAGCTGCTGATCTCATGCTGCCTCCAGAAACTACTGTTGTGCCAAACAGAGGCTGGAAATACTCCTGGTCTGGCTGAGTGGCATCACCATTCTAACTGCATGATCTTTTATTTTAAAAATAACTCAATTAATTTTACTTTGAAATTCCTCCTCATTTTTAAGCTACTAGTGAGACAACATTTCTACGTAAGGCATACAGAATATGGAGGAATGTTTATACTCATCTGTAGGGGTTTTTTAAAATACCTTCTGTGTGTCAATGTGGAAGTCTCTATTCCCCTACAAAGCTAGCCCAAATTCTCTTCTTCTATTGGAATATCTTCTCTTAAACTTTAATCCATGCAAGACAGTTCTCTCATTGCTCTGTTTTGTTTCTCAGGACAGATATTTCATAGTAGAAATAAAAATATTTGCATCATTTTTGACTATTTTAAGCCATGAGATTTTTCAGATATTATAGTAAAGGAGTTTCCTATCTGTAATATTTTCTGCAGTACCCAGTTTAAAACATGTCCTAATGAATATATGTGTAAAGCTGTTTTGAATGTGTTATACTGTAAATCTGAATCCAATAGGCTGGATTAAAATATTTGTCATAAGTCGGTTGCCAACAAATAATTATTCTCATGAGTAATTTGGCAAACACTATGAAATAAAGGACACATTTGAGCAAATAGGATTTGATTGTGGAGATTTCATACACAGGAAAGGAGCTGGAATTTGTTGATATAGGAATTTTAATAAAACATTCTTGCAGTTGTACTGCAAATGACCCCATGGGTCTTGGTATCTCCATGTGACTTGTTCTTATGAACAGTAAGAGTATGTCTAATTTATTTTGATTTTTATTGGAAATTACACTAGTACATAAACCCTGTACACAGCCTGGTACCTAAGCAGGTTATGAATTTTGGCCTACCTCTTCTTTAAGTTCCAGTTAACTAAATAGAGACAGATCTCCCAGACTTAATCCTTCCATTTTCAAAGGCTTACCCAGGCTTTGAGTTTTGTGACTAGGACTTAAGTGATTGGACACCAAATGTTTAAAATCCCTCCAAGGCCTACAGATTTCACTCAAGTGCCATTACAAACTCCATTAAAAGTTTGCAGTAGGATTATGAGTCTCAAAGTTACTAGGCATTAAATATCTTGCCACTGTACATGGTATCTATCTGCCAGAAGTTGCATGTTGTTCCAAAATGTTCATACAGTTCACTTTTTTTTTTTCTTTGAATCCTTCTTGGAACAGATAAAGATACCCTGTCTCATATCAGACAGATCTTCACCAGTCCACAGCTGGACTTGAATCCTCAGTTTAACCCAAAGATCAGAGAATACTATGCAGAAGTGCCATTTGACATGGTGACAGTGAAGATAGGAGCAGAACCCTCTAACTGCCAATGCCATGTACACCTCGACAACAGGAAAGGACCAAGGTATGAGCAACAAAATACGAGTGTAAAAACTTAATTTTGGAAATATGTCATAATGTTCCAGAATTTTTTTTGTTTCCAAAAACCCAGAGCACAAATAGATTAATCACAGGAAAGTCAAAGGGAGTTCAACACTGAGAAACTTGTATTTATTTCCAACGTCCTGAAGGCAATGGTCATATGTTGTTCTCAAGCCATAATTAAGCCTAGCTTAATGGAGTGTACAGCTCCAACATCTCATTCAGCTTCTGCAGTCACTGACAGCATCAAAGCTGGGTGGGAAAAGACTATCACTACACTGAACACAGTAGGTGACGGAGAATTTGAGCTTTTGTATCCAGGTGTTAATTTTGCACAGTGCCCTAATCTGCTTCCCTGCTGGGCTTGGTCTGTTTATGTGGGTCAAAATAGGGCAGCTGGCTTCAAAAATAAGTTCAAGTTTACTAACTCAGAATGATCCATTTTTGTCATAGTTGTATGATAAGGGATTGTCATAGAATCACAGAAGTCACATTGAAAAAGACTCTTAAGATCATCATGTTCAACTGTTAACCCTGCATTGCCAAGCCCACCACTAAACCATGTCCCTAAGTGCCACATTTGCATGGCTTTTAAATTGCTCCCAGGATGAGGACATAGTCACCTCCCTGGGCAGCCTGTTCCAGTGCTTGACAACCCTTTCAGTGAAGAAATTCTTTCTAATATCAAACCTAAACCTCCCCTGGTGCAACTTAAAGCCATTTCCTTTTGTCCTCTCTCTTGCGAGAAGAGACTGACCCCCACTTTCTACAGCCTCCTGTCCAGCAGTTGTCAAGAGTGACATGATCTCCCCTCAGCCTCATTTTCTCCGCAATAAATGCCCCCAGCTCCCTCAGGCACTCCTCATCAGACTTGTGCTCCAGTACCTTCACCTTGCTTCCTTCCTTCTCTGGATATGCTCCAGTCACTCAATGTCTTTCTTGTAGTCAGGGGCCCAAAACTGAACGCAGGATTTGAGGTGTGGCCTCACAAATGCCAAGTACATGGGGTAATCATTGCCCTGGTCCTGCTGGCCCCATTTTTCTTAATACAGAACAGAATACCATTGGCCTTCTTGGCCACCTGGGCACACACTGGGACATGTTCAGCAGCTTTTAATCAGCACACTCAGGTCCTTTTCTACCAGGCATCTTTGCAGTCACTTCGCCCGCAGCCTGTAGCTGTGCCTGGGGTTGTTGTGACTCAGGTGCAGGACCTGGCACTTGTCCTTGTTGAACCTATACACTTGGCCTCAGCCCTTCCATCCAGCCTATCCTTATCCCTCTGCAGAGCCTTTCTCCCCTCCGTCGGATCAACACTCCCAACCACCTTAGTGTTATCTGTGATCTGACTGAGGGTGCCCCCAGTCTCCATGTCCATATGATTGGTTTGGCCATCCAGCCAGTTTTTTACCCAGCAAAATGTGTGTGAATGTAAGGTGTGAGCAGCCAGTTTTCTCCAGAAGAGAGCTGTGGGAAACAGTGCCAAGGGCTTCACTAAAATCTAGGTAGGCAATAATCACGGCCTTTCTCTCACCCACTAAGTGGGTCATCTTGTCATCCACAAAAGTCCCAGCTTATGTGATCTTTTAGAGAACTATAAAGCTGGATAATAGAGAGAGCAGAGTCATCACTAAACATCATGTTTGAGCACTGACCCACAATAAACCACAATATTTAATTGCTGCTATGAACCCTGGCACAGTTCTGGCTTTCCCAACCAGCTCTGTCAGAGACAACAGCATGTACCAGGGACAGTACCAATAGGTATTTTGGGTATGACCTGGTTTTTAAGGTTGTGAGGAACAAAAAGTGTTTATTTATCTGGGTCAGATACCTCAGAACCAGCAAACTGGCTTATTTACATACTAGCCATTAGTGAGAGGATAAATGGGAGAACAGGGACAGTGATTAACTTGGGAAGAAAAATTCCTAACCATTTCAGAGCTAAATTTAATTCATGACATGAAGTGCTTAGCCCACACACCACCTTTTGACTGACTGTGAAGCAGATGCTTTAACCTAGAATGTCTGCTACTAACCAGAAAGTCTGTGCAGTTGTTACTGATCTAATGCCCAATATGTTTCCTGTATTTTCAATAAGAAATCAGTCTTGATTTATCATTTCGAAAGAAACTGTCATTAAATTCTTCCCCTCAACATTTTGCTGTTTTAATGTTAACTGAAGTTAATATGAAGGCAACACTGAATATATGTGAAAACTTCAAAGATTTCTTCCTTGTAGAATGAAAAAGAATAGCAAATGTTCATTACACTGCAAATTAACAGCCCTGCATATGCAGATTCTGTGCCTTTCAGCGTTTATTTCCCTGCTAAAGGAAGAAGAGCACAGCTCAGCTTTGCTCTGGTTTGTCTCTCTGAGCAATTTGTCCAGGAATCTATCACATTTGGCTAGTGGACAATTTCAGCAGCTAGCTACACTTCTGATTGTATTTGTCTACCTGCTGACTTCATCACAAATTTGGGCCTGCCTAATGATTTCATTCAGAGATTTCATGTCAGAATATTTGCCACTGCCACTGTTTTTACTAAATTTCACTGTCAATATTTTGTCTTCTTGAAAGAACTTCAAATACTTACAAATCCTGTTTTGCACTGTTTTTATTTAGAAGCTTATGTATTTTGTAAGACAAAGAAAATATTAGAAGTAGCAGTCTCTAGGAGCAAGTAAAGTTTAGCAGCCATAGATAAAACAGTGTAAATCTTTGTTTCTTTAGTGTTTATTTAGTGTTTACTTCTTTCCTATTTTGTCATACAGCACTGCTAACTACCCCCTTGGCCTTGGATTGAACAAAGTCATCATTCTCTTGACGGATGATTCGCAGCCCAGCCCTGAGGTTGTGAGCAGCTACAAAATCACAATTTATCGAGAAGACCGCCCTAGCCTCCCTTTGTTTGATGACTATGTGATGTGTGGGTTTGTGCAGGTATTGTCTCTACATTCTTTTGCTATACACATTAATAGGAATAGCTGATTTCTGTTCATCCCATGGTATAAATTAGGGTACATGAGCCAAAGCTCATACAGAGCCAGTTTTTGTTAAGATTGTATGAAATGCAGCATTTATGCAACCTTTTGGATATAAAAGGCAAGCCCAGCATAAATACCTGTTACCATGTATTTGAGAGCTCCAGGTTAAGTAATCTTTACATTGGCCAGCCAAAACTTTCTTATAACTTTTCAAAACTGTCTCTCTCTGACATTGGAACCATGGAAATCCTTTTACCAGGAAAAATATTTATGATTACAGTCTGTTTATCAGTGTTCAAGACAAATGATGCTACATAATTTAGGAATGAAAACTGTTTATTCTAGATCAATAAACACAATTGAAAAAGCCTCACTCATAATTCCAAAGGAAGGGATGACTGTTGCTTACATCACATTTATCCAAATACAAATTTGGGAATGCACATAATTTACTTCCAACAAATAGCAGTCCTTAGGAAGAAGTAGATGTGTTGAATCAAAAAAGGAGCAGTCTATCCAATATGGATTAATGAGGGCTGGAAAAGGGGAGTTCAAGCTGAATTAGACACAAAAATGGAAGAAATCTAATGAAAGTAGCAGTGAAAATTTCAGTAAGTGAGACTATAGTGATAAAAATATTATGCATAAGAGAGAAAACCTTGGACACATGCTGGATCAGAGCTGTTTGTATTTCAGAGTTTGAGGACTAAATGTTGGTTGCTGCTTGATATGATGGGCAAAGATAAACCAGCCAGTTCAAAGTGTGAAGTGACATCGTAAATGGTAATCACTGGCAGTGCATTTTTCTGTGGGATTTTAGGCAGATTAAAAGGATTGGTGCGTTCGTTCCAGAGCATTCAGGAGTAATATATTTTGTCACAATTAATTCTGCAGCCAGGAAGCAGAATTTTCAAAACTATTGTGTTGAAACTGTCATGCTTGTTCATGTCAGATATCTAATCCTATCCTTATTTATTTTCTGTGTGAAGATCTTAGTATATCCTTTAGCAAAACTTGCTTCCCTTCCCTGATTTTTTTCCATATGCTGCAGAAGAGGTTGGGAGACCAGGGTGGTAGAAGGCAGAGCATTTATATGATGGGGCAGATCAAGAGGGATTTTGTTTTTCTTGTGGAAAATAATCACTAGGGCTTAAAACAGGAGTCAAAGAGATTATAAATGTTGATAGCAAATTCTATGTTGACAATAATTATCTCAATCTGCAGATCAGGACTGCCAGAGAAAATGTAGGTAATAGTCATAGTGTACTGACTGCTGACCTGAATACCTGATTGTGGTGTTGTCTGGCCCTCCACCCATTCTCTGTCTCTTCTCTTAGTACAAGCTCCAAAGGTCAAGGACCATCTTCTTACTGTTTGCAGTGACTCAACACTACATCAAGTAGTTGCTACAGTAAAATAAGAATAAACACATATAATAGCTAAGATTACAGTTCAGTTCTACAGCAACCTGCTTGATATCTTAAGTATGGCTTAATATGAAAAGGAGAACAGCAGTAAGTTGAACTAGAGTTCTAGTTCTACAGGAACACACTGGCTGGAAAGATGTGAGGAAGGCTCTTTTTGTTTCCTTATTTGGGACAAGTATCTGAATGTAGGAACAGGAATTCAATCTCAAAAATATCTTGCAACACCAGAGTTTACATTGTTGTTAATGTTTTATGATACCATTTATGAGACTGAGTGTGAATCTTTGAAGCACTGTGAAGGCAAAGAGATCTAGACTGATAAAAATGAAACTGTTTTGGAAATTTGTTTTGATTGAGCTTGGTTTTCTGCTTCTCTGTGAATAACTGCCTTCTAACTAATACAGTTGTTCAGAGCTAGGGATGACTTCAGGAGTTTAGAGTAAAAATGAGATGAAAAGCATTCTTGTGGTATCTAATAAGCACTGTGAAGATACAGTATGAGATTCTAAACTTTCAGATATGTTAGAGGCAAACTTATCAGAGAGTGCTTTTAAAAAACAAACAAAGGCTGGAGCTGGAGATAGAAATGGCATTCTAAAACACTTAAAAGCCTACATTTTTTCCTATTTGCTAGAACAGAATGTATTGCCTTTTGCTTAGAATGACTTTTTTATCAATACAAAACTCAGGTCTTAAACATCATCATTACATTTTGCTCCTCATATCAGAGAAAATTATGCAGTCTTGCAGAGCCAGTTGATACAGCCCCATCAGTGGCATGAATACTTGTTCTCTTAGTAAGTAAACCCTGTTTTAGAAGGAAAAGGATAAATACAGCATGAACTGATAGAGTCTTTGGACACTTGGACACTTGACTGGGCACAAGTGGGATCACACACAAGGAGAGAAAGGCCACTATTAGTGGTGTGGTCTTTCTCATATAAGGCTTTAGTTAAAATTCTAATCCAGCAGCTTTTTTTCCTCATTTTCTTTTATGTTTAGTCTCTTTAGGATATTCAGGTTTCACTGCAAGATGATACTATAAGGAAGCTTACAATAAAAAGAGTGTGGGATGTGGTTTCCAACTGTCTAATGACTCTCATGCAGTTGAATAATCCTGGATTAATTTCAAGGTATTGAGTTGAGAAGTGTGTGGTTCCAAGCCTTGCAACCCCTAAAAAGGTGAAAAACCTGTCGTCTCCTGTACTTTTTGATAGCAGCTGTAAAATCCCCATTAAAACCAAATTAGTGGGGGATAAACTGTCACCTCACAATAGCACCGTCAGCAGATTTGGTTGCCTTCCATTCTGTATTCTGCATTTTGACAGTATTGTTTGGACTGCAAATGGAGAGGTTATTGATTTTTGCTTGAACTTAATTTTGTGCCATTTATGACAATAATCAAATTAAGTCTGCTTGAAAGAAGTGGTGCCATTTCATTATCACCTCTGACGCTGTGATATGGAAGATAGTCAGAATCCAAGGCAATCAGCAGAAAAACCAGTGAGCTCTTAAGACAGTTATCAGCATCACTCTCAAGTGAAAGATGCCAGGCTATGTACATACTGTCATAAGGGACAAAATATTTTATTCATTCTTGCACTGCCCATTATCTTTAAAATGCAAACAGATCTATCTATGCCTCACTTGAAATGTGGGGATGCAGCCTCTTTGATTGTTAATATTTGCCTAGTTGCAATAATGGAAAGTAACTGCTGATGTGCTTAGTTAACCTTTTTTGACCCTGTGAACTTCTGTATCTATTTGTACCTACAGTGTTGTGTTGCCACATGACTTGTTTTGTTTGTTTGGTCAGTTGGTTGGCTATAAGTGAGTTTGGGTTTGGTTTGTTGTTGTTGTTCTACTTTGATAATACAGTTATTTATGTGGGTTTGAATTTCTATTGAGAGAAATGGATAGCTAATGTTTTATTTTATAGCATAGTATGTTTCTTTCTCTGTCATTTTCTTTTTTGCGTTTGTATATTTGATTCCAAAATCAGGGCAGTGCAGTGGGCTGATGTTCTGTCTGTTCTACAGCTTTCACAGGTCTGAAAGAGTAAACTTACAGAACAGCTTCAAAAACTTTCCTGATTTTATAGAATATCTAATTCTTATGTATTATTATCCCTGTATTTTTGTAAATCCTTTTATCAAATTCTTTTCCTGATAGCTTAAGAAGCCCAACAGAGCTTATGATGAGATACTGGCATAGCATTGCTGATGTATAACACTAAACAGCTGCAATGCAGCTGGAAACAAGATACTAGCACCAACATGTTTATTTCTCTGTCTGTCTACTAAACTTTCGTTGATCAAAAAGCAATTACGACCTAAGACTAGCATATTAACTATACTTAACTTTAGTATAGACTCTTTGATGAAAAAATCTTTAGAAAGGAAGAAGCTTTAGGAAAAAAAAAAAAAGGAAGTAATTTCATTTTTATGCTCAGGAGAGAGAATACCTAAATGAGAATACCTAAATTTTTTTCAGTTCAAGTTATATATTTCCAAAGGAAAATAAAATGATTTTGCTTTGTTTTAAACTGTGTGCTGTTGCCATTGCAAAGCTTTTCATACCAGACAGTGGAAGTAAAAACTGTCAGTTATAGAAACACGTATTAATTCTGTACGTAGTGCTTTCATGCAAAGATTTCAAAGAACCATGCAAATATTTAATCATGAAAAAAAACCAAAAACCAAAAAACACAAACACCAAAAAAAAAAACCCCAGTGAAACAGCTGAGGAGAGAAACAAGGAACTTGTCTGTAGTAGGACAGGCTGGATGCACACTAGTCTCTTCTGAATTTCCCATTAGCTTCATTAGATTCAGTGTGACTGCCATTACAAACGTCCATCTCTTCTGTTCTATGGACATTGTAAATGCCTTGAACAGACTTTTAGGTTTTGCTGTGGTTGTTGTAGCAGCAGGTGACCCTCTTGGCAGCTCTGAATTTGAGTGTCTTGCTTGAAAAGGCATGGAAAGTGCATTTCTGGAACTACCGTCTAATTATATCAGCAACCAGACTGTATGTTATTTGCAAAGTTAGCTTACTTCCCTTTTAGAGAAAAAAACCAAAACTATTATAGGAGCAATCATGCATTGCATTCGTCTGCATTCTCAGGTACAGAGCTGGTAAAAATTTTTTTCAGTGGTTTTGAATTTTTCAAAAAACAACATAAAAATGCCCCAGATGTCAAAAAACAAGTCTGAGTTCATTTTTTTGATGTTGTTGTTTTTATTCAAAAGAGGATGCTTTGATTCAGTGAGGACTATTTGACTTAAAATTTTTAGCATTCAAAATTTGTATTGGTATATCTGTTAGATATTTTAGCCATTGTGCAGTCCAGAATGCTAACTCTTTTCAAGGAGGGAGTGGCTGGGACAACCAAAAACTCACTCATTAGATCTGAAATAGCCAAGTCTAAATTTTCCTCAGAAACACTGGTGAGAGCACAGTATGACAATCATATTTTCCAGGAGCAATGCCAACTTAAGCATCCCTTTCCCTGCCTGCAGCTACTCATGAACCAGATAGGAAAACTTTTTTTTAAACTTTAGTTTCTAGGATAAGGTTCTTACTCTCTCTATGTGAATGCAAGGGAGGGAATAAGTGCAGGGGCAGAAATGAGCTCCTGAGCACAGAAGAAGGGTTAGTGGGTGTTGTTTAAGGCAGCTTTTTTTTCTTCATGAAAGAAATTCACATTGAGATTGGGTTTAAAGCTCTTGCTAGTTTTAGATGAGCAAGAGCTTCATGTTCATAAATTGTAGAAGTGATTTATGAGTGAAAACACACAAAACACTAGAAGTACTTTTGCATTGCTATAACCTATAAATTATTTTGTTTCTGTGTGACTGCAACCCACTTCCCAGGAAAAACAAAGTGAGGTTCATATAGCCTTGAGGAGCAAATACGTAGCAAACTGAACATATGTTAAATTGTCAGCAGCTCAGGTGAAAGCCACAAAATAGAGAGCTAATAAAGAGTGACTGCCATAAAAAGAAGGTTGAGGTCTTACATCTTCAACTGCTGTATGTCAGCATGGTTCAATTAATTTCAGGGGAGCAATTCCAAATTATACTGATTGAGTACCTGTCCTGACAGAAATATACAGCTGAATTCTTTTCCATTATGTATGCCAGGCAATGCTTATGAGTAAATTCACTTGCATAAAACTGCTGGATTTTTTAGTGATTTTCCTAAATAACTAGGTCAAACAACATCTTAGGATAATCTAAAATCTTGAAGGTGATACTACTTTAAAGTATTTAAAGATCAAGAGATGTTTAATCACTATTCACTGTAAGTATAAACTGAACAAAGATCTAAATTTAATAGCACAACTTGGTGCTTTAAAAAAGTATTTTTAAGATTATGTAGAAGGGAGAGATGTAAATAATAAATACATTTAGCTAGTTTTCATGTACAGGGTTAATTTGTGCATGTAACTCAGAGCAAACTTTGCAGAGTCAGCATGTTCTGTCTTTGTCAACATCTATACCACTGGGGAGAGAAGGCTTACCACATTTTCTTAATTATACCAAAGACTTTTGTGATGATTTAAAGCATCGCTCAGTAGATGAGTCAGAGAAACAATTAACAGTTTTGATGGATATTCTTTATATTTGTGCAGTTCTGTGCTAAACTCCTTTTGGATCTCAGAATCAGGATGTTGTTAGGCTGACATCTTAATCAGCAGCTAGCATCTGCTGCTTAAGGAAACGTCCCAAAACCACAGCAGAGCATAGATCCATCATTTGAATGAATTAATATAATGCTCTAGAAGTCAAGCCCATCTTTCACCTACAAAGTTAGCTTCATAGGCAGTCTGCACTATCATCTGGTAGTCACGAGTTCACATAATCAGTGCTTTCTGTGAGACATATGCTGCACTCTGAATAGGCCACAGAGAGCAAATGGGCACAAGTTGGGCATAAAATAGGAAAAAATAACAAAAGAATGAGTTTATATGTGCTTCTATTTAGGCATCTCTTGCTCTGAGCTTGGAATAAAAATTTATAGTTTTATTCTGTACCTCCAGTAGGCTGTGCCTGACTAGGATCATCATCCTACTCTCCAATATTTTGGGGATGCCACATTACAGAGCCAAAACTTTAATGCTCAAGTTCATGTTGGCTCCAGCTGCCTGGAGAAAAGTTTATAGTCTTCCAGCTTACGGTATTTTGCTTACGCTCCTGATTTTATATTCGTTATGCTTAGTCTTCTCTATGTAGCTAAGTTTCCTGTTTAACTTGTGATTCGAGATTAATACCAGATACCCTCCAGGAAATGTTTTCAGAAGCTTCAGGCAGAGACTGAAGAGAGTGGATGTTTCCATGTAGCAGCAGCTACATTTGTCATTATTACAATGCACTGTACTTGGGCAATGGCGTGTTACACAGATTACTGATGGAT
Organism: Irena cyanogastra; assembly: GCA_013397155.1. Classification (NCBI taxonomy): domain Eukaryota; kingdom Metazoa; phylum Chordata; class Aves; order Passeriformes; family Irenidae; genus Irena; species Irena cyanogastra. The sequence goes on from VWZV01016553.1 coordinate 443,701, forward strand.
TAATTGCCACCAGTGCTTTGAGACAATCCGTATGAATTCAATGATTCAACAATTATAAACGAACAGTGACTGGGATGACACCAACTAACTAATTTGGTTTATAATCATTAGCCAGAAGAAGTTTTAAGTTGCTATAATAATTAGGACTTAAAGACTGAGAATTTTATAGACAGCTTTCAGCCTTAGTTTTTCCAATGTTCCTTTTCCTTGGTTGGCACTCTTGTGGATAACTTCTTAAGTCAGGAGTGATATCACTCTTCAGCACCACTGAATTTATTGACACAACTGGAGTTGTTTGTAGTACCTCCTACCTCAGCAGTAATTTAGTATCTCTACCATTCTTTTCTTCTTTTATGTGTTTGCAACTTACCACAGTCTTACTAGGAACATACCACCCTCCTAGATGCTCAGTTAGGTGACTCCTGAGTTGAATTGTTGTTTTGCTGTTATGCTGCCACAGAAAAATGTCATTAGTAGAAAATTATGTGATAAAAGATAAACCTCAACGACCTGACAATTCCCTTCTTTTGTGTGCTCAGGCCATTCTTCCCTTTCATAGAATTACTGATGTAATCCCATGAATGTGCATGACACATTAAAGATAGAGAAGATGAAGATCTGCCCATAAACTAGCCAAGGAGAAACTCATAATTGCGTGACTAAAAATGTCAGGGAGTTAAACTGTGACCTGTATGATTGCAACTGGTGAACAAAATCCCACTGGTGCTAGTAGGGTGAATACTTGGACATTTCAGCCTTACAATAGCTGCTCCCTATGGTGCTACAAGATGGGGAGATGCTGAGGCAGATACAGTGCTGTGGGTGCAGATTCCGTAGATACACTGCTATCTCTGAGCCCATGACAGACTGCTAGTACAGACTGGAAGTGATCCAGGTTTTTCTGATTCCTTGCCTTTAACCTAAGGATTAAAATGTCTTTTTAAATAATAGCAGCAAATCATTGTGGGTGGCTGTGAAAGGAGACAGATGACAGTAAATGCTGGGTAGGCAATTCTGCTCCTGGGAGAACACTGTTCTCTGGAAGAGTTTATCAGAAAACCTATTTTTATATAATTTTTGTCAGCTATGTGGTTTTTTGTTTGTGCTAAGTTATCAGGCAATCATCCCACATATTAAGATTTTCAGTTATGGTCCTTCTTTGCTCTTATTTTTGATGTTTTTAATATAATACAGGTCCAGTAACACTACTGGAATCAATTAAATTTTGCTAGAGAACCGGTAGCAGTAACTTCTGCAAAAGATTCCTCGTACCACAGACTTTTTTTGTGCTTATTCTTGCTTCCTCTCTCTGCCCTACGCAGTAATTTCTCCGTGCATTGCTGCATTGTTGTGCAGTTCAGGCAGAGAGCTATAGCTTGGTGGACTGATGGCCCTTTAGGGAAAAGAAGGAGCTGCACACTCAAATCTTCTCAACCTGAGGCCAAGAGAGAGAGTGTTTGTGGCCCAGCCTGACTAGTTGGGTTGCTTCCTTTTGGCTGCTCCTGCCTACAGAAAGGCACTGCTGGAGCCAGACACTGGGCAGGCAGAGGCAGGTTCTCTTGAGTGTGTGTGTACTGATGATGTTACCTTGTGAAGGCACCTGAGATGTCTCTAAAGGAACTGATGATGTGCTTGAGGACTCTGTCTCCCTCTACCAGCTGCTGTTCCATGATTCCACAGGGAACCTAGCTTAGCTGTCTCAATCACCATGCTGGGTCAGGATTTGCATTGCCTACATTAACTAGGCTAAATTTGGAATGTGGAATGAAGCCCATAATCTTGTGATGCTTCCATTTCCAACTATACAATACCACGATTTAAAAATTAACTGCTCAGTAAAGCAGAAAGCCTTACAGGTTTTTGAATGAACTGCATAAGTATGAAAACTTGAAAGTTTGAGTTCAGCAATTCTCCTTTACAAGTTCTAGAAATTCCAATGACATTTAAAAATACAATAGTTGAGAGGGGTAGGGAAGAAGAAGGGGTCATCCAAAGTTTCTGAACTGAAATATTTAGCTTATATTTTGGGTAAATAGCTGTGTCAGTGTTTGCAGTCAATGTATTGAATTCTGTCGGATTCATGAAGAGAAAGTTCATTAATTAGAAATAACTTGCACTGTATGACAGCACACAAAGGATTACAACCATGATCAGACTGCCACTTTATAAATCACAGACAAATCAGCACTGGCATATGGGTGAAATATTTGCAAAGTATATGTTGAGCATAAATCTGTGGGATTTTTATAAATGGTCACTGCAGTTTGTACTGAAGCTAAAGTTGTTGTTAAGGTTAAATTTCAGTAGCTTTGTGTGATATACCAGGGCTCTCTGGTGCCTTGGTTAAATTTTTTGGTGAATGGTGGCGCTCATTAAAAGGCTGAGGTGGCAGTGGAGTTAGGAGGCTGTTTGTGCTGACTGTGTGCAAGCTGGTCTAAGTACAAGGAACAAAGTGCCTGTGCTACGTGGCAAACACAAAATCAGACCAATTAAACTATATTTATCCCTGCAAGAAGCTTTTACTATCTTACTCAAGAGCAACATATGCAGAAACTAGCAGCCTTTAGAACAGTAAAGCCTTTTTCATACATTTATAGCTCTGTACAGAAGAGAATCTGACAAGCCAGCTAAGATTCTGTTTTGGACCTCAATTAAAAACATTCTGCAAGAAGAAACTTCTGAGGAACAAAGTAAAATAATCTAGAACACTGACTTCGTTATTTGTCTCTTCAACGTTGAGTAAAGGAGTTGGTTTCTGAGTTACCTGTTTTTCTAGATGAAACTACAAAACATCTAGGTTTCTGTGACCTAGGTACAACTACTTCTGACTGACGCTAGAGACATACGTGAATTAAGCTAAATACTTCTATAATTCTCCAGTCCATGAAGTATGCAATTTCTCAAGCTTCTTAACAAGGGTGACCAAATTTTCCACTTTTATCATGGACAGGCCCAGAACTCAAGGACTGAGCCATTTTGTGATAAAATTTTCAGGTCTCAGTTTTGTTTGAGGTATTCACTGAGATATGGAATTATCCCATTTCCCATTTTTTGTGTGATGGCCTGAGTAAGTTACTGACACCTAGAGCCACAGCATCCACAGCTCTTTCAGGGAGACAGAACTGAAGGACAAACTTCTGCCAAAGTCAGGCAGCCAATCCACCACTGCTCTTGTTCCTTTTGGAATCAGGATAGGTATAAAACACAATCACTTATATAAAACACGATCACTTATATAAAACACAATCACCCCTATATGACAAAGAAGAGACTCAGATTTGATACACTTTTTTTTTTTCTGAGAAAATCAGTTTCACAGTATAGATCCATTGCTATTTCTGTAGCTGTAAAATCTCTGTATCCTACAGAGAACTGTTATTCTCTTTATCTGGCGCTCTACAGTTTGTGTTTCAAAGCTGAAATCCAGGGCATTCATTATTGACTGTTCATTTGGTGTATTCTTTTCGGTTCACCTCATATACTGCTCTCAAATTAATCTGAAAATGTGAAATAGTCTGTTGAATTTTCCCCTTGATGATACCACAATAGTTGTGAAAGAAGAGCCTTCAGCACAAGGCTTCCTAAGTGTTAACAGATCATGAAAATTGGCAACAACTGTTGTGCCGAGTATCATAACCTGCAAGAGGAGGGCCAGCAATTCCACAGTGATGAGAAGAGAGTGCTTGGTGTTTGAGCTGTGGTCACATTTGCCTTTCAAGTCATTTGGGCCTCCGTGCCACACTTTTCAGGAGAAGAAAGCTAATGCAGCTGCCTTTGTTAATCAGTCAGTATGACCTAGGCCCTCGGGGAGGCAGGCAAAGGCAGATACATACTGAGACACACAATCCTTGCTGATTAACAGTGAAAGCTGGTAAAGTTACTCTCTAAGCCTGTCTGGCCCATCAGCTGCAGAAATGTAATTTAGATGATTATCTACATGCCCATTAAACCTTGTGACCCATCACTAGTCTGTTTGAAGTTTGCCTGCTTAAACTCACTAATAGGAAGAATAGAAGGATTAACTCAGAGGTCATGAAATAAGAGAGCAGCAAAGAAGATGACAAAAGAGCAGAGGAAAACTTCCTACTGCATGTATTTGGTGAGGAGAAAGAACTACAATCCATGATCATCTCTGCAGATACTGTTACTTTATGGAGCAAGCAAGCCATCTGGAATTCAGGCCATTTAATCCTTTGTGTGTGTGCTTTCAATCTATTTTGTTTAGCTGCAGAAATAAAATGAACTACCTATGTGATGAATGTTGTCAGGTTAGGTGTTTACTAAACATAATGCAGCATAAAAGAGTGTGGAATGCTGGTGGACAGTAAGTGTTTCTGATTTTGTTCAGGGCTAGAGTGTCTAGATATAAACAAGGGAAAAATTAAAATCAATCACATCAGAGTAGCTCCAGTCAGGTCAACGTCAAGTCCACTCTTGTTTCCTTTAGGATAAGAAGCTCCAGCTATTACAGATTCTTGTTAACTTAAAGATTATGAATGAAAATCTTACCTAGTAATCTATTTTATTTGGTCAAATTGAAATAAATATAAACATTTATAATAATCTGCCAAAATTATTTGCAGAATGTTGCAACAAAAATGGTGACCAGTTAAAACTAAATTCATAGAGAAAAGATGGTATACATTGCAGAAAACAGAATGAAATACATGAGTACCTCAGGAAGGGTAATCTGGGGTCTGACTAGTCACTGGAAGAAAAAGAGCTTGAACTTTAAATGGAGTCTTGAAGGTTGTTTACCTACTTTTATATAAACTACCACTCTTAAAATGAGTCCTTGCCCTTTTGCTAAAGACAGTCAGCCTATTTGCTGAGAAACATTGGTTGGGAGTATATTTCACTGTATTTCAAAGAAGAAAAAAACATTCCTCTCATGCTATATTTGGATCCCTAGGTTTTGCAATATTAGATCTCTTTACAAAGAATTATTGTGGTCTATTTTGCAATACTTTTGGCATATTTATTTATTTAGATTTTTTGTTCATATAGTTATGATTAAACATAGTTCTGTTTCTCATTTAATTGTATTGAATCAAGCATATTTTCCAGTTATCTCAGACTGTTCATTTATATGTACAGCTCTGTATGAAACACAGCAATATGCTACTGGCAATATTTGGTGCTGTATCAATTCATTTTAGAACCTGAGACTTTCCCCCCAGTGTTTTTAGTATTTTTGTGATAATGCAAATTCAGATACCTGATGCCCTGAAGCTAATGCCTGTACTTTGTAATAAAATGCATAAATTTCAAAATTCCACTTTAAGCATCACCTGAAGATGCCTTGCACATCAACCTGGTTACAATTTTTCCAAATTAGTGTCAACCACAGTTGGATTTTCAGTGTAAAACTGTCAGTCTTCATGTGTTGGCCACACTGGCAAACACATAGAAAACATCCTAGAAAAATATAAAAGTTTTAGGAGGGAAACAAACTTCTGTTGCTGATCATAAATCTTCCATTGAGTGGCATGTACTCAGCTGTTTGCAACAAGACTGCTTCAGAGGACAGAAGTTATTCATAAGTCTCATTCCATTGGTGGTGTCTGAAAAATAAAGTAGATGCCAATATCTGCTGGGAAGCCTTGTAGAAAACAGATCAAAGGCCTCTGGAGTTTATTTAAGAAGGAGCAGTTGTGCGTGGCTTAATGTCTGAGCATGGCGTGAAAAGTGAAACAGCCATGACAGCGAGCCACCATATGCAGAAGTCCTCTGGAGTTCAGTAAAGAATTTGAGTAATATGTGGTACAGGTGGACTCTTGTCTCAGCCTGTCATTCTGTTATTCCTTTGTCTCTAAGGAAGGCATTGTCTAACCCTATTAAAGAGGGGAAAATTCTTCTGAAAGTCATTGCAGAATAAAGCCACCTTCACTTACACGGTGTTGTCCCTGCAAAAGAGATGCTGTCTTCTCTAGGGCATTTGGTTCAAAGGTCTGTGATTATGTGTAATTCACTTAACCTGTGGCCAGTGTTCTGGCCAGCATTTTTACTTTAATGGCATAAAGCTGTGTCAGACAAGATTTGGGCTAGATATTAGGAAAAGGTTTTTCATCCCGAGGATCTTTGTTCCACAGGCTCTCCAGGGCAGCGGTCACAGCACCAGCCTGACAGAATTCAGTAAGTGTTTGGACAATGCTCTTAGGCACAGGGTGTTAATCTTGGGGCTGCCCTGTGCAGGGCCAGTAGCTGAACTCAGTGATCCTTATGTGTCTCTTCCAGCTCTGGACATTCTATGAATCTATGATTTGAGAGTTTCTGAATGAAACCTGTCTCTGTTTCAGGTGTGAGAAACTGTCTATTTTTCCATTAGAATTGTTTATTTTATTTATGTTTACTCCTCATATGTCTTTGTGGTGGGTTTTCTTTGGGTGGTAGGCTTGATCCAGGCACATTGAGGCCAGTCTATCACTCCCCTCCTCAATTTGGCAGAGGAGAAAAAGTATGATGAAAGGCTTGTGGGTCGAGATAAGGTGAAGGAGAGGTCACTCAGTGATAACTGTCATTGGCAAAACAGACTTGTCTAAGGGAAATTAGTTGAATTTATTACCACTCAAAATCAGAGTAGGATAATGAAAGTAAAACAAACCCTAAAAACACATTTCTTCGCACCCTTCCCTCCTTCCCTGGGCTTAACTTTGTTCTTGATTCTCTACCTCTTCCACACCAGTGGTGCAGGGAGATAGGGAATAGGGGTTATGACCAGTTCATCACATGTTGTTTCTGCTGTTGCTTCTTCTTCAGGGAGAGGAGTCCTTACTGCTGCTCCAGCATGACATCTCTCCCATAGGAGACAGTCCTCCTCAAACTTATCCAGTGTGAGTCCTTCCCCAGACTGCAGTTTTTCATGAACTGCTGTGGCATGTGTCCCTTTCCACAGGGTGAAGTCCTTCTGGAGCAGACAGCTCCAGTGTGGGTCCCCTATGGAATCACAAATCCTGCCAACAAACCTACTCCAGCATGGACTCCTCTCCACAGGTTCTCAGATCCCTGCCAGGAGCCTCCTCCAGTGCAGGCTTCCCATGGGGTCACGGTCTCCTCTCAGGCATCCACATGCTCCAGCCTGGGGTTCCTCCATGGGCTGTGGATGGATCTCTGCTCCACTGTGGACCACCACAGTCTGCAGGGACACAGCCTGTCACACTGTGGTCTGCACCAGGTTTTGCATGGGAATCTCTGCTCTTGCATCTGGAGCACCTCCTCTCTCTCCTTCTCCACTGACTTTGGTGTCTGCATACTTGTTCATCTCACATATTCTCACTCCTCTCTTCTCTGGTCACAATTACTTCTGCACAATAAATATTTTTTATTCTTCTTTCCTCTGTTATCCCAGAGGCACCATCTCTGATTGGTTCAGTCTTGACCAGTGGCTGGTCCATCTTGGATCTGGGTGGCATTGGCTCTGTTGGACATGGAGGAACCTTCTGGCAGCTTCTCACAGAAGTCAGCCCTGTAGCTCCCCCCTGTACTAAAAGCTTGCTGTGCAAACCCACTACAGTCCTGTAGGGTGCCTTGATTTGTAAAATACCTTGGGACAGCTGCAACATCTTCAGTTCATACCACTGATAGATTGTAATAAAAATAGTGCCTGTGCTTTCCTATGGAATCATTGCTCCTGTGTTTTAGGGACTTTCCATTATTTTCTTCTTCTTTCAGGGCTTCCCTATATGGCTATGTTTTCTTCATGGATAGTGAAAAACAGCAGAAAAAAACCAAAAAACCAAAACCTTAGAAGAACCCACAAAGGCTTAAAAATTTAAATAAATGTCTATCCTGGTATGTCAAGGTGGTCCCTACCTCTCAGTCAGTTTTATTTTTATTGGCCTAGGTAAAGTACAAAGGCACAAGCCTTTTCCTGGCCATACCAGGCTCTGCTGGGAGGAGGGCTGAGGAATGTTTCCAGTCACTCTGATCTCTTTTGAGTTTGAGTTCCTCCAAGGAAAGGACAAGCTTTAGCAGGGAAGTTCCCAACTATTGCATCTTTAGCAATGAAATCACTTTAGAAAAGGATCAAGGAACCTACTAGGAACTGCCACATTAAAAAGATACAGAGAAAGGGAGCAGGTATCAATTGCCTCAATATTCGCTTCTTATCTCATCAGAAGCTTGATATCACATCTTCCTTCAAGCTGCTGATCCCAAAGAGACTAGGACTGTGCATACCTGCCAGTTCTGTGTAAGTGCTCAGTATGTTCAAAATAATTTTCTATACATTAATGCATCCAAGTGATCCTAGATACCTGGTTTTTGGTACCTGTACCAAACCCTGAATACCCTGAAAGTTGCTGGCTGGTCACCTGATAGGGTAAGGTAATTACCATGACCTCTTGTTCTTCTTTTAATCAAAACTAAAACATTCCTAATCAAACTTATTGTGCAATATGCCATAATATCTTTTTCAAGAGATTAAATGCTTGACAGAAAAGTTGCACAATTTTAATTTAGTGATACTTTTGGGGGGCTTTTTTAAACCAGATGTTTAGCACTTCAGAATTTTATTGTGAGAGAGTTTGGATGTACTGGAAATTGGTTATGATTGTAACAAAAAGAGCTGCCAAGTAAATTTTAGACAAAAGGGAACACTAACAGAATGCAGAAACTAAACAACAATATGGTAACAGCAAAAAGACAGAAAATACTTCAGGGACCTCTAATCCCCATGACTTGATGAGATTTCAGAGGGAAAACATGAAGATGTAGTGCATTTTTCTGCAAAGTGGTGTGCACGCTCAACTTCCCACGCTGGACATTTCCACTGAAGTCAGTGGGATAACTTGTTCTGAATAATACCATATGTCTGAATCTTTTCAGGCCCAAAGCCTTAAACTATATTTATTAGGTCAGGGATGTGTATGGTTGTATCCATGTTCACATTTGTCTGGGACAGTCATTATTTATTTATTCCTAAAACAGAGATGTATTTGTAGTATCTATCAATGCTCCTGACTTTTGTCTTCTAAGTCTTTTTGCTCTTTTGCATGATGACATGCTTTGATATATATGAAAAATGACCACTTGTTAGATATGAAAAAATAAATTATCTGTTTAATTTATGTGAATTATCACATTATTAATTCAGAGAAGCATATTCATTGATTACAACAGAGTCGATAAGTATAAAGGATTTTCTTATACATATGGGGCTGAATACCATCTTCTGAACTAGTTTTACAGTGGGCTTTCCTGAAGTCTTTACAAATTGGTGGAACATAATCTGCTAGAATAATCAGAACAAACAAAGAAAGAATATAGCCATTTATTCCTTCTTTTTTCTTTCTGTCTTTTTTCTTGTCTATGTGTCCATCAGTAACATTCACTTGTTTTGTTTGGGTGTGTTTGAGGAAAAATATCTGTTAGGTCCACCATCAACATCCCTTTCAAAATGAAAAACTACGAAAATGAAAAATTCTAGTCTTCCTCATCTGGTAATGTAGTGGAGTTTGATCAAATTTTGGGGAGAAAACAGGTCAAAGACATGCAATTTTGGAAATCCTCAAGTGTCTTTATAATTTGCCAGAGCCTTGGCAAATAGGGAAAGTAATCAAAGGAGAGGGAGAAAATTTAATTGTATGTTTTGTGTTGGAGTGACTGATCTTTTATCTTGTGAGCATCATACTTGGATAACTCTTCAGACCTCAAGTTATCATAATTTCCACTCATTTATGAACAGAGTAATAACGTACTCAGCTGGCTATAAGTTCCTTGCATGTACCTTTAAAATTTCTCCATAAAAGCATTTTATCAGCAGTATTATTCTGTACCTGGTTTACTCAAGACTAGAATAGTATATACAAAGAATGCTTTACCTGAACAAGTGATAATTGAAGCATTTTTTATTTTTAATAGTAAAATGCACTGAAGTATTACACAGTGTGTATTATGCGTTTTACCAAATAGGATTTTATGGTCTTCCTTCCCTAAATTCATTGTTAAACACAGAATTTTCATTTGTCAGAAATCTGCAAGATACTAATGATTACTGTCAAATCAACCACTCCTCTTACTGTTTCTTTATGTTTCTTTATGCAGCTAAATACTTGAAGTTTTCCCTTTGCCAGATCTTTGTATTCTTTTCACTGAATGAATTGAGAAGTCTAACTTAGGAGTAAACACAACATCTGGAATCTTCTAGCTGATTGTGCGATGGGAGCAGAGGCTAAGGTGAAGGTCTTCATGAAGATATGGACATCCTGCAATAGAGTATGAGAAAAAAATGCAGCAAGAATTCTGTATTTGTACTTGATCATAGGAGAACATCAAAAATGTGTAAATGCAGCATGCAGGACTGTGTGTTAATCTTCACATTAAAATCTTAGGATATGACTTTTCCATTTTTAAAACAGTGTAAAACAATTCAGAGGAGTTGTTTTGGTTTGTCAGGGTTTTTTTTAAGCTATAATTCAAATCTTGTGGCTGAAAACTTGAAATCTAAATGAAATTTATAGGCAGGGCCAGTCAGGAGCAGAGTCCCTTCCTGTGGCTGTACATGACAAGGCTCTGCAGTATGTATACTGTTTACAGCTAAACAAATGGCAGGAACACATGACTAAAGAATTTATTTGTGTTTTAGTAGCCCTGAGGTCAAAATAATATAGATGGGTTACAGTGACCAAAGGAAAGTACTACAGTTATCTCTAGAAGCAGTAAATCCACTGAACAGAGCTACCATGTAAGAACAGCTTCTGTAGCAGCAGCTCTCAGTCCCTGGCGTGAGCACTTACACTGGTATTTCATTTCTGGTTTTCAAAGTTTCTTGTCTATGATAACCTCTGCCACTGCTGCTCCCTATTCAGTTGTGTATTCAGTCTTCCACCATAATATTTTGACTGCTACAGAGGGTTGGAGAAACTAAGGCTTATGTTTAGAGCAAGAGTAGTAAAATAAAACTAATGCGAGTACAAGGTTGTGGTGCTTTGTTTCTCCTGCATGAAATTTTATAGGTCTTAAATTTTCCTCTTTCTTTCTCCCTCCCCTTTTTCTTTCAACTTTTCTTGTTTCCTTTGAGAATTTTGCTGAGCATGTATATAGATGGAGGAGAATGAGGTTAAAATTTGCTCTGCATGAGCCGATGCTCCCAGTCACCCACCTTCCCTTAGGGATGAGGTACAACATTTGTCAGCTCAGTCACTGTGAAAGTTCACACACAGGTTCCACTCTCACAACCTTCCAGTTCCCCAGCTGCAAGAGGAAAGCAGATGTCTGGAAAATTTTTAAGCTTGAAAATAGATCGGATATTTATTTGCAACAATCCAAGTAGATTGGATTGCAGTCCAAGAAGAATTGGAAGATGAGTACAAAAGACTGTAAGGTCACCAAGGACAGATGGTGAAACCCAGAATACAGTGACCCCCTGCAATGACCCCTCTGTTGCGAACAGGGTTAAGGCCTCTTAAATACTGCACCAAATCACTGAGCACTTCAGAGGCTGTTGGTGAACAGGACTTTAAGATCGAGGATGCAAGGACATGGTCTGTGAATTCTTGGCTAAGCAGGTACATTAGCTGTCCAGTTTTCTTGATGGTGTAGAAAATATGCAGAGGGTGCCACTCTGTTTCCTTTTACCTGAGCCCATGGAAGATTTCTCCAGAGTTTGTTTGGCAGGGTGCTAAGACTCAGGCCCTCTGTCTCCTGATGAAGTGCACTGTAAGCTTTTAAACATCAGCAATTTCCAGTATTACTAACACTTACATACAGACAGAGAGCAGCTAGTGTGATAAGCAACGCTACCTGGCAAAGTACCTTCCAGAAGAAAACACGTCCCTATTAAATACTTAATATAAATGGCAAAAAAAGCATTGTAGATCACAGTGGGAGAAACTTGCATAATGTCTCACTATTAGCAGTTCTTAACTTGCAGTAGTAAGGGTAAATTGACACATTTTTTTTTTTAATGAATTTTTGCCAAGGAATGAGAAGGTGCCTGGCTCAGAGAACTCCAAGCATCTTTAGTTCTGCTTTCAAAAACACACTTTTGCACATACTGATTTCAATTGTGCACACAGCTTTGGCCATACATTTCAAGATTCGTATACATGATTAGGATGCATCTTCACAACCAATAATAAATATTCAGAAGTCTTTTAAAAAATATATGATGACTAACACGTATTCAAAACAACCTGAAAGCAAATTCAGATTGTGAGAAACAGGGTCTTGAAATGTCCAGCAGAGAATTCAACATTAGCTGCATGAAATTCTTCTGTGTAAAAGAAGGGAAAGATTATTCTCTTTATTTTACTTACATTCATGCATTTATTTTCAGATATGTTGCATACTTTATGTTGACATTATGAAGCAGTTTACTGCAATCTGTAATAAACTTAGATTTTTCTTTTCTTAAGCTGTTTTATACTTTTTGCAAATGCAGACTGAGCTTGCATTCAGCTGTCGCTGTGCCAGCCTGGCGAAACCCCACCAAAGTAACTGAAGCTTTGTAACTGAGTACAGACTGTAGGTTTGTACATTTTGCAAAGCATCTGGAAACTTTGGTGGATCAGTGCCAAACCCATAACTCATTGTTATTGCTTTCATTATGTGATGATTTTATGACATATAATATTCCATTTTCTTAACAGCACTCCTTTAAATGCAAAAGTCTGGGAACTGATACATTTCTGTCTCTAACCTTTGTTCATTGCTAGCTTGGGTAAGGGTGTTTTGTTGGAGACCTGGTAAGATGTATTTGTTTGAATCTGGTGCTTGATTGTGACAAACTTTTAGCACCTAACCTGAACAGTTTAGGCATCTGATTCAGTTTCCAAGACAGGACTGAGGGCATCATAATGCATCTGATCTTAAATCAGAAAACAACATGAAAGACTGAACCATTCATTCACTTTCTGAAAGACTGATATAGTCTCCTCAATAATATAATTTTCCTGAGAACATCAGAGTTCCCATTTGAAATGAGCACATCAGAAAAATTGAGTGAAACAAGTTGAATTACTTTTTTTGTACCTCTGGCTATCTTCAGGAGTATAAAAAAACTTAACAGATATTTGCTGCTTTGACTATTTGCAGTGTTAACCGTAGGTCTGAGACAGGATTATTTATTTTCATTTGACAGGTGGGTTTTGTACTTAGGGTTTCAGAAATCATCAAATTTCACATTTGAATTATCGCATATAACTAAGTATTCTATTTTAAAGAATGGGCTAAAGCATAAAGAATGGTTCAATAGAAGGCATAAAATGTGTTTGCTGTCATCTTGGTAGGTCCTACAATAAAATGTGAATAATTCCTTTTGAAGTTAGTTGATGCATGTGTTAATTAAGGTCAGAAATACTGATTCATTGTCTGTTCAGGCTCCTACTTTATCAGATGTCCAAAGAGGCTTCTTTAGAAGGCTGTTTCAGCAAACTGGAATTCAAGCAATTTGGTGAGTTTTTCCTAAAACAAACTTTCAACTGAGAGTGTCCTTCTGCTTCCTCCAGTCTTACCCCAAAATAAAAAAGAATGTAGCTCATAGTTTCTTTTTCTTTTGCCCCCAACTCAGTTGTGTCCTATCTTCCTCATTCTTAATGACCTCCTCCTGTTGTTCTCAATCTGCTCTAGGTTCTGTCTATGTAACAAAATAGGTAGATTATTCCTCAGAAAGCTCTTTTCTCTGATGGGAGAGAATAATTTGCTTCCTGGCCAATAGTTTTGTTGGTGATATGTCATCAGTGAGGAGAGTTTCGGATGGATGCAAGATGAGTACTGCTGTGTCCTCCTCCTGACTGACTGTGTCATTCATAAGAAGTGCGACAGCACCTTAAATAGTTGTCCTGCTGATGGTCTTAATGGTTCCTTCTGAATCATATTCCAATGATCATCCAGGATCAAAATATCTGACTAGTCAGTTTTCAGAGAAGCTTTCTCTTACTGTTTAATGGAATTCTCTACAGTTCCAAATCTGTGTAGTTGTCCTAAGGCAACCGTGTCTGCAATTTGATCTCTTTTATAGTTTGATGATAGATTGATGTACAAAAAGATGGTTCTCTGTCAGCTTAAATACTGTGCAGACCTAATTTTCCAGTCAAGAAAAATATTCATTCATTTGGGATTTTATCCAAGACAAAATATTTGCACCTGGAAGGTTGTGTTTTGGTCCCCACTACACAAAAAGGACATGGACAGGCTGGAGAGAGTCCAGCACAAAGATGATCAAAGGATGGGGAAGCCTGCCACATGGGGAAAGGCTGAGACTGCTGGGTTTGTTCAGTCTTGAGAAAAGAAGACTTAGGGGAGACTTTAGCACCCTATTCCTGTGTTTAAAGCATGGCTACAAAGAAGATGGAGACTCTCTTTTTACAAGGAGTTACATGGAAAAGATGAGAGGTAATGGTATAAATTACTCTGGAAGAGATTCCATTTGAACACAGAATATTTTTCACAATGAGATCAGCCTTTGAAACAAACTGCAAAGAAAAGTGGTGGATTACCCAATGTTGGACACCTAAGATTCAGTAGACAGGGTGCTGGGTCATTTTGTCTAGACTGTGCTTTTGACAAAGAAGTCGGATCAGGTGATCCGTGAGGTCCCTTCCAACCTGGTATTCTGTGTTTTTATGGTTCTATGGCAATTCAGGTTGAGACTCCAAGAAGGAACATCAGACAAAACTGGATTGAGAAAGTTCATTCCAGAATAGGTTAAAACCTTTGACTGAGACATCTTTGGCTAGAGGTTTGTTAACCAACTGGTGGGGTGCACCAGGTATCTGCTGTGTTCCTTTCAGTTACTGCTGGTCATCTGTTTGGTACTGCTTCCTCAGCAAACATGCAATCACTTCTTGTAGAAAGTCTCCTACACCGTTTCAAAATAAAACTAAACAGCTTTGCTAGACTGCAGTATGTGGAAGTTAAAATACTTCGGAGCCCTCAATAATGAGTTATCACATTTTTGCCTGCTTTGAGCTTGCTAAAGTCTGTTTCGACCTAAATTATTCTGAGTCTGAAAGTGTAGAGTACATGAAAATTAGTTGAGTGTCAAGACTGTTGAGAATGCCTCAGCTCCATGGAGTACTTCACATTACTAGTAACTCCATCCCGTAGTATGTCTTTTCTGTAATTCCTGTACACAGGAATCACAGGTGAGTTTTCTCTCCTCCTTTGTATATGTGTCCCAAGAAGGAAAACGGAATATTTCCACTGCACCTAGCAAAATTTCACCTATCTTTGAAGGTCTGTAGCCCTTGTAACCCTTCCAATTCGCTAAATCGCACAAACAAGACTGTGTGCCTGCCAGCTGGCAGTCAGACGTACAAGTGAATAGAACTCGTTAGCAGGGACTGGTTGTATTTGGAGATTGGGCTTGCTGTGTACATATCCCACACATAGCTGCAGCTAGATTCCAACCTCTAGACCTTTGGCAATGTAAGGCAGGAGCATTGTCTGCCAAGTCAGACTGCAACTCCCCACTCAGCAAGTGAGAAGCTGTGCCAAAATTGCCTTACTGTGAAGCTAAGTATGATACAAGTTATGTCCTACTACTCTCATACAAGTCCTGAGAAAGAGGAACACATTCACTAATATTGTTTTTCTACACAGTTGTATTTACAGGTTTGCAAACAACTGTTTATTTGCATCACATTCAAATAAAAAGACCCTAATCTTGTTTCTCTAGTATTACTCTGACAGTTTAGAGGATAGAGTTGATTAAGGTCAAAAGGATGCACTGTACTCCTTCATATCATATTTAATCAAAAATTCCACTCAGAAGAATTCGACTCTTGATCATATTCACATAAAAGTAACTGGGATTAATAATCAGTATATTAAATGAATTAATGTTTTTAATAGTTTTAATTGAAATGAGCATAAATAACCTGGAGTTTTCTGTTAGCAGGTCTTTTGGTTTAGAATTCTGGATTCACTTTTTTCTGAATCCTCCTTGTACTTGAACGAAGACTCCTTCATTCCAGAGTCTCTTCTCTCTTGTGCTGTTTTAAATTAACTTTATTGTTACAATTCTCTAGAAAATTGCTATTTGCCCTGTGAATTAATTCCTTTCTACAAATGGTTAGTTAAAGATTCATCTGTGAAACAAGGGAAGGTCCTATAAAGAAGAAATAATAGATGTGAAACAGATATTTGGCAAAGAACATCAGTGCTCATTCCTTTTGCCAATTGCTTCTTCTTAGCATTTCGTGAGTGATAAATTTTGTGGCTTCTCACAGACTTTTTAGCTATGTTGTGGAATGCCCTGTACTAGAAGACTAAGTGAGACTAGTAAAACTGCTGGTACACTTGATCTTGCCTTGGTGTGGGAAGATGAACTAAATGACCCTGTGGATTTCTTTGCTGATGGGTTTCTATCCTGCTCTGTGTGTCCAGGATTCTCACAACTCAATTTTTTTGGTAAAATGCTGTGCTATGGTACATTTAGTTAGTCTGACTGGAAATAAAGTAGAACTGGTAATGATTTTATCCATTTATTTTTCTCTTATCTAAGCTTAAGAACTTCTCTTTCCCTTCAGTTTTAAAGAAGTGAAACAAGAGAGAAGTATAATTTAGAGGCTTTTTATTGGCAGAAATCTTGCTCACAAATGCTTTGCACTGTAAATTAAAGGTCAAGGGGGTTTTAAACCAGGATGTTCCTTGCCAACAATTGCAATTTAGGAAGCAATTATTTGTAGCTAATATGGTTTGGGATGGATGCCATCATTAGAACAATGAGGCTTTTCCCTTGTTTTTGATCCAGTAAACGTTCTGTAATGAAGCTATGCAACCATATGGACATTAGGGAAATGAAGAAAGCAATCCCTGAATTGAAGGTAAACTCATGATACAGATTTCAACTAAATTGAAGCTGGGATTGAGAATAAAGACTTCATTTATAATTCTTGAAGACTTAAGAGGTTATTGGAGGTCAACAGAACTGTGGTGTTATGATTTACATAAAAGTATAAGAGCAAAACAATTACTCTAATCCATTGTTCAAAGCAAACTATTATATCTATCTAGTTTAAACTAACAAACTGGGATGTAGTAGAAAAAAAAGACATTTTCAGACATGTTTTACTTGCTAGTAAAGTAATCTCCACTATATATTGCTGCTCTGATGCTTTTCCAGGAATTCAGTCTAATCATTAAAAATTCCATTTTCCAGGAAAGTTTTCTAAATATTGGCTTCATAAAACCAAATTGAAAAGGTAGGCTATTTTTTTAAATTACTTTTTTTTTATCTGAAGAAAGCTGCTTTGCAGTTATGAGAAGTGATATATGGTCTCAAGAGATAAAGTTCTAATATTTCATTTTTGCAGCATATTCATAGGAAAATTTTAACATTTTATCTGCATTTCTGGTCAATTGCACAGAATGAAGAAAAATTATTAATATTTTTCCTGTTTTTTTTCTCTGATATTGGTGGTAATTCCAACTGAAAGGAAGATGCATTTGCTGAACAAATGTGGTTAAATGTGTTTTAGCCACAGATTTCCTATTGTATCTCCTGTTAGAGCTCTGTGGAATGGCCGGTGTCCAAGGACACAAAAAGATGTGAAACATCTGTTCCAACATAAATATGGAAAACTACTTTAGCTGTGTTACATTTGTTAAACTTTTACTAAGTTCTAGTGCTCTGAACAAAGCCAGAGTATCTAAAACCCTGTTCTTTAGAAAGAGCAGAATTGAAATAGGACAGAAATGAAACAGTAAAAAAAAAAAAAAAAACAGCTGCAAAAAGAAGACTTGTGATCATATGTAAATACTGAAATAATGACTTTTTAAAAGTTTAATATTGCTACACACAGCTACCAGAAGAGCTGAACATATCTTGTCAAAATGTATAATGATTTATTAGCTGCACAATCTGTCTGGGTGTTTCTGAAAATAAAATTTGAACTGTGATTGCATACACATCATTAAGCAGGAGTATGTTAGATTGCCTATTTTCCCATTATAACACTGTGTTACAGGTTTTACCTAAACACACTCCACACTCCATTGATGCTTTAATCCAGCAAAGGAAGGCTCAAGGCTCACATATTTTCAATAAGTAAAAGAACAAACAGTCTCAATTACTGAAATTATGCTTAGTCTATCCAGCAAAATTGCTGACTTCAATTACAAAAATTGACATGTACTATATTTTAAGCTGAGATAAGACTTCAAAAATAGCCATAGGAATCTAAAAATGTCAACTTGGTCCCTCTGTGTGGGAACATTCTGCTGGATAATGCTATGGAAGGCAAAAATAGCTGTTGGCTTTCTTGTGCAAGTTTGGTGTTTGGTCCAGATAGGTGAATCGTGGTGTCCTTAGCCAAGGGACACTTCCAGTGATCTCTTCCAGGCACAAACCCAGAAAAGCAGAGTCAATACATCATCCACACCTTCTTTATTAATTCTTTCCACCAGACATTATGTTAGGAAATAAACTCTTTATTCCCTGTTGTTTGACAGAGTTTGAATGCCTGACTGGCCAAATTAAGGTGAGGCATTGTAGACCAGGCTCTGTAGAAAGGTTAATCAATAGAAACAGAGGACTCTCATAGAAAAAAATACTGTTTCAGAAAAAGAAAATAGAGTATTGCAATTGTTTTGTTCAGCTTCAATAATTCTGTGTTTCATGGCTGTTTTCACCAAAGAGCAGATGGAAAACAGAGTCGTGGATCAAAAATATACCACATTCTATAGGGATTTAATTTTTCTCTTTTACAAGAAATTAATCTAATAATCATAAACTTTAGACAGAAGCACAGAAAATTGTGTAAATCCACCAAAAATGAAATGTGAAGGTGTATTGTCTCCTTAAAATGCATTTTATTGTTCCCTCTGAAAGCAAGATATTGAAAATAGCTTAGCTTCAAAGCTTTATTTTTCATTATTGTGGCTTATTGCCTGCAATTAGCTGTTTCCAAAGCCCATTCAAAGCTCCTGTGTTCTTTGACTGCTTCTCCTACAGACTGTGAAAGAAATTGCTGCCTATTGTGGACCATTAAGTTCTATATTTGGTTTGCTATAGGAAAAAATATTAACAGTATCTTCTGCTGCCTAGTATTCTTACAGTAGGAAAGATGGAGACATATGTATGGATTGCCTTTGTGCTTCATGGCAGCCTTAAAAGACATTTGTTAGGTAAGTTGCCAGAGAACTGACATGGTACCTGAAGAGCTACCATGTGCATTTCTGACAACTGCTCCTGTAGCTGACAGTTTACATTGCCCTTCTGTACCAAGTATTTTGCTTGGTTCCTGCTGTCTGCAAAAATGAAAATATGACAGTGAGATGGAAAGGAAAGTCTTCTGTGACCCAAGTATTTTTTCGGTCTGTACACCTTGGATTCATCTTACCTGACTTCTGTTTTCAACAATGTGACCTAGTTCTTTTGGATGCTTATGTACTGGGATGAATTAGCTATTTTAAGGCACAGTTCAGTTGATCTGTTCTGAATATCTATTTTATCTATGTCTGAGTGGCTTAGCTATAAAGTTGTAGTGTCTGTGTTTCAGCTCCTAATATTTGATCAGATGAAACCTATCTTCTGTAATTTATATCCTGAGCAATCTGGATAAAATGTGTTTGACTAAAACAAGTCATGCAAGCAAAGTTACATGATTCTCATGTGCAGAGGAGGTAGGGAATGTGATACAGACTCCTTTAGCAGGATGTTGGTTGCACTCATTAGCACATGAAATTCATGTAGTTCAAACCTGATGTTGTAACTCTTGGTACCACTTTGTGAGTATCTGATGATGGATATTCAGGCTTGAAGTCTTATGGGGTGCTGAATAGTCTGTATTCATGTACTTGAGCAGAGTGAAAGCATTTCATCCTAAGGCATTAGACCTGTCTTGGATCTGGCTCTTTGCCCACTGCAGATTTCTAAAACTCAGGGTAAAGTCATTACAGAGGTAGTATGATTTTTGCATAACGGTTTGCTTTGGAAAAGGAAGTGAAAGAAGAGGAAATGGGGTAGAGGGTGGGAAAGAAGACGGCTGATGAAGGAAATTGAGCAGAGAAACCCCTTTTCCAATAATCATTTTATTTGAAAGTATAATTTCAAAACCTTTTTTTACAGTTTTTTATATGGCTTGAGGTTTTAGCCTTCATCCAGGGTTTTATCATCTATTAGGAATTTAATGTATAATTTCAATAAATTATAGAAAAATAAACCCGCTAGTGATAAGAATGAAAGCTCTGCCTCTATGAAATAAAAATTCAAAGTGTTCACTTCTCACTTTATAAAGTTATGAAGCTTTGCTCCAGTCACATACTTTTGTGATTGTTCCCTGCCTTTAGGTGTGAAAGTATTATTCATTGTCAAAAGCTGTTGAAATATAAAATAAGCTGACCTGTAAATATTATTTGCTCTTTTTATTTTGCAATAGAATAATATGAACAACAAAGCAAGTTAACATACAGTATAGAAGTTAAAAAATGCAGTTTTTATTCTTTTGAGTTTTTAAGTCCCTGCCTGCCAAAAGGTTCCTTCAAAAGTGTCTATTAATCCTAAATAACAACTTAGAAAGGAAGTAAGGACCATCTGGAAAAGTCTCTTTCGTGGGAAGAACAAAGAAATGTATAGTGTCTAAGTCTTGGTGTAGATTTCTGTCAAGATGGAAAGAGTACATCATATACTTTATTTTGGATATGGTTTTGACCCTCTCACTTGCTGAGCAAGTGCTGGACTTTAAGAAGGTTGGAAACTTAATAAAGGACCTGGATCGAGTTAATTCCTCTTGATAGGAACATTCTCTTTGCATCAGCTCTTCATGGGAGCATTTCTGTTAGGGGGGTACAGTTAGTTCTCTCTGTGGCAGATGGGCATTGTCCTGGTTCCTCCAGAAGGCTATTAATTTTTGCACCATCCTAATCAACTTCTGAAGCTACTACAGTCCATTCTTTGACTCAAAATGGCTTCAGCTGTTGTGACATAACTTACAGAACCTCGTTAAGCTAAAACCGAAGAATCTACTCGCATGCCAAGATATGAATGACACAATGCCCTTGGGTCAATAGCTTATCTCTGTCATAAAATGTAATAGTGAAAAAATTAAGACAACTTGAGATTTTATCGTCATCCTAAATATGTCCAGATTTGCTTGGATTCCCTGTGTCTCTAGTGTGTTTGAAGACCCCCTGAATGAAATGGAGGTGTTTATCCCTGTTAAATCTGAGCATCTCTCTCAGATGCCTGAGCTGGAGCATTAGTCCTTCAGAGTCCTCTCAGTCCACTCAGTAAAGTGAATGGAGAAAAGTAATCCTTCAGGGAGTGAGGTGGAGAACCTAACAGATGCCATCACAACATTACAGAAAACAGTTCTTCTTTAAGTCAACAGCAACCCTATCCTTCTCCTTCTCCAAGATCAGAGATAAGGATCACTTTTTAAACCAGAATTATAGTTTACATGAAAATGGTAAAAAAGGATTCACTGACTTTGTACTCTGCCTTTCCATAATTTTTGCAAACTGTCTTGCATCTTCAGAAAAGACCTGTGAGGTTCTGTGAAAAGGGGCACTTAAAATAAAGATACTACAGAAAGAAGGCTTTGTGCCTGTAACACCAGTTCCTGTAACCAGCAGTTCTTCCTATGAAGTGCTGAGTGTTTTTTTCTCAACCCAGCAAAGTACTAATATGAGTGCTCGATCTTAATCATGTGATCCTGAAACAGGAAAATGTGAATGGGAAACTATGTCCATTTCCCTAATGATGGAAGCAGAAGCTGATATAAATGAATACATATTTTGAGCCTTAGTTTGCTAAAAATATCTTGTCTTTATAAACTAGAACTGATAACCAGTGACTGATAACCAGTTAATTGTGAACTCCAAGTAAGTGCTGAATTACAGCTTCTTTTTCAGTTGAAACTGCATAATATCCGAGTAGGTTTTAAAATATTAGTAATAACAAATAGAGGACTTGACAATCTTTCAATCATTCAAATAAAACTTCATTGCAACAAGTATAGTGCAGCTGATAAAATTAGGAGTTCTATTTTCATCTTAAAGAAAAAAGATTGGTATTGTTTTGTGTTTGGGTGTTTTTAAATATATGAAACCTAAAGTGGAGCAGAATTCCTAGGCCTGATGAACCCCTACTTTAGAGTTAGTAATTTCTTATCCCATTGGAGATTTTTTTTACTTAAACCACTAACTGAACTCACATCAATCAGTACATAAAGAATTTGAATTTGTATCTCCTACATCTCAGCATTTCTCATGGGAACTATAGAATCATCAGGCTGTAAAATTTGGAAGAGACCTCTAAGATTATAAAGTTCAGCCATCAACCTAGCATCACCACTGTTCACCAATAAACTATGCCCTCCAGTGCCATATGCACACATTTTTTGAACACTTCTGGGGATGGTGACTCCATCACTTTCCTGGTCATCCCGCTCCAATGTTTGACAACTCCTGTGAAGAAATTTTTCCTAATGCTTAATTTAAACCTCCCTTAGTGCAACTTGAGGCCATTTCCATTAGGCCATTTCCATTAGGCCATTAGGCTCTTAGAGAGAGCATTACAGAACATTACTGAGATGTTTCAGTTGTGTTTTCTGCTGCACCTAGTCTGGTATATCAATTCCCAGGATATTTACTAATCAGCCTTCCCTGACAAAACTTGAGGAATTTCCACTCCTAACTTGAAAATCAGCACCATCAGGTTTCCTGTGAGTGTGTGGATGAAAAGCTGCACGATTGGAAGCCCTCAGGGCACTTTTGGCCTGCAGCAGTTGCCTTAGGAAGGACAGCTGAGGGAGATGGTCTGTTTTAACCCAGAATGCACAAGGTGTCCATGAGAGTTTATAGCAGCTTTCCTGTGCAAGAGGAGGTTGACAAGAGGCAGCCAGGCTCTTTATGAAGAAATTCACAGCAGAGTAAAAGCTGATGGTCATGAATTGAAACATGCAGTTTCTGGCTGGGAGTATGTAAGAAAACATTTCTTTCTTTGTGATTCAGGCTGCACAGCAGGGCTGGGCAGGCTCCATTCTTGGAGGTCTTCAAGACCAGAATAGCAAAGCAATCTGGACAACCTGGCCTGATTTAATAGCTGAGTCTGCATGGAGCAGGAATTTAGATTAGAGACCTCCTGAGGTTCTTTACAAGTGGAATGATTTTGTGACTCTGTGATTCTGTGAACTGCATGGAAAAAGATGCATGCTTTTTGAGGGGTATAAAACAAACCCAATGTGCTCTTTGACTGTCATAAATTGTTGTGATGTGAAAGATTCAAAGCTATATGTGTTTGCTTATATTAATGATTAGAAGTGCCTTTTTGTTTTGAAATTCTGTGATTTGACATTTGAAGTACGTTATATAATT
The DNA here is from genome assembly GCA_013397155.1 of Irena cyanogastra. Taxonomy (NCBI): domain Eukaryota; kingdom Metazoa; phylum Chordata; class Aves; order Passeriformes; family Irenidae; genus Irena; species Irena cyanogastra. Next base: position 466,963 of record VWZV01016553.1, read on the forward strand.
TATAAAATATGAAGAGTGTTACAAAGGTAAAATATGAAATACAGTTGAACATACTACAGCCTCAAGGTAACCCATTTCTTTCTTTATAAGCCAGAAATACTTGCGGAAGTGTCATAGTATTCCAGAGTGCTACACTGTGCAAACAGATCTCTACTCTTAGTTGACAGATGTGGAGCAAAAATATGTGGTTAGACAACCCCTTAAACACTGCACATATGGGTTTTGCAGGGAGCACGTTATTCCAGATAAAATCACAATAAACTATGATCAGCTTGCTTCTACTCTGACATTTTTCTGACATTGTATCATAATTTTACATGATTTTTTAAATATACCATTACATCTGTATGAGGAAAGCTTCAGATTAAGGACCTTGTACTTCAGAAAACAATATATGAGTTGTATCTAGAAGGGTGCAAACATGAGTATTCAGGGAACTTACACTTTGCTTTAGCTTCTGGCGTTTGTGACATTCAATATAAAGGATGGTGAAACAATAGAAATTACTTTTGTAACTTGCTGAGTTTGCTGTGGAGAGGTACTTGTTAGTCTTGTGGACTTTAGAAATAGTTGCACTCAACAGCTGACACTGAGGTCAATCAGAAGACAGGGAAATAATATCTTGGGAAATGTCCAACTTGTAAAAACTGGTTATGAGCAGCACACTGCCAGTGGACCACCAGCACTCATAAATAATTATAGCACAGCTTTTGTTTGGCTTTAACTCAGAATGAACTTCACTGCTTCAATTACTGCAGTCAATTACTGGAGGGTGAGAAAGGCAGAATGGGACCGAGGAAGCTTTTTTTGCTTTACATGAAATGCCTTACAGCACATTCAAATCTCATTTAACCACAGAACCATTAAGGTAGGAAAAGATCTCCAAGATCATCAAATCCAACCTTCATTTACATGAACCTTCGCTTTTGCATTCTGATACAGTGAAGAGGTTTATGCTGTTTTACCAGGAGGAAGTGGGATCATCCCTAAGCCATTGAACTTGGCAGAGTGAAGGCCACTAGGAGCCTCTGCATTTCTGGGATTTCAAAGCTGCCTTGAAGTTATTTGTTGGATCTGTGTTGGACCTTTCCATTCCCCACTACAACAAATAAGCTCCTTCTAGGCTAGGTGATGAAGTTCATCAGCCTAGAAGGAGCTTATTTAATCCCCACAATCACTATGCGGTGTTCTATTAAAATCAGTCTTTGTAGGGGCATTTTGTAGTGCAAAATGGTAAGCTAGATTTTATCTACTACATGTTTTGAAGTTCACTCTTTAGTATGAAAATAGTAATGCAGTGCTTTCAGACTAGCAGCCAATCTTGGGCTGTTTCCTCCTGTGTTATTTTTTCAACACTGTAGGATAGTAGGTTTAATATTGCAAAGTAGAGGAATTTTAAAGTATTTCCAAATATTTTTTAGCAGTTGAAAACAATTATTTAAGCAATTCTATTCAATTATCACAACACGGCACATCCAGACAGTTGTGTGTCCTAAGAAAACACTTTATTGTTTGTTTGAAACCCATACTTTTCTCTTTCACCTTTCAGCTTTCCCTTTTCTGATCATCCCTCAAGATTTCTTATTGTCTTTCTCAGGTTGGTAGTATGAAAAAATAATTGGAAATAGACAAGAAGTTCTCAAACATCAATACTTTTCTATAAGTATCCTCCTCTAATTCAGTCATGCAGAAATGCCATTTTTATGTGGTAAAGGGTTGTTAACAAATTACTGGGAGGATCAGCACAGCAAAATTACTCCACATCTGTGTAATCCTATAAAAAAGAAGACTGTAAACTTTATACAATATCTACTGTTGTCAGATGATAAAAAGGCTGTAAAAAGGATGTGGAAGGAAGGAATTGAAATGAAATAAAAGCAAGATGACAACATCCTTGCATTAATACTTAATTTAACTTTTTAAATTAATAAAATGTATCTAATATAGATTACAGTATACAGTATATAATGGAACCTAATGTATGCTTTAAACACTTTATACACTGTTATCTAATATTTGTTGGAATAGATACTTTCCATTATCTCAGTCCTTTTGTTGGTAGTAAATCCTCTGATTCAAACTGGAAATATTTTAGTTTTCTGCACCAGCCTAGTCTACTGCAGTGCTTGAGCCTCAATGTCCCCAGTGAGTTCTTGCAGCTCCTTGCCACATGGAAGAGAGCTGGCACTGAAGAGAATCTGGTCTGTGTGATTGATTCAAGATTTGTAGGGCTTTTTGTAGAGCCTTTTTACTACTGGGAAGACACTCTGCATAAAATTCTTGTTCAAAATAGCCATTGTTTTACTGAGGAAGAGTAGGAAGATGAAAAATAGATGGTTAAAAACTAAGAGTATGGGCAGGTCCAGGGCAATGCATCAGCTAGATTGTTCATCTAAGGAAAAAATATTGAAACTATATTATTCGGTACATTATTTTAGAGCAGCTCAGGGAGCATTACTTGTAATCAAATAATCCTTTCAATCAGAAAAACAATGTAAGTTATAATGTGTGAAGTTTTGCTACAGGATGTGAATGTATCTATGCCAACTCTGCTGAAGGAAAAACTTGTTCCACATCTCCAGAAAGCTGAATTTACAGTAATTAATTTTATTAGTAGACACAAGAAATTTAAACACTAAACACCTCACAGGCTGACTCAAAACACTTAGGAAAGGTGGAGGAGTCCCTAGCTCTACAGAGTTATTTCTTTGAAGTGCTGAATCTTGGTGAGTGAGTTTCACCTGGGCTGGGAACATTGCCCAGATCCAAGTGTAGCCTCTATCCTTGTAAGAAAAACAGTAGTTAACATGTTTCTAACATCTCAGTGGAAACAACCTGAGTCACTTTGATTCAATTATGTTTGTTGTGCTACACTGACTGCATTATCTGCCTCCTCTTTGCTCCCCAGATGTGAAGTAAATCACAGATGGCTCCCTATAAGGGAGACTGAATTTCTGTATGAAAGTATTTGTATAGGTCAGGGGAAATTCCATATCTAATAAGATGTAATTAACTGCCTTAATACCTTGTTGAGGGAGCCTAAATTTTTATTTTTGAGGTTTTTTTATTATTATTTTTATTTCTACCATGTCCCTTTTCTGTGCTAGTGTGATCTCAATATTTATCAAAGCAAGACTTCAGGTCAGCATCTCTTACCATGCCTTGTGCAGTAGAATAAATATAGTAATTAAGCACATTATTCAGTTTTTAGAAGTAGTTGGTTTTTTTGAGGGAGGTCTTGTTCAGCTAGTGACTGCTTGATTACTTTAGCTGAATGAAAAGTACAGGTAGTTAATTACTGCAAAAAGGCTGTTGGAGAAAGCATAGCAAATTCTGACGTCAGCCTGCTTATTTGGCACTAACTGCATGCAATCTATTTCTGTCCATGTGTGAGAGCTACCTGCATGCAGTCTGCTGTTCAGTGAGCCATCAAGCTGTAAGGCTGCATTTTCAGTCTGCTGTCCACCAGAAGGCAAAACTTTATTCAGTATCTTTTAAAAGAGATCATGTTTAGTAAAAATCCGTTCTATTCGCTTCTGTGATAACAGCAGCCAGTGTGCTGCAAATTCATTAGAGTCAATTTCAGACCCGTTGTAGTTTGAAAAATAAATCACTACATGGCTAGGTTTTTAGGTGTTTTAGGAAAACAAACTTACCTCTCTTACTCCTTTGTCCCAGCTATGTATATTAAATGAGTATCTAGGAATATGTGAAATTTAGTGCTGGTCACAGCTATTAGACATCAATGAAAATATTCTAACTCAAAGGCTCTTGTGAATGAAATACATAATGATTTTTAAAGTCAAATCAGTCCTTCATTATGTTATTTTTTTATGGTAAGCCACAGTGTGGTATAAGGGAAGCATAAATGATAACCAGATTCTGTCTGTAAATTTATCTTTTCTGTTTTGATACAGTCTCCATTATGAGTGCTTTTGAGAAACTTTAGTCTTGAATGATGTTGACTTAATTCCTTTCAAGTAATTTTATTTTTACCAAACCTTTTAACTGAAGAGGAAGAAAGGAGAAAAAAAACCCATTGCTTGTTAAATCTCCCCATTGTCTGACTCTCTTTCAAACATAAAATCATAGTCATGCTTTCTGCATTACCATGGACTTATACAGTACATTCTAAATATAAGTAGCTGCAGCTGGAGTTATGGATAGTGTTGGATGGAGACCTATCCATGCACTGCCCATGTGTCCCAGACATTTGCACAGATACTTTCTGGAGAATCCAGTATATATTCTTAGTTTTAGCCCTCACATTTTGTTGTATAGGCAACAATGCTCTAAACTATACATTAGTAATAGATTTTTCATAATGTATTTGATGGTTAAAGTTAGGAAGATTTGTGTAAATGCTCTCTATCTAAAAATACACTTTCTCAAGGTCTCTTGACTCACTTAAGCAAACAGCCTAATGTCTTAAGAAGAGAAGGGTCTGATCTTTGGCCAGAAAAGCCTCAGAGATTGATTCTTTATCAGAGATGAGTTCTTTATTGAAGGTCACTTTAAAAACAGAGCCAAATACAGAAGGGTAAGGCAGCTGTTTGTAAGACTGCCAGGCACTGTGACCTGCCTCCCACTAAGCTGCTGGGAAAGCTCAAGGTGTAGGGATCACCCCTGGCCAGAGTGGGGGCATTGCAATGAGCACATACCTATTTCAGGTGCTTCTTTTATTCTTGGCACCTTTTGGATGAGGAGCAGTAGTAGATGAGATGGCCTTCCACAGAAAAAAATGTCCCCAGGCTCAAGTGTGATCCAATGGGGGCCTTGTGTCCCCCGACTGTCTATATATAGTCGGGTGATATTTTTCAATTCATGCTTGAGCAGACAAACCACTTGGACCACTCTCACTGGTGAGCAAGAGTAGGTCCTTTCACCAGTGACATTATTATCTGAAGTGGAGGGTGTTTGGCTCTTGGGAACTGACTCAAATGAATCAAGTGTTCAACACCACTGCTCTGAGGATCTGACCCTGTGTGTTCCCTGGGACATCATTAGAGACAGTCAGCATCAAAGCCCATGGCTTCTCTGCAAACATGTCAGTGCAGACTGTAGCTGTGTAAAGGGAAATTCCTCCTGTTGCCCACACATACAAGCGTAGTCTCCTTTAGAGTGAAGCTTCCATGCATATGTAGACTCTGTCTTTACATGAAAGGCAGAAACTCCAAGGCTTTTTGGCATTGTCTGGGAAACAGTTTCAGAAGTCTTCTACCTGGTGTTTCTGAGCCTGTATAAATAGCTTTCTCAATATTCCCGAGACCATGTGTGGCTCTGATGTGTATTCCAATATATACTATACCATAGAGAGCTGAATTTCTGTATAAAACAGTGTGTGAAGTAATTCCTTAAGCAAAAAACATTTTCATTTGCCCTGAAGCCAACATTACATACATTACATTACATTTTGAAATCTTGCTTTCAGTCTATCCATGGCTCATTAATGCCTTTTCAGCCCTTTGGGTCTCTTTAAGCTCAGTTTAGAAAAATTAGAATAAGAGAGGAAATACTGATGTTCCTTTTTTTTTTGTCACATAAAGGAAGCAAAAGGAACAAAATCAGTGTTCCTATTGAACTGATCTTACAGAATTCCATTCTTTTGCATGCTGTCTGGCAGTCACCAGGCTTACTATTCGTGTTTAATATTTTGCTGAAAAAAATCAATGTTACATTCCTTTTCTGATGTTCAGAAAAGGAGAATCCAGGGCAATCAGTTGGAGACAGAGAGAGACTTAGGGATCTTGAGGTCTAGGGAAACAGAACATGTCCAAGCAGTGTAATTAGGCTCATTATATACTGTGGAGAGTGTGTTAGTACTGTGGAGATAAAGCTTGTAGAGAAAGGTTTAATGTTTTTTCTAGTAGAACATCAGATATAATTGGGGGGAAAAGTGCAGATGCACACACACACACACAGAGACACACAGAATGGTTGGGTACAACCTTTTGTTAAATCTGAAATAGAAGAGTTCCATTTGTAAATCTTGACAAGATTCTTTACATGCCAGCATAGTGATTAGGGAGTCAGATATATTCCCCCACAGACAGTGATATGGAAACCAAAGTGTCTTAGATTTACCTTTCTATGGGAGTTATACATCCAGTCTTACGTTAGAAGAGAACCTGTCCTCCACTTTGAATTGCCACGTGATCTCTCAGGGATCTAAGTACCTACTTCAGTCAGTGCTTTCTCACACAGCAGTTATCAGGGACCTAGTGGTGCTCCCTCCATCCAGTTTCAGCCTGTGTTCCTTATAAACACCTAGTCTATGGACACCGTGGGTTCAAGGCTCTTTACAAGTCAGCATTTAATTGTGTGTACAAAGCAAGTGCAACCAGCTTCCTTGGGAGAGCCTGAGACAGAACTGACCAGAATATCCTGCAGCCCCAACTGGAGGGAAAACATTGGGAGCTTGATCTGAAATCTCTGCTGCTAGTCAGTTCAAAGGGAGACTTTAAACTCTGTTTTCTACATCACAGGGAAATGTTCTGCTATGGAAATACCAATTAATGCTTTATGCACTGCACACTCCCAGTAACATGTCCTGAGAACACCTGTTAGATCAAGCATTTTTGGCAAAGGGGTTTTTGTTAGTGCTGAAGGGACCAACTTACATATCTCTGTGAGCTGTGGGTGACTTTGCCTATGCTCAATACAAGAAAATTAGGCACTTAGGAGGATGGTGGTAACTGAATGAGGGTTTTGAGATGGTACATTACAAGGGTGAATAGTGTTGAAAGGAGCTCCAAGATACAGAAAATAAGAGGCAGAGTTGTGAATTGGACTCAAACATCCTAAATCTCTCTTTTGAATCCTGAATTTAGTATGCCCCAGGCCCTAAATAAAAAAAAAGTTCATGAATGTACTTCACCCTCTAAAGGATTTTGTGCTAGAAATGAGAAGTATTTTTGTTACAGTATACCCTGAAACCCCAAGTTTGTATCTGCAAGTATTGCTTACTGTGAAAAGCAGCTTCAACAGTAGTGTTGGCAGATGTATAGCTCCCTGGACCAAGTCCTAGGCTAACATGTTTTTTCAATACATTGCATTCATTGTCATAGTATTTCAGTTTAAGAAATCATGAAGGAACAGTAATGCATTTCAACTCATTCTTTCTCTCATCCCTGTTCATTTTTTTATTCATTTTCTGATTGTAGTGCTAATTTTTCAGTCTGAGAAGTTCTGCTGTGTTTGTCATGGCTGTGATATAAAGATCTTAGCCTAAAATCAAAGGGACAAGTCTAGAGCTCAAGTGCTTCTTGCACTTAGGAGGCTTAGAGTATAGATCTTTCTGCAGTGTGATCTGTGAATGCCATGAGCCTGAGCGTGGGAGGGTAGAGATGAATGCTCCTTATAAAAAGCCACAAGGCTGTGAGATTTCCCAGCTAGTATATAACATTTTTTACCTAATTACCAGGGAAAAAAGTCAGAGTCAACTCAACATTTTATTGAGAGAACCATAAATACATAATTCCTTTGGTCATCACTTAAAACATTTACATTTTGCACTGTCAAAGCACATGATTTTCTCAAGCTATTCCCCATTTTCAGATAGTGGACTTGGCAAAATTCAAGTCAGTTCTCACTCAGAGCTTGCAAAAAAAGGTCAGTTCACACTCAGAGCTTTGTTAAAAAGATAGATGCAGAGAAGAGGACAAAACAGGAATTGAAAACTGATTCAGCTCTTAAAGTCTCCAGGTCAACATTAGGTATCACTTTTTAAACTAGAAAAACACCAGAGCATAAACAGCAAAATGCTTCTCTTTATCTACTATTCCTTGTTCCTGTTTTATCTTCCTTTTTGTGGAGGAGGAAATACTAAATTCTTTTAATTCCTCTTCTTTCTTGCTTTCTGTACTTTGTTTATAAGGCATACAAGCTGGAAATCATCAATGTTCTTGCTTGGGAAAAATATCATTAGCTTCATGAGGAAAACATGCTCACTAAGAAAGCACTTGAAAAATTCATGCAGATGTTAACTACAAATACTGAAAAAAACCCCTCCAAACAACCCCTCTGTAATTATAATTAGGTAAATTTTGAAACATTTTCCAAAATTTACGTTTCTAGTTTTCTGTTCTTAATGGAGTTGGATTTCACATTCAGTTTTCTTAGTTCAACTAATTCTGCTGGATTTCTGAGCTGTTCAGAATGATAATTCACAAGACTTTGCTAGATTAAGAGCCATGCTTTTTAGGTTCTATGGCTCACAAATGCAGCACTTTGAACTGTTTGGGAGGAGGAAGGCAGATAGGGTCTAACTGATGTCATGCATATAAATAATGGAATTGAATCAAAATCCTTCATAGATTAAAGGATTATTTTATATTCCCCATGCACATAAAAGATACTAAACTAGTGGATTGAAACTTGTAATATTTTCTTGAAACAGTTTCACAGCTGTCTCTGAAGTTGACATTCTGAGTGCAGAGGAAGACAGTGAATCTGCTGTAGTGTCAGGATGACATTTATTTGTCCATGTAAATAGTAAGTGCCTTAAGTCTTTGTGGAAAGGCATCTACTGGGATTTTCAAAATTTCTTTAGCAGTTAGTAAAGGTATTCTGTAGTTATGGCAATCTACAGTCACTGGTTAAAGCATATGACCTTATTCTCAAAGAAATTTTATATGCAGAAATTTGTGATTGAGAAAAATAATGCAATTTAGAGTATGCTTCTGTTCTTAAGAAACAGTAATATTAATTGTAGTAAAAACATGGGTAGCACAATTAAGAACTTGAAACCAATTTAGACTGATGGCTGTACTTTATCCATGTATCAAACTGTTTTCTGATGCCCTGACAACATGACCAGTATCTCAGCTTTTCATATCATTCCTGATCTCCCACTGATGTCTGTCAGCTGCATTTTGCCACCCAGGAATGCCCAGACTCCTTTGCTATAGTGTTTTTATGGCCCCTACCAGATCTATGTGGAAATGAACATCTCATATTCTTTTAATGTGTTATTTGTGACAGTCTTTGGGGTTGTTGGGGAACTATTATCCCGTATTTACAGATAGAACTTATTAGGGTCATTAAAAAAATACTGTGGTGATATAAAATACAGTGTCTTTGCTTTAAAACATAGCTGCAGCGCAAGGACACGTTACTCCATCAGTTCATCCCATTAATCCTATATTCTCTGTTTAATGGCTTTGTTTGTCTTTTGATTAGACAATGTCTTTATGTATGTCTTAGACAGTGTTTGATGGGTAATTATAGTCATTGTTTCCCATCCAACAGCGGTAGAGAACTGAAATTTTTTGGGAGATGCCTCTCCTTATGACAGGTCTCTAGACTTACTTCGCACACACACAAGTTTCAGTTCAATCTAGTCAGTTTGGGTGTTGAACTGAACTGGCCTGAACCTCTGGATCTTTAGAGGTTCATCTTTCACTGAATAATGCAGCTGGACAGAGGGAGACAGTTCAACAGAGGACAATATGCCAACTATTCCTTCATTTATTCCTGCCATATTAAGCAAGTTGATAGAGTGGAGCTAATCCATCTGCTCACAATTTATTCCCTAGCAATAAGATACAGTTTCACTATTTCATGAGCTCACTCTTTGACTAATTTTATTAGAAGTCCTTCCATAGCATCATTTTAATCACTTTTCATTCAGTTTTAGTTATGTGTGAAATAGTAGAAAAAGATGGACTAAAGAGACATGAAAGGATTTCGTGAGAAACTTGGGTCAGCTTAAATAGAACCAGATCCAATAAAGTTCAGTTGGTGAGCCTACAAAGACCAACAGAAAAGTGTTCTAAATTAGTTCTTTCACATGAAGCTTTATTCTGTCATGTCTAAAGTGAAGTCAAAAGGAGTAAGACAGCCCTGGCAGCACCATGAGAGGACGCAGGGTTGCAGTGCCTGGAGGAGATGGCTGCAAGAAGGACTTTTACTGAGTAGCTGACTGTAGAGCCTATATACAGGCATTCTGGGGAGGAGTTTCAAAGCACTCTATCCATTAACATAAGTCTGCTTCCACCAAAAATTATGGTTTTAACCACAGCTGTGAATGAACAGAGTTGGATAATTCCATAAAAACACTGAAAAGCCTTCCTTTCTATTTAAAAATGCATTCTTGAGCTGATTGGTAGCAGCAGGTGTAGATGTTAAAAGTAACTTTATTTTTGTTATGGTATTCTGTCACTGCTGGAGCACCAGCTGTTAAAAATTAACACAGATGGATGTTTTTTCCCTATTGGTATGATTCTCCCAGGAAAGCCAAGGGCTTCTCACCTTATTTCCTTTTGCTGCAGTTTCAGAGTAATCATTTTTCATTAAGGTGGAGGTGGTGAAAAAGGTACAACAGCAGTTTACAATCCATTAATAGTTAAATTAGATTCCTTAATCTGAAGCATTACTGCATCTACAATGGTCTTTGCTATACAACTTTCATGCCATGACATGTGCTGCATGAGTGTGGGTCAGCTTTATGATGCTTTGTTCACCTCTCTGTCTCTACCTGTGAAATTTTAAAAGTGGTCATGACTTTTTTTTACTATTTATAGATGCCTGAGTAAAACTATTTATTTATATGTATATGCACAAGTACATAATTGAGAGGAAATATAGTTATTGGTTATTGAAAGATGAAGTAAACAAACAAAATTCTTATTGAATTAGGCACCCAGACTATAAATAAATACCATGAACTAATAGCCCCAAATATTTTGAAGGTAATAATTGAGAAATCTCAGTAAAGTAATAGGCTTGAAAATCTGTTTCATCTCTTAAAGACCAAAACATTATGAATAATCAGATTCACTGTAGTGTGATCTGAAAGAGACAAGGAAATTGTCATTTCACATACTAGATGGACTCCAGAAATGTCCACTCTCTAAGTATCAACTGATGTTGATTAAAAGCTGTGTAGATGTACAGAGGAAAGCTTTACTCCTCTTTTATTTGCTAGTGTACAGAAAATCTTCCATAAAGATAAAAGAAAGTTTACTAGCAAAAAACCACACCTATCTTATAGCCAATCCTAAATGTGCACTAAATACACAACGCAAGGGAATTTTTCTTTTGATTCTAATCCAAAAATTACAAGGGCCTTTTTATGTCTCCCTTCTAAAAATGAAGGTTTGCAGGAAGAACAGACACAGAGCAACAACTATAATTTAAGTTTACGTGTCTGCCTCTCATGTTTGCCATGAGTATCTTTTGTAAACATACTTAAGATTACAAGATGTTTCATCTTTGGGCAAGGAAAAAAGGATGTCATGTCACCACAGCACCTGAAGAAAACAAGAAAAAATCTACATGCATTTAGAAAAACCCTCAGTGTGCTATATATTTGTGAAGCTGCAGTAAATCTGTAGCCACAGATTCATTTTGCATATTTTGTTAAATATGTTGATGACAATAAAGGATTGGTCTCCTACAAAGTTAAAAATGAAACAAATAAGTCTTGTTTAGAGATTCACAATGTCTCATGACATGACAGTTCAGATGTGAATTACAAATTAAATGCAAGCGTCCTTTACTTTGAAAATACAACAAAGTCAAAGGGAATCAGCTACATAGTTCCCTGCATGTTGGTTGTAATTAGCAAAAAAACAGCCACACGAAATTGTTGTTAATGGTATTGCCCAATAAATGTGATTAAAATAAAATTTTGTTTGCTCAAACACATACCCATGGCAGAATGAACAAGAAAATCCCTGTTATTTTGTGACACTATGTTGAAGGCAATGGCAGCAAATTCAGGAATTTGGGACTCTCTTGTGAAATCCTTTGCAAATTGTTTTACTGCAAGGTAGGAACTTTCTGATGTTAATGTTAGTTGAAGTTATACTGTCAAATAGCTGTACAGTTTGTCCAGACCCAGAGACTCCAAAACACAGTTTAATACTAGAAGATAAGGTGCCATTTATTTTGTCATAACAGCTTTCCCTAGTTAGAGAGATTAAGCAGAGAACAGTACAACCCACATATAACCACTATTTTGTTGCTTATTTATGCACAAATACTACTATAAACCTCTGAAGTCACTGGGAAGATTTTTTTTTTTTAATTTTTTTTCACCACCATGGACTTTTGATTGCATAATCAAGAACTACCATATTTACAAAATTCCAAGATGTGTTCATGTTGCTATTTGTTCATACTGCTGTGTGCAGTGGCACATATTCTGCTGATTGTCAGTACCTTGACTCTATCAGGACTTAATTGTCTTTTGCTCATTCATGCAATTTAGGCACAGCATCCTAGATGTAGCATAATTTATGGCAACAGTGAATAATACTATGTAACAGTTGTGAAATTAATTTTAGTACCATTTTAGAAAATAGATTTTTTTTTCCTTTAAGCACCTGTATCTCCTGAAGCTAATTTGGGGCATTTCATCACAGAAATTGATCCCATGTGACTACAAATAGGCACACAAAATTCCTAAGGGCAAATAGGTAGAGATTATATAATATGTAGAGACAACGTGATGTTACATGAAAGGTATGTGGGTTTGCCTTAATAAATTTTCTTATATCTTTAGCAAATGTAGTATCTTGTATGCTTACTGTGGATTGGGATAATTTATTGCAAAACCTTTTTCTGAATGGAAAAAGGATTCTAAATTTCATATTAAACTATATATTGAAGAGCTAAGGATGAACTAATTGCAGAACCACCCCAAAAAACTTTTTTACTCTTGAAGAAGATTTCAAGGTGATGTGGATGGGCACAGTGCTGTGAGTTTCACAGATTCTATTTTAATTCAGGACTGTGGTTCCAAAATTCGCCCAGAGGAGTCCTGTGGCTTGCAGCCTCTCTCTCGTGAATACATCTCAGCAATTTCACAGACAGTGTTTAAGACCTGTGAAGCTGGAGACACAAAAGGTTTGTACTTCATCCCCCTTTTTTTTTTTCTGAAAATTAACTCATGCACCTCATCAAAGAAAAACAAGAAAGAATCTTAACTCTTTGCTATGGACATGCACTAACCTATGCACAATAAACTGAACTAATCACTTGTAACAGTTACTGATTTTTAAAATCAGGTTGATTTGTTTATGTGAGGATTTTTTGTTTCATAATTTTCTAGTCAGTGATCCACCACTTCATGTGTTATTGTAGCATAGTCTTTAAAATGCGTTGAAATAGTCCATCAAAACCACTTAAAATAAAAATGCTTTATCCTAAATAGAAGGGATTTTCTACTCAAAATAAAAATTAACTTCAGAAAAAGAACACAACACTTCGATCCATTTGAATTTTATATTTCCACTGCTATATTAGAAACACAAAACTAATTTTTAATTTTACATATATTTATACCTTAAAACACAAGATGGACAAATCAAATATTATACAATAACCAATACAATCAAGACATGCTTTTGGTTTAGTGAGAGTTCAGATTATAACAGATTTTGTCAACCAGGTACTCATGTGAAAGTCACAGTTGCATGAAGATTTATTCAAGAGTACTTTAACTGCTCAGGTGTGGGGTCTTCTTCATATTTAAGCTGCTGTTCAAGTTGCTGTATTAGACAGTAAGTAATTTTGTTCCATTCTTTATTAGAGAAATGCAAAATAAACCAACAGTCCTCTATGGTCTACTGACAAAACTGTTTTCTTTATCTTGCCATAAGCAGGAACAGCCCCTCACAGCAGTAAATTTGCGCAAACTCATTGAATAATCAATAAAAAGTAACAGGAATGTGGGAACTGCCTGAATTCATCACTTCATGTGTAACAGAGGCAAACAGTAAATTTGTCTTATATGGAGGGAATGCACAGAAGAGACACTGTTGTTCCTAGCAGTGTATTTTAACCATACAAGTTGTGTATCATCCTATGCAGCAATATCAGGACATAAAGTTCAAAACCAGAAAGCCCAAACCAAATCCACTGATTCCTTCCTCAAGCAGACAATCTCCTTCTCCTGATATACAGCACACTCCTTTTGAATACTGAATCTAGCTAAGTAAGGCTGAATGTAGTCTCTTTTACAGCCTTATTGAGAATAATATGCACAATTAATGTTCAAACAAACTTCAGGAGATGTATACTCAAAGGACAAGTATATTAAACAGGGAAGAATCATTTGTGCTTATAAAGTGAATATTGCCAGCAGGTGTCTAATAAGCCTAGAACAGGGGTTTGCAGTATCTGGCAATAAGTGGCTGTATAGTTTTCATGTGTGTCTCAGCTTCCACCTGGAACTGGAAAGCATAGCTTTGTATGAAGAATCATTCCAAATTTGTAGCAGCCAAATGATATACGAATCCTGGCCATGAAGAATGGCAAATGCCCTGCTAAAGCACTAATACTTCTTAAATCAGTTAAATTTTACGAGAAGCCAAGTCTTCCTCTCAGAAGACAACTCAAAAATTCTGCAGAAGTAAGTAGGTGTCATACACTGTCCTTGTGCTATGTACAGAGGCTGAGGTTGAGCAGCAGAGATAAAGATATAACCTTACTTCTTCTGACATTAATGGTAAAATTTAGAAGGCTGCTTTATAGTTCAGTAGAACCAAGATTTCATTACTCATTTTTAATCCTTTGATGTAGAGCAGAGACAGTAACTGAGGGTCCAACTAAAGACAGGAGTGACTTCCTGCTCTCCTAGTCACCATGGCAGTGTTCTTTAGAGGAAGCTCAACACCTTACCAAATATACACTTAATGTACACAATTTCTCACACTCTCTCTCTCTCTCTCTCTCTCCCGCTTATAATCAATAAATGCAAATTGGAATATACAACAGAGGAAGTGTCTTTCCTTTGTGTTTACATCATGGAATGAAATTATTATTTTTCTACCAAAAAAATCTTTTTTCCTTCAGAAGTTCTCCTTTTATTCGTATCCAATTTGAACTAGGCTATCTTATCAAAATTAGCTCTTTGTTCAATATTGTTGCATTATCCGTAATACAGAAGTCAGCAAACATTAACTGTGTGTTTGGCTTCTCAGAGGGAAAGAGAGGGAGAGAAGTGAAAGAGACCATGAGAACCCAACTTGTGCTAAATTCCTTCAGGTGAATCAGGTTGCTGCAGTCTGTAGAAATGTGGTTTGTAGCAGTAACAAGATCTGGTTTGTAAGATATCACAGATTGACTTCTAATTTTCTCTTGGTGTGATGCATATGTTTTAATTATATCCCACTTTCCATTTTTCTTACAATTGTATCCAGTTTAAAATAATTCTGTGTGATCTCTCTCTGCATTCAACAGCTATCTGGATTTGGGTCCAGCAGAGATATAAATTGATGTCCAGCTAAATTAATATGTCCTTTGGTTACAAGGAGTAAATCTCAGTTTGGACATAAGTCCATAGGCCTAAGGCTATTTATTCTGTAGCAAGTCATGTACTTTTAAAAGTAGTTTTTACATTTGTTTTTTTTCATAAATACAGCTAGAACAAAAAGAAAAATATTTCTATAGCCTATTCACAGAGAAAAAGCTTTTTGAAGATCTTAGGGTACCAAATAAACACCAAATACAAAAGTAAAGCAGTCATAAATCAACAAATTAGCATCAGTGTAGGTTAAATATTTATATTTTGAATTATCAAGCTAGAATAGTATTTTCTCTTTATAATGATGATTGTTTGGCAGTATAGAAAATCTTTGATTTTAAGTTTGAAAACAAAATATGTTTAATTGTGGCTATGACAATGTAAAAGGATAATTAAAAATTAAAAAGCTGAAAGAAAAAGCAAAATTTTCAAATTAAGTGTATTGCTGTTATTGGTTAAAACTTTTAATTTTAGGCTAATATTTTTTAAATGGAAAGTAAACAATCCTAAATAATTATTTTGAAAGTATATTTATTTTCATGCCATTTTATGAGAACAGTTTTAGGGAGTACTGGCAATGTTTAATCTCGTATCTTAAGCAGAAGATTTATGTACACAACTGATAACTACTCTAATGAGCCAAAAATCCAGCTTTCACTCTTCCTGTGGAAACCTCTTACTTACAGGTTTTCATGAAAGTCTGATTATGCCAATTTTTAATTTGTGAAGAAACTAACAGTGCGTCTCTCTTGCTTTCATTCACTTAATTGTTGGTAAACCTGCCCTTGCCTGATAGAGCCAATGTTAATGCTTTTGCCTGAAGCACCATAAAATGCTGCCTGATTGAAATGGTGCTGAAAGATGCATTATGTGCTGCTGACTTATATAAGTGAGGAAAGAGCAACTTAAAATTGCAATAGAATATAAGCTTAATTTCCAAACTAATATTTTTTGCAATTTTTCACTGTTGTCTTCTTTTTTATGAGATTCATTTTCTCTTTTAACACAATCCTGTTTTTGAAGGTTAAGAATGCTTTGACCAACTGTTGGGAAATTGCAACAGAAAAAGTTCCTAATAGTTGGTTTTAAAATGCATAAATTACATGCATCATTTAAAAAATCTATGTAAATATAAACCCAGGAATTATTCTGTTAGCATTAAATGCTAATGCTTCCTAAAATTATGAATTTATCTCCATATATCCATGTTCTCAAATCTTTTTACATTCGCCACTAACCTTTAGCATATGCCAAAAACTGATCTACGTTTTTTGTTAATATACCTAGGGAGATATTGAACATAAACCAAACTATTTAAAAGAAGCTTTTCAAAAGTTACTTATCACTTTCAGTTGCCAAAGTTTAAACTTTTATTGTTCAGATATTTTGGCTCCTCAATATTCATTTTATATAGTTCTACTTTACTAGTTTATTACCTTAAACCAAATCAGTTCGCAAAAGTATGAGATGTTTAAAAAAATTCCATAAGCTGAGGGATCTCATATGTTTTAGACATTGCCAGAACTTTTATATATTTGGATTGAAAGAAAAATTACAACATCAGTGAAAAAAATACTGAGTTTTCATATAATTTTAAATATAGGTCACTACCTGAAACAGCTCTCAGATAATTTATTAAGATCTCTGCAGTAGTGGCAGGGTCTGAGTCCAGACTTCAAACTAACCAACCATTGTGTCCCTGCTCTATTAGTCAAAAGATACAAAGCAGTAAAAGGTATTTGCATGGCACCTATTGCTGGGTTTTCAGAGACCTAGCACTTTTCAATCGCCTCGTGAGACTTCTGTGAAGCTGGGAATGACCATTTAGTCATGGATTGCAAAGCGGGAGCCAACAGCAAGATCCCGAAGTGGCAGTAGAAATCTTGAACAGTCAAAGTATTCCTGTCCCCACTGGTCTCCAGGAGACCACAGCCTGGAGAAAAGGACCTCAGAGCCAAGGGAGGGTCAGCATGTGTAAGGGACTCACAACAGTGGGAGGCTACAGTAAGAGAAATTGTCTAAATTCAGCCTCTGGTGTCCCCAGCTGAGGGGGGTATTCATTTGGAAGAGAACTCCCTGCTCCAGAACCTGATTATCCACTTTGTCACTTCAGATAAAGATTCAATTTAACCCTTTGATTAAAATTCTACATAGGATCTCTTTTAGGGACCAAAGTTCAGGTCTCTCTTTTCACACAAAAATTACCAGATTACAAGCATGCTATTTTCCTGTCCTAATGAATTTTTAACTTTAAAGCGGTCCTTAACTCAGTGGGGAATATTTCCCCTAACAGCAGCATGATTAGGATGCAGAAAATGCAAGTTTGAAACTCCTCTGAGCGAGAAGCATGGGGTATCTCTATCTTCCTGCTTGCACCCTCCCACCATGGTCCCCAGCATCCCTCCTTCCTCTATCCATGCTGCTTGCCCAGCACAGCCTCCACAAGACACCCGTGCCCATGGGAACAGGGGAAGCTGGGTTGTGCTCACTGAACCACAGTGTGCTCAAAGCCAGTGTCCAGGGTTTTGTTTAGGTTCAGTCTGCTATAATTTTCTCCAAATCATATACAAGTGCATCTGAGGGTGGTGTATGTTCTACACAGGGCAGAAATAGGGGCAGCTGTGCAGGGTACACAGACACTGGTATTGCATGGTTGTGGCACTGTGGGATGTATTTGCCCTTAGATGTACCTTTGTTGTGTGGGCTCCCATACAAAATAAATTCTTGATGATTTTATTTAGAAGGACTTCTTTATCTGCTAAGATGACTCACCCTGCTGCTTACCAAAACATAGCCACTTGGACTTTTGCCTAAGTGGAAGCACAGGCTGCCTCCCTGGAAATTCCCTTGCTCCTGAGGCAGCAGCTGACTCTCTCAAGGCCGCGGGGATCCTTCAGGGTTTTTTCACTCAGCCTTTCCCTCAGTCCCTGGCCAGGTGAAATGTCAATAGGCAGCCTTGGGGTTTTTGCTGTGGCTCCCTGTGCAGCAGCAATCCATCAGACACAGCTGGCTGCTGAGCTGCTGCCTTGTAGCAGTGGTGGGGACGGACTCTAAGGCCAGGTCTTATCTCCAAGTATTTGATTTTGGGGCTGTTTTCTGGGCTGTGGTGAGAAACCCATCTGTGGTAGAAAGGCCCAATAGTGTTGTAGGCCTGCACACTCTTCTTTGTGTAATGCCTTTAATATAAACAAAAGAAGGTTTTGCTGGCAGCTACATAGGCACTGGGAGATACTGTCAGTACTGTGTACTTATAGGAGCTAGAAAAATAGTTTCTTGTCTTCATTTGAATACAAAGGTAACTCAAAAGTTTTCTGTCTTCCTTCAGAAATTAAATCCCACAAGCTTCCAGTAGGATTTTGCAAAGGAATAGTTTTAGAAAACCAAAATAACAAAACCATTTAACCTTAGATAAGGGATTACTAAAACTCACTGATTTTTAGTAATGCCACTTTGTGCTCTTTATCTTCAAAATAATTTTTGTAAATAAGATCAGGCTCTAATAAATCACATATGTTATTCATTTCACCTTACTGTCATCTTCTGTAATGTATTTCTATAGTCTGGGACAGTCCTCTGAATTCTCACAAATTAAAAGAAAAGTAGTGTTTTGGAGTGAAAGTCTTAATCTTGCTTCATGTTTATATCAATTGCTCTCAACCATACACCCAACCTTTAGATGTTTCATTGTAGATGAGAATTAATCTTCAGCCATGTCTGAATGTGAATATTTTCTTTTTGCATTCAACCTCCTCACCCATTTTCTCTTTCTCATATCCCTTCTGTTGAGAAAGGCAACATGGAGTGAGAAATGAACCCACAAACAGCTGTCAAATCGGAGCATTTGCAGCTCTTTCAGGGAATGGAAAAAAACTCCCACCCTAACTAAATGAAAAGGCATAACACAGTGAAAGGAAATAGTCTCTTCTAAGGGTTAGAGGGCATTTAGCTTAGGGGAAACTCCCTTATGAGGTTTTTTTACTCATACGTGGGTAAAATACTCAAAAATGTCTTGTTTCCTGTGTAACAAAACTACTCAGAAGAATACAGAGGAGGTGCTGACATTCATTGCTGTTTTCCAGGGCAATGGATTGTCCCTTGCCTCAGCTGCTCTGACAACAGGACCTGCGACTGGAGAGAAATAACGTGGCAGCCCCACGGCTGCCGACACTCCGTGCTGGCCAAGCCCGAGCTCCAGCGCTGCGTGCAGGGCAGAAGGGTATGTACCAGGCTTCACATTTTCATTCATTCTTATTTACCGGGGTGCTTAGTGTCTTGAAGCTTTCAAAATATTTTTAAGATTGATATGTGACAAAAATCTCTTTCTAACTAGAGAAATATTTGGTTGAAAAGTTCACAGGGATGAAAACCAACCTTAGTCCTAACTTAGCCTCATATGCAGACACAGTTGTCTGCTGCTGTTCACAGAGGATCTTAGGTCACACCACTGGAGTTTCAAGACCTGTGGTGTATGTGATTACCAGTCAGACCTGCAGTGAGCACACAAGGACAGTAAATGGAGGATGTATTTGCGTTGTTGTCACAGTTTTGTCTCACATGCAAGTTGGTTTTCTTCTGCTGCATACCTAATGCATGGCATTGCTTGTGCACACTAATCTTACCAAGTCTTCTTGCACATTCTTTTCTTTTAGTGAAGCTTCTAAAGTGATTGCTTGGAAATACAAGGTCTCCTTAATAAGCATGCTATGACTGTTATACTATTGAGAGAGAGCTCTGATCTGAGGCTCAGGTACCTTACTGAGGATACAAGTATCCAGAAAGTAAGTAATTAATTGTTATAAAGCTCTTTAAAGTGTATTGCCTAAGTAAGAAAATAGTTACTAAAAGTGGAATTTTGATAAAATCCAAGAGCATTTCCATATAGACAAATACAAAAGTAATAGTCTTTCAATTAACATTTTCTCCTTCATTTCTGATAAATTTCTTGCCCTGCACGAGGTACTTTATTGCCATTTTGATTTATTTCTGCCTGTGGTATTCTCTGTTACTCTAGAGCTGCAGGTTACTCCTATAATATTTTTCTAAAAAATATTTCTTTTTATGACAAAAACAAGAGCTTGTACAAAACAAGCTCTTCTGGATTAACCACAGCAAAAAATATTCAAGAATTAATTTCTTTGCTTTGGTCTTTAATTTCCATGGGCATCAGGCTGCTTTGACAAGCAACCACCCTTTGGTCAGGCAATTGAAGGACAGCAGAGAAACAATATGGAAGTAAATTGCCAGGGTATTGCTGAGAGGATTTGCTGATATTTCCACATCCCAAATCTGACCACTCATATTGATGAGTGTCAAAAAGAGGACAGCATTTGTAAAGGGTCTATTAAGACCAAGTAAATGAAATTAGTGTCTGTGAAGCTTAATTTCTTAATTCAAATTTCATGATGTTCTAACTCTCTGAGGTCACTGATCTATTCTAGTGTCAGATGACAGCCAGATCCTAAGTGAGCTACATTAACACCTTGAGAAGAATCTCTGTAACTAATAGCACTTGTTTCCCATTCTGCATCTTTTACAGAAATCTCCTGACACTGTCTGATAACCTTTGCTGCACTGTAGAAATCTGCTGAATTACCTCTGTTACCTTTGCACAGATGTATATTGAATTGGTTTATTCTTTTAAAGCCATCACTCTAAAGCATGTTCCCCTTTTGGTATATTTCTCCTATCTCTTTCTCTCAGATGTTATTTTTGTCATAGCTCTGTGATTTTAGTTTTGTCTGAAATTTTGCAATAGCATTTTTATTTATTTTGCCAAATAAATAAATGTAGAGCCTGGATCAACTCCTTTGTGTCAATACAACTTAAGAACTAAGAGAGGCTTTCTTCCTACCAAAGTCAGATGAATAAAAATAGTTCCTTTCTTGGCTGATAACATCCTGATTCTGCCTTTGAAAAGTGAAACTTTGGAATTACTTTACAGTGCCCAAATGATGTAGTAGAAAAAGATTTTTTTCATTTGCTCACTGAAAAACACTTCTGTCTGTGTTATATAGTTTTAAGCAACCTGGATCTTTTAGAAATAAGCTATTGAGCAGTAGGAAGATATAATTCTTGTGAACAAATACATGTTCATTTTAAAATAAATTTTCATAACTATCCACAAAAATTTATATATTCTCAATTGTGATTTTAGTTTTGATTTATTAAATACTTTGTCTCTAAGTACCACAAAGATCAATGATGTCTCAAACTGAAGATATCATAGCTTCCATAATAAAATAAGCAGAAACAAAAGCATATGTCAAAAAAAAGCATGAGTGCCATACGAAAGGGCAAAAGTAATCAACCCAAGCGAGGACACTGAGGTGATCTGGAATGCTGTTTGGTTTACATAGTTGTTTGGTGAAGTTACCTAAGAACAACAGAACTTATTCATGTGTCCACTCAAAATGGGCTCAACTAACCCTTGTGCCTCTTTATTCAGGTATTTTGAATATTCAGCTTGTGTAGCTTTGGTCTTTGGACACAATATCCTTACACAGGATATCTTTGCTGTTGGCATGGACAGAGGAATTGAGTGCACCCTCAGCATGTTTGCTGACAACACAAACTGTGTGGTGCAGTTGACTTGCTGAAGAGAAGGGATCCATCTAGAGAGACCTTGACAGGCTTGAGAGGTGGGCCTCTGTGAACCTCATGAAGTTCAACAAGGCCAAGTGCAAGGGGCAAGTGTGTCAGGGCAATCCCAATCACAAATACAGGCTGGGCAGAGAATGTGTGAGTGTTTTTTGAGTGTTTGTGGGCAAAAGCCTCAACATGACGCAGCAGTGTGCCCTCACAGCACAGAAAGCCACCCATGCCCTGGGCTGCAGCAGAAGCAGTGTGGGCAGCAGGCTGAAGGAAGTGATTTTCTCCCTCTGCTCTGCTGAGACCCTGCCTGGATTGCTGTGTCCAGCTCTGGGGTCCTCAGCAAAAGAAAAATGCTGATCATTGGAATGAGTCCAGAAGAGTGTCCCTGAGTGGATCACTGGGCTGGGGTGCCTCTCCTATGAAGACAGGCCCTGAGAGTTGGGGCTGTTTAGTCTGGAGTGGAGAAGGCTCTGGAGAGACTTTAGAGCAGCCTTCCAGTATCTGAAGGGAATCTAGTAGAGAGATGGAGAGGGACTTTTTTACGAGGGCATGTAGTAGTAGGACAAGGGGGAATGGCCTTGAGCTGAAAGAGGGTAGGTTTAGATATCAGCAAGAAATTCTTTACTCTAAGGATTGTGAGGCTCTGCTGGAGGTTGCGCAGAGAAGCTGTGAACTTGCCATCTGTAGATCCAGGCTGGATGGGGTTCTGAGCAACCTGGGCTACTGGAAGGTTCCCTGCACATGTCAGGGGGTTGGAACGAGATGATCTTTAAGGTTCCTTCCACCCCAAACCATTCCATGATTCTATGATCATGCTAAGACATAAACAGCATAAGTCTGTGATTGCATCTTTTAATTTAAATAGGAGATGTTAATCTCTATACCATTGTCAGATTTCAACTTTGTTAGCTGGAGGCTGTTTCATGTACTTCTCTATTAGTTTTCTAAGGGAGAAAAGAAAGATGAAAAAAGTCTACTTATATTTCTGCTTTTAATGAATGTGAAGGGAAACATGCAACAATTAACCAGTGCTGTACTGTGCTCCTGACTTGTGTTCACTTCAGCAGGTGATGAATTAAGATGTAAAGTGAATGCTCTTTTTGACTGAAATGCAGCACATGGAAGATCAAGTGTGTCTTCAAGTGTAACCCTTCTATTTTTCTCATGTTTCATAGAACAATGGTAAAAGGCAGCAGATATCTCTTGGTCACTAATTTCTTGTATTCATTTGTCAATGCTTCTGAAAGATATGTATGGTCACCCAAACAGAGCACTTCTTTCCTACCTGCATCATAATTAAGCTTTCAAAAATGCTTTCTAACTCCAGGCTGCTTTTATTTCTTATATTAAAATTGATTTGTTTTCCAAAGCTCATCTGAGCTTTATAATCCTTCTCTCTAATCACTTTATAATATTTCTCTCTAACCGAAATCCATTTCCCTGGCTATGAGCTCCAATTGATTTCACATCATCATTAACTGCTATTTTAGTTTGTGTGCATATAAAACTGTTTGAACTAAGTTGTTTCTGTGTGTTTTGGTTTAACCTGCCAGGCAGCTAAACACCACACAGC
>VWZV01016561.1:3725-59949 GCA_013397155.1 Irena cyanogastra
CTTACAAAAATTTTCAAATGAAACTGTTATGCCACAAGTTCATTGCTACCCTACCCTGTGCTAATTTATAGAAAGTGAATTTCAGTTGTGTTTTGGTGAAAATTCACTAAGGGTTTTCAATATGTGGACTGTTCATATGCCGGTGGTGCAAGAGGAAATCAATGCTCTGAGAAAAAAAATGCAGATATTTCTTCCAGTTTGGTATTGGTTTGCCTGATTTTGATAATGGCTATGCAAGAAGAACAGCATTTCTTTTTCTAACAAATCATTCTCTGTTCTTAAAAATTTAAAATGTTAGCATACATATATGTTTCCAAAGTTAACTGAAGTTACCATTTCATGTATCTTGATCCAAATTTCTGGCAGGAATCCTATGCTATGTTGAACAAATATGATCTACTTGTTGCCAAGGAAGAGACAGAGAAGGTGGACACATTGCACTACACTTGGGAAAAACTGCTAATCCGTGCAAATGAAGTGCAGGATGAGCTTGTTGCTTTGCAGCCAAACTTCAGAGGAGAGCTTATTAGTGCTGTGAAGACTTTTACTGAAGACTGTGCACAGTTCTACTCAGATTATGATCAGGCAAGGGATACTATAGAAATACTATGATAGTGCTATGTATAGTGATATAGTGATACTATAAGAAATGCTATTTTATTGTATTAAATAAATTTTTAGGAAGCAGTGGGAACATGGAAAGGTTTTTAGATTTGACTAATTAATGGGATGGGCCTCTGCTGTTGAATAGGTTTATTCTTGTTACGATGGGGTTTAGGTTTCAGTGCAGGGCAGGTTAGGTTAATGTTTTGTTATGTGACTGATGTAAATAATGCTGGTAATCAGTTCATAAAAGTTAAGAATTGAGATATTTAAGGTTTTTGAAAAACATCTAGTTACCATGACCAAATGTGAAGACTTGGATTAATGATAGATTATGTTAGAAAGAAGAGTTTTCTGATGCTTTCTGATATATGTACAAGTGACTTAAGCTCTTGCATTTTTTTTCATTAGAATATAAATGAATGAAGCTGAACTAATCTTGTGTCATCTTTTAAGTAATGCTGACTTTTACTCAAAAAATAATTTCCTAGCTTTTGCAGTATAATGAAAAATTTCCGCATTAAAAATCCAACTGGTTACCGTATTTAAATTTTTAAAAATCCTTTTTAAAAAAGTGTTTATTCTAGTAGGTTAGCTGTCATCTCTTGGTTCAGTTGTTGTCGGATCTGGAGGCTGCAAAAGTGTTTGAGGTTAGCATTTAGAAAATGCTGATTAGAAATAAGTTGTGGTTATTCTCACCTCCTAAATTAATGTATTTTTTATAATTTTTTTTTCTTTTAGAATGGGCCAATGGTGGTTGGTTTAACACTTCAAGAAGCCAATGACAGGCTTACTATATTCCAGGTACTGTTAATTTTAAGGCATAACTTAATACTTCCTACAAGTGAGCTAACATATAAAGACTCTGAGAAGGAATCTCAGTAGTTGAATGTACTTCCATTGATAGATAGAGTTACTGATTTGGCAAAGTCTGTTTTGTCTTAGTGAAAGCTATGTTGGAATTTTTCTATATGTTTGCACAGAATAGTGTTAAAATCTAGATTTTTTAGGAGTTAACAGAAAGGCTGCATAGATAATGAGTAATGATTGCTAGATACAATATCCTGATGAGAGCTTTCCCACAAGTTTAGTGTATTTGGCTATAGGCTATTCTTGTGTTCATGATTGTGTTTATTTTTTTTGGTTGAAGTCTGTCTTTGTATCATTATTAATATCTATTCCTGCAATAACAACTTTTAATGCTTTTCCTTTTCCCATACTGCAATTCATTTGACTTCCTACTATGTTCCCTGAGTTATATTGCAATTGACAATTAAATTATGTTTTTCTTTACTGCTTTAATGGAAGTAATTCTTCCTTCAACAGTCAATAAGATTTGCACAGCATACTTGGAGAGGTAGAATTTGCTGTATCCACCTTTTTATTTCTTTGTGTTTCATGCTTCACCTCTTTCAAGTGCAATCTTAGCATTTATTGTTCTGTCACTGTGCCACATGAAATAAATGGTTTTCCTGTCAGCTTCTAAAGATGTGCCTCCAAGCTAGCTAAAAGTTACTTTTCCCAAGAAAATTGTTGACAAAACTGTTGACAGTGTAAGCTGTTACTATCTCTCTATATCTTTCTATTATTTCCTAGCTTTTAGTCTAATTCAGCTCTAATCATCATTTTGGATCTTGAATATTTAGCAATTTTTATTAACTTTTTATTTATTTATTATTTAGTTATTTTATTTAACTTTTTTTATTTTTCTTTCTTAGACTCGATGTGATAATCTCTTTCGGAAATCTATTACTTGTACAGCTGGAGAAGACCTTTTTGGTTTGCCAGTTACTCGATGTCCTCAACTGCTTGAAATAAAGAAGCAACTGAATCTGTTGCAGAAACTCTATAATCTATATAACAGTGTCATTGACACAATCAGTGGCTACTATGATATTCTTTGGTCGGAATTAGACGTTGAAAAAATTAACAGTGAACTTACGGAATTTCAGAACAGGTGAGAAACTGCTGCTGTGTTAGTTACTTAAAGTACTTCTTGAATATGATTTTAATTGGTTAGCACCAATAGTCATATATAGGAACAGGTATTTATTCACTGAGGCATGAAAGATGTGAATTTAAATTGAAAAATATATCCATTAGCAACGTCATAAAATCAAGAAAAATTTAGATTCTAAATGATGAGCATTATTGTTCCTTAGATTATTGGCTATCTTTTTTAATAAGCTTGGAACATATGTCAAAATTGTTATTTATTTTGTCCACGAAGGAAAGTTTCACCTTTTTGTTGTAGTATTGTTGTTCATGAGAGACAGATTTATGCAAGGTGTCAAAGACAAGTTAGTGAATTGCTGAATAGTTTTTCTGCAAAATGGATTATCTTGTGTGCATAGAAGCTGAACTTTTCATCAAACCAGGAATCAAAAAATTTAAAGAATTAAACCTTGGGGAACAGGGTTTTTCTAGAGCTCAGAGCAGTGCATATCATCAGTCTCACCAAAAGATGAAATCAAGATGTAGAACATTTCAACTGGTATTGAAGATCACTTGCACAGAGTTATTAAAATTATGCAGCTACACTCCTTAAGGTGAGGCTGTATGTGCCTACCTAGCTATCTGTTATTGAGATAGACTGGAAACAGATTTTCTCACATGGAGAAGCACATAGAGAAGCTCCAAGTTAAAGGTAACCTGTATTTGGAAGGTATGTATTCTGCTGTTAAAACTATATACTGTGGCTTTAAAGAAAGACTATTGGAAACTTTTTGAAAAAGCTTCCTTTATCTCCGTGTAGGTGCCGCAAACTCCCTCGTGCTGTAAAGGAGTGGCAGCCTTTTCTTGACCTAAAGAGGACCATAGAGGACTTCAGTGAATGTTGCCCATTGCTTGAGCACATGTCAAGTAAAGCAATGATGCCTCGGCACTGGAAGCAGATTACTGATCTCACTGAACACAGATTTGACGTGGAGAGTGAAACATTCAAACTGAGGAATATAATGGAAGCTCCACTATTAAGATATAAAGAGGAAATAGAGGTAGCTGCTCATGAGCCTAATGTTACCTAGTGTTATAGGAAATAAGAACTAGATTCGTATACCAGGGACTTGAAGGATTCATATCTTGTTTTGACCTGCTGTTTATTTAAAAGGATATCTGCATAAGTGCTGTGAAGGAGAGAGACATTGAGCAGAAGTTAAAACAAGTGATAGCTGAATGGGATACCAAGGTGTTTATCTTTGCCAACTTCAAAACTCGTGGGGAGCTTCTTTTAAGAGGTGACAGCACGTCAGAAACAATTACTACCCTGGAGGACAGCTTGATGATTCTTGGTTCTCTCATGAGTAACAGGTAACAGGAAAGGGAGGGAGGGAGGGAATGGGGGGAGAGATAAAAATATTAGCAAAAGTCTTTGTTTTAGTGAAAAAAATCTATCTCAGAAAAGAAGGTAAATACACATCTAGATAAAACCTAAGAGCTTGCTTGTCCTTGAACTCTTCATAGGCTAGTTCTTATAGTATCTCATTTATCCCCCCAATAAATTATTTTGAAAGCATGTAGCTGCAGCTCAGATTTCTTGAATAAGCAGCTGAAAAGTTTTCATTGATGCAAGAAAGTGAGGACGTAAGAGAGAACACTGCCTGGCTATGGCAGGCATACTATGGGCATGACAAGCACTGCTACTCTGCCCTTGTGATAGGCCATTGCCTTATGCCAAAGGTGCTGAAAATCCCAGTTAAAGTGAGCTTCAGTTTGTCTGGTTTCACAAGCCAAAAGACGCATATAAATAAGGAGCACAGAACCTGATCATCAGGCAGATACTCAAAAGCAGGAGTTTAGGAGAGTTCAGGAACTCTGACTTTGCAGCTTTCAAGTTGTTGAGTAGTCCCTTCGCCTTAGAGTGAAACTGAAGTCTTGCTCCCATCCTCCTCCTGTTGGATCAGAGCTGCGCTATGCACCTTGTGTACGCAGCAGCAAGTTGGAGCTGATTGGATTTAGAGCTGCTAACTAGCTGAGTTTTTATACTTTCACTTGAAAAATTTTAAGCGTAAAATCTAGTCCTCATCCTGTGACTTATATGCTGCTTTTCAAGAGTCTTGTTTTCTTCTTGAAATAAAGAAATGCCTCTTCTTTTTTTTTTTTTTTTTTTTAATTGCAGATACAATACACCATTCAAGACACAGATTCAGAAATGGGTGCACTATCTTTCCAGCACAACGGATATAATTGAGAACTGGCTGACTGTGCAGAACTTGTGGATTTATTTAGAAGCTGTTTTTATTGGTGGTGATATAGCAAGGCAGCTTCCGAAGGTTTCTAGACATGCCTTTTTTCAGTTTGCTTATCAACATTTTAAGAATAAAAC
Source organism: Irena cyanogastra (assembly GCA_013397155.1). Lineage (NCBI taxonomy): Eukaryota > Metazoa > Chordata > Aves > Passeriformes > Irenidae > Irena > Irena cyanogastra. The sequence continues at coordinate 8,653 of VWZV01016561.1, forward strand.
TTAACTGTGATGTCACAATTGATGCAGTAACATAAATTTAATTTCTTTTAGTATTTAACAAAACTGATCTTGCTAGGAAATTAGGTAACCAGTGCCAGTGGAAGACAAGGTATGAGAAAGAATAATAAAATCGTGTGATCTGTTTGATCTTTTGATTTCTAGATTGTAAAGCTGTAATCTAATATGTATTTAAACATTTTGTCTAGCATAGTAGTACCTAGGAATCCTTATCTTCAACTTTACTGCATGGCTTTTCAAATTAAAAATGAACTTTAGTTTTAGAAAAAAAAGTCTTCAGATTTGAAGCTTCAATTCAAGTATAATAAGTTTTCTGTCTTTTTCTCTAGAAATGTGTGAGAAAGTACGTAGCAGGCTTGACAGCCAAGTACAAAATAAGCTCTATTGTGTAAGCAGAAAGAATTGTGTCTAAGCTGAAATATTTCTAGAAGATATGTGATACTAGTGAGATGATTGCTGTTGAGATTACTGGATGGTGGCTCTGGAAGCAGGTGCCTTTTCCCTCTTCTGTCTTCCTTCCTCCATTTCTTCTGTTCCACATTCGCTGTCATGTTTCAACAGGAAGCAAAGCGTTTCTCTAACATTGATAAATCCTGGGTAAGGATCATGACCCGAGCTCATGAAACACCCAATGTTGTTCAGTGCTGTGTTGGGGATGAAATAATGGGACAGTTATTGCCACATTTACTGGAACAGCTTGAAATCTGTCAGAAATCGCTCACAGGGTAAGATTGCTGCGAGACCACATTCTTGGCCAGATGGTTGTGCATTGTGTAACTAGGGAAAGACCAATTGCTCAAGTACTGTCCCATGAACTTTGAAAAGATCATGTTCTTATTCTACTATGAATTCAGCTGAGCAAACGAGTTAGCAGGATAATACAACATGTCCAAAGAAACCAACTCATGGATAAGTATTTGATTTGTGGCTAAGGTGTCATGTCATTCACTGTCTATCTCTGTTGAAACCAAAGCTGATTTCAGCCTAGTTTCAATCCAGAAGACAGTCTAGATTTGTGTGTCCTATTAACACCTTTCGCAGATCTGGGAGATTGTTCAGCTTGAGAGATGTAAATAGCAAGTAAAAGAGTTAATGTAAAAATGTTTTATTTTGGTTTAGTTTCTTTTCTTTTTACTGGTGTTTAGATTATAGCAAATAATAAAAGTTTTCCATGAAATGATTTCTGATTCCAAGAGAGTAGCTTTAGGGCAGATGCTTAGCATGAATGTATAATGGAGTAAAATTGTCATTGCTACAGCTGAAAATTGTATAATAAATTCTGAGAAATACCACTTTTAATGAGGAAAGGATGTAGAAATCAACCCAAATCACTTACCATGTACCCTCTCCTGGCTTCTCTACCAATTTTTTAATAATGCAGGTACCTGGAGAAAAAGCGCCTGCTATTTCCACGATTCTTCTTTGTGTCAGATCCTGCTCTCTTAGAAATTCTTGGCCAGGCATCCAACTCTCACAATATACAGGCACATCTGCTGAACGTGTTTGACAACATTAAAACTGTCAGGTTCCATGAACGGGTATGTACTGCCCACACCTCAGTATTATATTCCTTCACATTAACAATGTGTGATGCTTGCTAAATTAGAGAGCTACTTGGTTGCATTAGGCATTCTACTGTTTTACTTTGTTCGCCAACTATTTGATGCTGAGTAGGCTTTCTTCATTTAAGATTTGTTTCATATCCTCATTTATGACATAGTAAAACTTCATGTAGAATAGCAAAACAAAAATTTGCACCAGCGCTTAAATTTCAGAAAAATCCACCCATGTGGATTTTTTCTGTGGCTTCCTCTCAAATAAGCTTTTGAGTCTTTATGAGCTTATTTGTATCTTTACATTGCCTGTATTTGTGTTTTCCATTCATTTTTTGATTGTAAGAAAAAGTGTGTCTACTGTCTCTCCTGTTTCTGAGCTGCTCTTACTATGCCTTCAGACACAGTGTTTGAAGAACACGTTTCTTATACCTTTTGCAAGAACAGTTAGCAACATTTTTTCCTTATGTATGCATTTTCTTAGAAACTAATTACCTTCCCGTGTTTTTGAAATTCCTTTGATTGTCCACATTCTTTAACTTTTCTATTTTCATTATTTTTGATTCTAAGGCTGTAAATTTTGTTAGGCTGTTAACCCACCAGTAATGGTGGAAGGCTTCCTTTGTTGTGACTGGAAAGTGGATATTGTCACAGAATCACAAAATGGCTCAGGTTGGAAGGGACCACAGTGGTCATCTGGTTCAACCTCCCTGTTCAGGCAGGGTCATCCTAGAGCACGTGGAACAGGATTGCCATTGAAACTTTAGTGAGATTCAGGAACTGTCAATATATTAAGGTTTGTCTCCTTGTTCATGAGAATATTTTGTTTAAAGCCTTTCTGCGTATCAAAATAATGATTTAATAGTCTTTACATTTCATTGAACAAGTTGGTATAATTTATTAGTTACTTAAATCAGTGTAATGGAATGATTGCAGGAAAATACAAAGTATTGTAAAGATAAATAATGTGTCTATAAACACAAGATTTTTTTTTTCTTTTATTAGATATATGATCGTATATTGTCAATTAGTTCACGAGAGGGTGAGACTGTAGAGCTGACTAGACCTGTAATGGCTGAAGGTAATGTAGAAGTTTGGCTCAGCTCTCTGTTGAAGGAATCCCAGCTATCACTGCATCAAGTTATTCGCCAGGCAGCTATGGACATCCAGGAAACGAGTTTCCAGATTACTGAATTTCTTTCTACTTATCCAGCCCAGGTAATATCATTGTTGAGTGAATGAAGGATTATTCCCAGATATGTATCAGGTTTTTTCTTGTCTTTGCATTCAAAGTTGCAGGCAATGTTAAATACAGAACTAACACTTAATTTATTTGAATCATCTCAGTCTTTTAAGTTTCAGCTTCACATAGCTGAAGCCAAAAGAAAATAACTTACCCTAAAGCTCATGTTTAAAAAGGATGCTGAATGCAATAAATTAATGTAATGAAGTTAAAACCATTTTTTATAAGCTTAATACTTGACTACAGGAGGAAAAGTAGTAAAATTGTATGTATGTTCATAAATTCAGGGTGCTATGTATTGCTAAACGTTTGAAACTGAGGGTAGTGTTGAGGGAAAATTATTTTTTAGCAGAAGCTTCACTTGTGATCAGGAATATTGTTGGAGATGGAATAAAGTCTTTGTGAATTACTAGAAAAATATTTCAAATTGAAGCACTAATTATTCACTGGTTAGTTATTATTTATATAAAGTATATTTGTTACATATAGTATTCTTATGTATACTGTAAATTATATTGAGCAGTTGTATAAGCAATGCACTGTAGGCAACATCTACAAGACTGAAGTACAGGCTTAACTATTCATTTATGAATGGAGTTGGGACACACAAAACACGACATCTGTATGAATGCATGGGAAGTAATTTTATACATATGGTATGAGAAAAATTTCTTTAGTATTTCTGTGTCTGAAAATGTGCATTTTAGATGAAAGAGAAAAGATGATGGAGCATATACTTCTATGTTTCCTAAGGTTGGGTTATTGGGGATCCAAATGATTTGGACAAGAGACTCAGAAGAAGCTTTGACTCTTGCCAAGCAGGATAAAAAAGTTATGCGTAAGACAAACCAGTTTTTCCTGGATCTTCTGAACATGTTGATAGATATGACAACGAAAGACCTTAGTCCATTTGAGCGAGTTAAATATGAGACATTAATCACTATTCATGTGCATCAGAGGGACATTTTTGATGGTCTTGTAAGTATTAAAAAATGAGCAATGAATTATGAAGGGTTTTCCACATAAAACAATGTGAAATCATAGGAAAATATTATGATATCTATGAACTCCTGCTTTGTAAGATAAACATTTAATTTCATGACTGTAATGAGTATGTGTCCTGGAATATTATAGAAGTGCTGATGCTGCTTCAACCAAGTCTTAGCTTCCTTTTAAGTAATTCAGTGGGTTTTCCTCTCCCCAAGCAGTAGAAGAATTTTGTCATGTTTCATGTTGGTCCACTAAAGTTAATAGTGCCTCTGTTGCACGATGAGTTAGGGACTCCTTTTTCCTCATACATTTTGTTGCAAGTAATTGTCCTTTTTCTGGACTGCATAATGAATTTCTACAAGTAAATAAATGAATATAGAGTTATAGTATGGGAAGAAGTTTGAAGCTGGTTGAAGCTGGTATCCTCTCTATTCTAGTTTCAATAGCATACCTAATTATTACTTAGGGATTTCTTTATTCACTTTATGCCTTCTCGTGCTGACACAGGATGCTAAAATATGGAAAATGAAAAACATTTAGCTTAATCAAACTTAAAGCTGGCATACCATTTTACCTATAGGAAGTCCTGGACCTGATTCTGAAATTAAGCTGTTCAAGAAAATAATTATTATGTTTTGGCCCATTATTGATAGCCAGGCATTTATCTTTTCATTGTAGAATCATTTGTTTCTAGTTATAATAATATTGTGTAAAATGTAATTTTTAGATACAAACTAAATGATGTTTTTTAAATCCTGTTTTAGTATTCAGTAGGGCAACTGTGACTTATTCTCGGTTCTGCTGAATTCCTTAGATAGTATCAGCACTGTGACACTGCCATGAAATATCTTTTCTCCCAATATGCACGTGGTTTCATCCAATTCTCATAGCAATTTATAAAATCAAATATCATATTATGTACATCTGAATCATGTAAAACTAAAGTGGTAGAGAGGACTTAAAGGAATGGTAATTTTAAGGTTAAACTGAAATGAGTCTTGTTTGAGGCTTATGGACTGTTTATTTATATGTAGAATTTTGACACACTCGTCTAAAGCCTGAAGTTCCTCTGCCTAGGTATGTGATTGAGCAATAATACATTAGCAGTTTTTTGTGGTAAAAATCCAGATTGATTCTCCACTATCCTTTAGCTGATAGCTGTCCTTTATGACTTTCACTATGTTTGCAGTGCTGTCTTTGAATCTACCACTTAGATGACATAAATGTGAAAGTAGATGTTAACCGTGAGTGCCACAGCCTCGTCTTCCCTCTCTTCTTAGTGCTGCATGCATGTCAAGAGCCCTACAGACTTTGAATGGCTGAAACAATGTAGATTTTATTTTAATGAAGACTCTGATAAAATGGTGATTAAGATCACTGATGTGAGCTTCACATACCAGAATGAATTCTTGGGCTGCACTGACAGGCTCGTCATAACACCTCTTACAGACAGGTGAAAAAGACTAATTTTATTCCTTTATTCTTTGCTGCCAAACCTCAGCTTTTACAAGAGCAATTTTGTCATTCCTATTGGGTGCAACATTGATCTCTGCAGAGTTTATCCTTCACAGTCTTGTCAAAGTCAGTAATTTTATGTGGAATGCTTCAATATTTTTGTTTCTGTGCCTCATAATGTGAATAATTTCCAGTTTATTTTCTGCCACATACTTGCATTAGTCCCCACATATATGATGTAAGTGAACTTCATTCTTATGTATGTGAAGCCAACATACCTGAGGATCTGATATATCCAACAGATAAAATATATAGAGATACAGGACAAAAGCAAGTGTTTACAGACGAGCTAATGAAAAGAGCTAAGGAAGAACAGAGAGGAAAAACAATTTTTATTCAGCTGCAGTAGTTTAGAGATCTTTGATCTAAAAGGACATTTAAAGAATTGCAATCCTGTTAACGGAGATCTACCTGGATATCTAACTATTGATCTAACTCAAATAGCAAAAAGAATGCTTTATAACCTATCATTGGCAAAATAAGGGTGTTGTTTGGTTGGTTTTGTTCTTTGGCTTTGTTCTTTTTTTTTTTTTTAACTATTCCTTACAAAAAATTCTAGATCTAGTCTTGATATATAATTGTTAGCTGGTGTTTTGCTGCATTATGCATAGATGTTTCATTTATGAAAATGGGATGCACTGTGTGATGAAATTTTAAAGATCGATGAGAAAGAAAAGGTTAGATATCTTTCATTATTGTACTTCACAGTATAATGTATTTCAAAACTACTCCAGATAAAATAAGTCAGTATCCAAGCTATTTAAACTAAGAGTAGGCAGCATCTCTGTATCTGCTTTCTTCCCTTCTTGTGATCTTTCCGGTTGCTGATAATTGAGGATTATCTGTTCTATCACTTTATGTATGATGAAATGAACCTTAATATTCCCTGCATCAGAGACTTGGTGAAGGATTTTTGCCCTTACTGATCTAAACTGTAATTAATGGAGTATAATTTAAACACTTCCCTCTTCTCCTTGAATCAGACCATGTGTAAGTTCCTCTGGGACTATACAGAAATCCACCTGCTGCAGCCTGATGGATTATTGTCTTTTAGATGTTACATCACTTTGGCTCAAGCTTTGGGCATGAACATGGGTGGAGCACCTGTGGGACCTGCAGGAACCGGAAAAACTGAAACTGTGAAAGATATGGGACGGTGCCTTGGAAAATATGTAGTGGTCTTCAATTGTTCAGACCAGATGGATTTCCGAGGGCTTGGGAGGATCTTCAAAGGTAAGATGTGGAACAAAAGTAAGCTGTTGGCCAAACAGTCAATTGTTTTCTGGGGTGCACAAAGCACAGTATAACTCATTGGGCAGAGAAGGTGATTGTTCCACTGTACTCAGCTTCAGAGTGGCCTCAAGTACTTTGCAGTTCTGGAGTCAACAATACACCTACACATAAAAATAATGGAATGTATCCAAATGACAGCAAAAAAAGATGGTGAAAGAGCTAGAGGACATGACTTAAGAGGAGCAGCTGAATATACAGTTTGTTTTGCTTTGAGAATGAGAGACTGAGGAGTACCCTCATTGCTGTTTATAAGTTCCTCATGAGGGGGAGTGGAGATGGAGGTGCTGATCTCTCTGGTGTCTGATAATAGGACATGGGGGAGCGGTTTGAAGCTGCATGGGATGAAATTCAAGCTAGGTAGTCACTGAGAGTGTGGTCAAGCACTGGAACAAACTCTCCAAGGAAGTCATTGGGGTCTCAAGCCTATTAGTGCCCAAATAGTGCTTAGACAACTATCTTATATAAATGGCTTAACTTGTAGATGCACCTTTGTGGAGTCAGCAGTTCTACTTGCTGATCCTCATGAGTCCTTTATAAGTCCGTTTTTTATATTCTGAGATATGATTTTATGAACCACATGAAAGTTGCAAATGATAAGAGGACATCTCCATGAAACAAGGTTGACTCATAACTGACCCATAAGTCAGATGGTTTCAGTCTTTTAATAAAGGCAAGTAATTAATATCTTGTTATGCATATAAAAGACAGTTGCAACACTGTCTTCAGGAAATAGAAATGTCTGAAAACATGACACTGTTTAGGAAAGGATGGATAAAGTCACTTAAAATGACCTAAAGTCACAAGGAGAATTGCTACTCTGAAGAGAAAATGATATGAAATTTGTTGCTGAACTGGTGGGACGTGCTGAATTTTGATTTCAGTATTTTGTCTCATTCAAATATTGAAGTTTTTATCATAGAAGGAAATGCATGGGTAGTGCTATATATGTTAAAAACAATTGGAAGAGCTCACTGAAGTTAGGTGCTGATGACATTTTTTAGGAATCTGAAATTCATACCTGTCAGTCATGGCAGATGTCAAATTAGAGATCAAATGGAGGTTATTGACTATTGTATTGTTACAAGTAACTGTATCTATGATTTTGTTTTGTTTTCCCTAAAAAATCCAAGGAAAATACAGTTCCGGCATAGACTGACCTCCAGCTGCTTTATGCAACAGAATTGTTCATTTTAATATGTGCAATAAGCTATTGACAACCTGTCACATTTTCACAGAATTACTGCAGGAATTTTTCTTTGGGGGGTAAAGAGGGGCAGGAAAACATTCAAGATATAAGAAAAGGTGAAGAAATCAAAGAACATCCTAGAAAATGTTAAGGACTTTGTGAATTTCTATTTTCTTACTTGAAAAGGAATTAAAATTCTTCTCTTTGTTCCTTTCCCAACCCTCAAAAATAGACACTTTTCTCCCCCCCAAGACACATTAACCAAATTTTTGGCTTATGAATTGCACCAAAAAAGGGTTAAAAACATAATGGTTATATACTTAGTTGCTTTTCTCTTTGAAGGTCTTGCTCAGTCTGGCTCCTGGGGTTGCTTTGATGAATTCAATCGTATTGATTTACCAGTGCTATCAGTAGCTGCACAGCAAATAGCAATTGTGTTGACATGTAAGAAGAAATGTAGAAAAAGGTTTATTTTTACTGATGGAGACAATGTAGAAATGAACCCAGAATTTGGCATCTTTCTTACTATGGTAAGTATTCAGTAAGTTTCTAATATATCAGTGATGATTGTAACATAATCGAGTCTAACTTGGTATGTGAAGTCTACTTGCTAACTGTTATGTCGTTCAGTTCTTAGAACTAACTCACTGATAGTTTGAGAACATTGACTGTTTCTGCAAACACAGTCTACAGGGTCTTGTTTCAATAACATCAAGCACATGCAACTAACAAATGCAGGCAGCACCATAAGTAGAAGTTATCTCAATTTCAGATTGCTTCTATATGCCAAATTCTGGCTCCCAAAGTATGCTTTTTGCTACAATTACGGAAAAATTGCCATAGAGCTATAGATAGGTGTAGCCAGTAAAAATAGGGCCTATAAGACAAACTCAGGTTTGAAGTGCTTAGGTGGAACATTTTTCATATCTCATGGGTATAAAAGAGGCAAAAATTCTGTAGAGATATGATGGTAAGTCTGCAGGGCAATTAATTTTGACATTTGTCTTAAAGCCAACAAATTATTTTTACCTACCAAGATAGCATATTCCTTTGCTGATTCTTCTTTTTGTGCAAGGTACACTCAACTTCAACACCTATTTTTCCTCTCCAGAATCCAGGATATGCTGGACGGCAAGAGCTTCCTGAAAACTTGAAGATCAATTTCCGTTCAGTGGCTATGATGGTTCCTGATCGTCAAATCATAATTCGTGTTAAATTGGCTAGTTGTGGTTTCATTGCTAATGTTGTGTTGGCAAGGAAATTCTTTACACTGTACAAGCTGTGTGAAGAACAACTGTCAAAGCAGGTGATTATATTCATATGATGCAACCTGATTATTTTAGGAAAAAACTGTCTATGAAGTCACAAAATATTCATATGAAGAACAAGGAAAAGTGCATGTTCACTAAGTAAGCTAAGAGACACTTGCAGTTTAGTAATGCAACCCTCTGTTGTCCTGGAAGATTAACTCCTGCTGCAGGTTGTTGGTGCAAGGATGGGGCTTTCATTCAGAACACCGCTTATTAAGATTTAGCTTTAATGAATGGTGATGGCTGAGAAAAATAAAGACCTTTGTTGGTCTTAGAGAGTGGGTTGAGAGGCATTTGGTTTGTGCTGCCTGTGCTTGTACAGATGTTTCTCAGTTTCCAAAGGCCATAGAGAATTCAAAATGATACTGATAAAGTATTTCTCAACAGTCCTTGGGAACCCTGTCTTGATTCAATGACTTAGGGTTACGTTTTTTCTTTCACACCTTAGATTTTAATAGATGGTAGCAGATTTTGAGAGTGAAGTAGCCCATAGTCATACAGCCAAAAAATAGTTGATGGATGTTTGGAAGCATTTGAAATACATATACCACTTCTCCTACATATCCATCCATGTCTTAAATCGTAAATAAGAGTTGTTTCATCCCTATTAACTTGGGGAAAATCTTCCCAAACTTCACATATCTTCTAGGTGCATTATGATTTTGGCTTGAGGAACATATTGTCTGTACTGCGTACACTGGGAGCAGCAAAAAGAGCAAATCCCACTGATACTGAATCTACCATCGTCATGCGTGTTCTGAGAGATATGAACCTGTCTAAACTAGTAAGTTCTGAGGACCTGATAAATAATTCAAACTGCACTTTGGAGCTACGTGATCCCTAGAAGATTGTATGTGACCTTTATACTGAAGCTAACTTGGAAATGTTTCATTCTCTGAGTGGAATATTTTGACTGGGATAGAGATAAATTTCTCATAGTACCCTGTATGCGACTGAGGAGGTAGTGAGCTTTCTGTTGCTTGAATTTGTACCTGGGTTTAACCTTGAATTGTTCAGAACTTTTTTTAACAAATTTTCCCTGCTACCTTTAGAAGCAAGTAAAAAAATAGATGTCTATGCAGTAACTTCTTTAGAAACTTTTTGCTTAAGTATTCAGTCACTCTTCTGAAAGAATCTGTTTGTTATTCATAGTAATGATTTCACCTGTCTAAATAGCTAACAATCCTCTTCTGTTGCTGTGATACCTCATTTTTTTCACCAAATAAAATAGACAATTTTCTAAATGTTATTGCTAAAATCTACTGTAAGAAGTTCAGTCTGCATGTTAGTGGCTTATTTTGATGAATAGAAGCATCACATGATCTCTTTCTGCTGTGTCCTTCTAATGTTTAGCACCTAGAGGATTATTATAGATGCTTCCTTATGTTCTCAAGCATCTATTTAGGTCATCAGGACTTAGGGAGTGTTCTTTTTAAAGGTGATAAAATAAATAGAACAGGTTTTAATCTGTGTGGATTTTTGTTTTCCCTGATTTTCACTAGATTGATGAAGACGAACCCTTATTTCTGAGTTTAATTGAAGATCTGTTTCCAGATATCCAGCTTGATAAAGCAGGCTATCCTGAACTTGAAGCAGCCATTGACAAACAGGTGATGTTTCTTGTGATTTGTGGTGCTCTGGCATAACTGTTATGAAGTGACATCTAAGAAAATAGGATTTAATATTAGTCTAAAGTCTTGACATTAGAACATTAATTTGAGAAAAGGTTTACTTAAAATTATATCTCTTTTATCTAATTTCCCATTACGTGTTTGTAATACTTCAGTAGGGCCAACTTAAGAAAAATATATAATAGATATATCTATTATAAGCTATCTAATAGATAGAGTTTTTTTAATATACACAAAGCCTTTACAAAGAATATAGTAATCTGTTGATGATATATCTGTATCTATATCTAAAGGCATAAAATTATACTTTGTGCTCTAAAATAATAGTAATTTGGTTTTCTGTCACTGTCTCTTAGGTGGAGGAATCTGGCCTTGTTTGTCATCCTCCTTGGAAACTGAAGGTTATCCAGCTTTTTGAAACCCAGAGAGTAAGACATGGATTGATGACACTAGGACCTAGTGGTGCAGGAAAAACCAGCTGCATCCACACCTTAATGAAAGCAATGACGGGTATGTTAGTACTTATGCTGCAAACTGTTACTGAACTGTTACGCTGTAAACTTTAAGCCCCATTGTTTCTTCTCAGAAAACCTCAATTTCTTCACTATGAGAATATACTACTGGAAGAATGAGTTTGTATGTTGAGATACTAATTATTTTAGTAGCTTAAAAATGTCTGACATTCAAAACCGTATGCTTCATGTCCTTTTTTCCATATTATCATAATTTTATTGGAAGTTCTTATTCTAGATGGATTAAGAAAGAGGAATTCAGTCTAGGTAGCAGCTCAGACAAGTGATTAAAGCATCTCCTGGGTTTTGCTGAGGTAATGCTGAAACTTTTTTCTAATCATAAGTATTTAGGTCTTTTTGAACAAGCTTCACAAGACAGGGTCTTTGCAATATAAAATAACTGGTTTTATAGCCATAAATTCCTGACAAAGTCTTCAAGGGTATTAATTTAGTGTCCTGGCTGGAGGCTTGAAGACTCTGTGTGGTTGTTTTGTCATAAAAAATATTACTCAACTAAGAAAAATATTAGCCGAAGAATGTCTGCTTGGTCTTATTTAAATAAAAGGTCAGAGCTTGGGGAGAAAAATATCTCTTTTGAGGTAAGCTTGTGTTACCCCATTTCAGAAGTTGCTGATATGATTTTACAGAAGTGACTAATTTCTGTAAAAAATAGTTCAGCAAGTCTCTCGTACATGCAGTACTGGGGTGTGCTTAAGAAACACTGTAAGCTTTACATTGCAGTGGAAATGACCGTTCCATTTAGGGAAAAATCCAGGAAGAACAAAGTTGCATTGCACTATTGTCCTATCTTTTTTTTCTAGTGCTGAGATGTGAACTACTACCAAGACCAAAGTCTGACCAAAGTCATCTCACTACATTTTACAAAGCTGATCTTCTCACACAACCTCATGAAATGTTAAACTACCTGATCTTTCAGGCTTCTATCTTACATGTTAATGAAATCTGATTAAAATGAAGTTATTTTAAAATAAGTAATTTTTTCAGCTCTTTCTTTCAGCATCTTACTACTGGCTCCTGGTTACGTTTTAATATTGGGTTTAATTAATATTGGGTTTTTTAAAGATGTCTGGCACAATAGTTTTTAAGCTGTTGCTAATGAGATAAAAATTAAAGGCTGTATCATCCTGGTATGGCTAGATAGAATTTATCTCTCTAAGAGAATTCACAAGAATATGCCAATATTGTATACTTTACCTGTTCTAAGATGTAGGCAAGTGCACAGAAGGGCAAAATAATCTATCATCTGCCTAGTATTTATTCATTGGGTTTTAAACAAAATGTTTTAAAGTTCTACTGTTTGATAAGTCTTCAAAATATTAAAGTAAACCTTGAATAAATTTCATCTTGCTGCTTTTCTGTTCCCAATGAAGCTATGAAATGTGAATTGAATATCCAAAAGTTTCAGAACTTCATTATGCTTTTTTGATGTCTTCAATTAATGTATTTTGCATAGCAAGAGTAGTTTTTCAAGTAAATACATGTGTTCTTATAATTATGAATGAATATTAAAGCATACATTTGTGTGTAATGAGTTTGAATTTGTTGAAGTACTCTTACTGCTGAAAAGAAATGCAAAAACTAAATGGTGGTCTGCCTTCACAGATTGTGGACAGTCACATCGTGAAATGAGAATGAATCCTAAAGCTATAACTGCTCCACAAATGTTTGGACGCCTTGATGTGGCAACAAATGATTGGACAGATGGAATATTTTCAGCGCTTTGGAGAAAAACTTTAAGAGCAAAGAAAGGTATAGTGGTGGGTTGACCTTGTCTGCACTCCAGGTGCCCACCAAGTTGCACTACAACTCCTTTTCCCAGCTGGACAGGGGAGACAAAATAAGTGGAAAGCAACTCATAGGTTGAGATAAGGCAGTTTAGTAAAGTAAAAGCAAAAATTTGTTTAGCACAAGCAAAGAGAAAACTAAAGGTTTGTTCTCAACTTCCCATCAGCAAGTGATGTTCAGCCACTCCCCGGGAAGCAAGGTTTCAGCACACATAGAGGCTGCTTTGGAAAGCAAACATTGTAAACAACAGATGCCCCATCCTCCTCCTTTCCTTAGCTTTTTTATCTGAGCAGATGTCATATGGTATGGGATATACTTTTGGATATTTTGGGTCAACTGGCCTGGTTGTGTCCCCTCCCAGGATCTTGCTCACCCCCAGCCCCTTGATGTGGGGAATGCTGAGAGATAGTGCTGCTGCTGTGCCAGAGCTGCTCAGCAGTACCCAAAACACTGCTGTGTTATCAACACCTTTCCAGTTACCAATGCAGAGCACAGCACTGTTTAGGACTGCTATGGGGAAAGGAACTCCAGCTCAGCCAGACCCAATACAGGTACGATGAAAAAAGCTTCCATTCAAAGTCAAGCTTCAGGAAAACTTTATAAAGCACATTAGCAGATTTTTTTTTTCTTACATGGAAGCATTGGGAAATTGCTGGAAGAACTATCCCTTTTACAGTCTTTATTCTAAATGCTTTGTGCAACAAATACTACTTCACTGCTTTTACTGAATTCTCTCTTTTGTATATTAGGCCCTCATATGGAAGAAAAGTGGAAGGTAAAAGTCAGTTGCCCCAGTAGTAGTATCCTATAAAATTGTTGATGCTGTTAAGACTTCTACCTGTTCGCCAGCTGCCCTATTAAAAGGAAATAAATCTCATCAGTTGTGTCATACCAGCTAGCCCTGCACATGTCATAGTCCATCGCAAATGGCACTAGATAATTCTATTTAGGCAGCCAATTTCTGCCTAAAATTATGCTGACATATATTCTTAGACTGCTATTTTAACTAAAAGAGTGACCTTGATAGTTTGATGCTAGATGGTTTCTTCCTTTTTTTTGTCTGAAAATTAGTATGCAGTCTTATAATTACACCTTAGAAGAAAAAATAAAAGAAAATCCTAACACTTGTTGCACTATTTTCATACAAAAATTCTTAGTCTTCAGAAATACAGATATTTTTAAAATAGAAAATGCTTTTCAATTTAATTTTGGTAGGCTTGTTTCAAACTAGAAATGTAACACCCTTGAGAATGTGACATAGCATTAACTATTGATTTTTTTATATTTTCCTTCAAGATGAAATATATATTAACACACTCATATGACTTCCTCAGATTTACTCTGTAAGAGTTCTGTGATATCTCTTTATGAGTCAGACTCCAGACCATCTCATGCTTGAGATGCCTGAACTGTAGCTATAAAAACCCTCATATAAAAAGTTTATCACCTGTTTCAAATCTCCTCGGTTCAACACTAGCAAAGCTCCAAGCCACCTAGGATTCGTAATAAGCGCTGACTCTGAAGGCAGATGGGTCGTCTCTGGCTAAAGAGCTGTCTAGCCATGCACAGTGAGGCTGTCTGCTCCCTAAGGGGTGGGCAGCCAGGAGCCAAGGTGGGATCTCTTTCCAGCCATGATCTGTTGCTCTGTACCCAAGTGAGGCAAGCAAAACAGACCCAGACTCTCCTAGGAAACAGAGGCAGGCTTTAAAATTCCTTTCTATTCATAATTGGAAAGCAATGGAAAAATTTAAAAGAACAGGATCAAGTTTAGGGACAGAACAAACGACAAGAATCTTCCCCTAATTATTGACCTCTTTTACTTATGACAGTGTGCATGCTATTTGAAAGTGTGATTTTTAAGTGTTCCTTTCATTTAATTTATCTGCATTTACAAAACTCATTGGAAACAAATGAATGGTGTTTAAATATATCTGAAGTCATTATCTTCTTTATGTTTCATGTGACTTGAAATGAACCTATTTTATTACTATCTTGAAGACTGGATCCATAAGACTTTTTCAGAGTATTAAAAACAGGTGAATTATGCTGATGGCACTTTATATACTGAAGAATGAATAATTATCATCAATAGGTGACAAAATGAAGTACCCAATTGAAATTGAGTAATGGAAATGGTAGTTGTATTAAAAGCTGAGATTGTAGCTGTATGCATGAATTCAGAATTACTTAAAAATTTGTTTGCAGAAATAAGAAACTGGTCCTTGAAAGAAACTAGCACTTCATCCATAGGTCTTTTTATCTGTTATGTTGCATTATAGGTGACCACATTTGGATAGTTCTTGATGGTCCAGTTGATGCTATTTGGATTGAGAACCTTAATTCTGTCCTGGATGACAACAGAACTCTAACACTAGCAAATGGTGATCGGATACCCATGGCACCAAATTGCAAAATAATCTTTGAGCCTCATAATATTGATAATGCTTCTCCAGCAACAGTTTCAAGAAATGGGATGGTGTTCATGAGCTCATCAGTTCTCACCTGGAGTCCTATCCTTGAGGTACAGCAGCTAAGTGTCTGTATATGTATTGAAAGTTTTACTGGTGACTTCTTCAACACTTCACTCTTATTACTGTAGGACCTATTTTTGTGCCTTTTGCTATGAAATCTCTTTTTCTCTGTATAAACTTCTAGGTCAGTACTTAAAATAGCTATGTTTCTGGTAGTTTATACAAGAGTGAATAATTTTTTTAAGGAACATAGTTAACATATTACACTTTTAAGAATATGGCTATTTTACTTCGGGACGAATTTGTAATTAAAAGTATTTTATGCAATTGAAGGACAACTCAGTTTTTAAGACACTAACTACCTGGTAGCACATAGTACAGCTTCAGACCAAGGAGGAGAAAAGAGTAAAGTTGATTCAGGAAACTTGAAATCCTCAAGAAAATATAAATTCTCTTGACATTTCTTAAAATTTATTGTAGTTGGGATTTAGAACCAGAAATAAAGTTGATGCAGCATCAAAACATGTAATTTTTAAATTGATGTTGTTACTTGGTTGTCTGATAACATTCCTAGAAGCAAAGTATCTGAAGAACCAGGCAGTACTTACTGTCTCTCTGGAATGGAATGAATAATTCAGAAAAACAGAACATGTTTCAGGTGTGTTTTAGAGTCCAAAACCAGCATATAACATATTGAAATGTATCAAAGTGATTTATAAAGTCTTTTTTTTTTCTTTTCTATGTCATCTCTTATCTTCCAAGACCCAATAAAAAATAAATCCTAATCTTGACAGAATGCTTGTAACAATATAGTGAATGACAAATTCTGAGATTTCAGCATATTATTTTTTTTCATGTAGCAAAAATCTTGATAAAGATGAAATATAGGAGTTCCCAAGAGTCTACCTAACGTTTCATAGTAATATATTTCAACAAAGCTTTCAGCATTTAATTCCAGTTTTCTTTTCTTTTAAGAAAACAAAAGAGACAATAGCAGTTAAAAAAAGTTGGTTTCTCATTTTTTTCCCTTTAAGCCCTATATTGCCTTAGAAATTTACCAGTGAAGTACACTACTCAGGATTAACACTTAAAAAAATTAAAATAAATACTAATTTTTTTTTCCTCTGCATTTCTGCTTGTCTAGGCCATCTTGTTGAGATAGTTTGATTAACATTATTTTGCTTTGATAAACGTGGTCTGTCTCCTGAATATCAAAAATGAAAACTTTCTGCTGCATGGCTAAGACACCTGTTGCTGTTATCATACAGATAATTATGATAATTTTTATACTTTCCCCTGAAACCCAAGTAATATTTGGTATATTTCACTATAATCCCAAATTAAATTCCTTTATATGGGCTTTAAACTTTAAGATGGGAATTATTTCCTGTTTATGAAATTGGAACGCCATCCAGGACTTTGTAATGTATTTGTTTCCCTGTTTTTCAGACTCAAAAATTTATAGGTTACTATGAGCTAACAGACTAAATTTTACCTCCTTTCTAGAATGTATCACATGAACAAGTTTTTAAAAATATTTCTTAAGATTAATGTCTCACAGTTTCATTCAGTCATTTCATTTTCTGAATCACATAGGATACCAGTGGAAAATGCAAGTAATCCTCACCTAGTTAGTGTTGCTTAACTAGTCCTGTGAAAATACAGCTGGCCTCACATTAACTTTCAGATGTCAGCCTTTTGTAGTGATTACTCTGTGTTTTTCTCAGATTTCTTATTTCTTTAACTCATAAAGGTTCTTATGCTTGTAAATTTTATATAGCTTGCTGTTTATAACCAAATTCCTTGTCCCTAAATCCCTAATTTGTCTGGCAGTGGAAGGAAAATTGCCTTGTGGCACTGCCTAGACCACTATCCTTAGCAAATTAGAGCCCAGACAGAAATCAAAAGAGTGTGCTGTAGTCCAAGCCCTGAGTGCCAGGCAGTGCCTGGTGCCTCTCTCTGGGACTGGAGACAGTGGAGCCCCTCTGGGAAAAGTGAAGCCAGGGGATGTGTTTTGGTGAACTGAAATTATCAAGGTGAAGAAGGCTGTAAACTTGTGATTTCTGGCAACAGACACAAGGTTTCTTTTCCACCTGTGGATCTGAAAGGGCAGGTCAGGTATAATGCCCTGAAAATAGGTGAGGAGCAGCAAGACCCACTAGGGAAGGTGCCAGAATACTGCTTAGCCTTAACCAACTGGAGGAAAAAGAGTGGGGCTGTCATCGGATATTCCTTCCTGTGTTGGAAACACCCGTGTCCTGTTGACTTGTTGCAAACTTGGAGATTTGCTGCTTATAAAGAACTAAGTTGCTGCAGAGGGCTGATACTATATTTTTTAGTAGTGTCTGAAGCTTTTCCCATTTAGAATGATATTAAATCACATGGAATTTTCTGTTCAGACACAGGTCTCTGCAACACTTGAGAATCATCACTAATTCATTTGATGAGTTCCTTTACCAAATCCAAAATATTTGTAGTCTTATTATGAAAAATGTGTTTAACAAGTTTCCTAAAAAATTGGCTGGCAAAACTTCAGTTTTACCAATGTGAATACATGCAGTCAATAAAAGTGCCTTATGTACGTTACTGCCAAGCTTTACTTTTCTAACTAATATGGCTACTCAAGAAAGTGTAAGTGTGAATTGTATCTAGGACAGTGGGACTCCTGAGATTCCACATTTGTTGTTCCTTTCTGTGCTTGCAACACTATGTAGGGCCTACTGATGTTAGGTTCTCACAGCTCTGCCTCCTTGTGTTGCTTAGTTTGCAGACAACCACTTCTTGGATGTTAAAATTGTGCTAAAGATTCAGCTGCAAAGACAGCAGAAAGAAAAGCATTTTATTTTGCGTTTTCACTAATGATTTACCTCCTCACTTTAAACTGAAATGCAGGCTAAATTTAGCTGTGTTGAAGAGTTGTATGAAACTAGTTTTCCTTAATCCATAACCTTTTGGTTTTAGTATATTTTGGTGATATAAAGAGACTAAAGAAAATAAACCTTTTTTTTTTTTAAATTTTGGATTACATAAACAAAATTACGTTCATTTCACCTTGAAGTAACCTTTCCAACTTCTCTTCCTTTCCCCCTTATAAAATTTGCTATAAAATTGCAGCCTACTGTTATTCATAATTTGATCCAATAGCATTTATTTTTTTTTCTGATTGGTCTTATGTCATAAATAAAATGTCTTGATGGCTTTTTCAGTATACTTCCCTTTAAGTCTATTTTTGTAATGCAATATACTTCATATTCCAGCAGGTCAGGGTAGATGCTAACCTTGCTAACTGCTGAATGAAACATAGTATTTGTTGATATTTCAGAACTTTAAAACATGATCAAAGACAAATGTGGATAACTCAGAAAGTTGTTGTATATGTTTTTATTTTCATTCCTTACCATTTACAAACAAATAAAAATAGCTGCCTACTTGGATGCGTTGTTATGACATGTGCAACTTCCAAGTTCAGTAAAATAGTTCTCAAACATTTCATGTTGCTGTTCTCATGTAATGTTCTTTTAAGCAGTTTTTGCAAAGTGATCAAAGATATTTGATCCATTACTCATCAACCCCCTCCAAAGCAAAAGCATCTTATCAGCTTTTCTACTTACCTCTAATATTTTTTTTAAGAATCAGTGAATTTTGGATATCTATTTTAAGTACTTCTGCCTTTTAATTTTTGTCACTTTGTTTTCCACCTACCCATTTCTAGAAAGGTTTTTTTGATATATATCCATATTCGTAATCAGTCAAAGTTTGTTTACTTTGGGAAGTAAAAGTAGAATTTCAAAATATTATGAAGGTAGTAGAAAGAATGGCAGAAGCACAATATAGTAGAGTTTGGAAAGGACTTCTAGAGATAATATTGAGTACATTATTCAAGTCAGCCTAGAGGAGGTTGCTAAAGTCTGTATTCTGTTGAGTTCTGAGATGGAGACTCCAGGAATTCACTGAGAAGTCTATTCCAGCTTTAACTACTCTCACAAGACAAAAGCATCCTATGTTTAAAGCAAATTTATTTGATTTCAATTCCTTCCAAATTTTGTTTTGAGTTTTAGGGAAGAATCAGCAAATGTTTTTGCTGGTGATTGTATTTTATGTAGGACATAAATTTATGGGATGTAAATGAGGAGTATTCTACCCTGCAGATGAGAGAAAACTTCAAGGTAACTCCAAGAATCATGTTATTACTTTGAATTAAAGGCATCAAAGAATGAATCTTATTCTGTGGTCTTAAGAAATGGGTGGTTTACTTAGGATTTGTTTATCCATCATTACAGATACCGAGATGCACAATAAGAACACTACACACATCAGCAGACCTCCCCCCAATAGCCTGATTTTTTTTGTACATCTGCCAGAACTTTCAGGTTATCCTCTATCCCCATTAGAAATAGCGTGTAGAATAAATCAGATTTGTGTTCAGTACCTATTGTTTAGTTTCTTTGCAGAGTTTTTGGATACCTTTCACAGCTGTTGTGATTAAAAAATATTTGAAAATAATGATTTTATGCTATTGAACACAATAGTTTTTCTTTTCAGTTCTCTTCATCTTTAGCATCCAGTAGAAATTATGCATACTGAGGTAAAATTTGACCTTCTATTAATTAAACCCTGCCCAATGGGCAGGGAAACTTAACTCCCCCCCNCTGAACCTTTTGAATTACTGTACTTGAATTTACTGAAGCTTGCATTGGGAACTAAATTTATGCTTTGCAACAGGGATTTTTGAAAAAATGTTCCTTCCAAGAGGCTGAAATTCTACGTCAGCTGTATTCTTCATCATTCCCAGACTTGTATCGCTTCAGCATTCAGTCTCTGCATTGCAAGACTGAGATGTTGGAAGCCTTTGTGATTATGCAGAGCATTAATATGCTACAGGGCCTTATCCCACCTAAGGTAAGTAGTGTGAATGTTTCTACATATACTTAACATACTGGAGATAATTTTAAGTAACAAAGTGTTGTAGAGAGGGACTCTGATGACTTGGAATGTCAAAGGAGATGCAGGTTAGTAAGGAATACCTTCTAATTCTTTAGAAAGTAATAGCTGGGATGTGACCTCTCTCATAATCTCATATTTGGATTTGATGTTAAGCATTGGTTTACATTAAGCATATGGAGCATGCATTGGCAGTTTTCCTTTTTTTATTTTTGGGTGATTTGTTATTGGTTTATATTGATTGTCACTGATCATTAAAGACAGCTCTGAATTTATATATGACTGAAGACTTCTAACTTCATGTTGTTCATAAACTAATGATTATCAAATAGAGTTTTCAGGCTGTTGAAAATGAAAACCTAACTCAATCCTCCAGGAACAAGGTGTGGAACTGACTCCAAAATACTTGGAAAGGCTGTACATCTTCTCTCTCATGTGGAGTGTAGGAGCATTGCTAGAGCTGGAGGACAGATGCAAAATGGAATACTGGCTTCGAAAACATGCAACAGTAAAGCTTGATCTTCCCTGTATCCCAGCAGGCAGTGAAGATACAATGTTTGATTATTATGTGGCATCTGATGGTTAGTAACTCAGTGTGGTGATATGGGATAAAATTTAAAAGTTATTTTATAATTGCGCTTTTTTCAGAGAATTAATTCAGAAGTATTTTATAGCTTACCTCTTTTTGTGTCTCTTAGCAAGTTTTGGTTTATAGCTATACTTTACTGGTGGTGTTGTGTTTAGCTTTTTCCCTGTTTACAGTGAAAAGTCAGAATGCGGATATATTGCTACAAAAGCTGCATGGACTTTGTGGTGACGAATTGTCAAGTGAACATACACAGATAATCCTTGTCATTGTCATAATTTATGTAGGAAAGAGGAGTAAGCCTCTTAGATACAACTTGAGGGATTCTATGATTATATGATTCTATAAATTTCAGTCTGAATACACAGAGAGGGATTGCTGTACATGAGACAGAAGCACAGACAGATGAGTGAACTGAATGGAAAATAAAGGAAGTGATGATGCCTAGTATTTCTAAAACATTAGCTTGGTTTCTTTCCTATTAGGTACATGGATGCACTGGAATACACATGTTGAAGAGTATGTATATCCCAGTAGTGGTACCCCAGAGTACAGCTCAATTCTTGTGCCTAATGTTGACAGTGTGAGAATGGATTTCCTTATTGAAACCATAGCAAAACAGGGCAAGGTACTTTTTCTATATTTCATATCAAAGCACTACCAACAGAACACATGATAACAGATTTGGATTAGCAGTGAAATATTATGTTATTGAAAAGGAAGAACTTTATTTTTTTAAAGATAGTTTTTTGAGGTGCTACTTTCATGCAAATATGCTTGAACTCTTGAACAGTCACTGCTTCCAGACTTTTTTGTCTTCCCCTCACCCTTTTGTTCTGTAGTGGAAATAACTGTAATTACAGCTGAGATCAGGGCAGAATGGAACCAATATTTTCATGTACTGATGGGAGAGGGAGAAGCACACAGGTCAGGAGGCTTATATCTGACTCTGCTGATTGAACTCTGCCAGCATGGGGCAGTTACAGAATTTGTGTAGCTTTAGGTTATGAAACCCTATTCTTCACCAAAACTGTGTCACATAAGCAATTGAAATTTTACAGATACTGAGTCTCTAGGTGATTAAGCCCTTTTTCAAATAATTAACTCCTTTCCTTGTTAGTTTGATTGTGCTGGCTGACATGACCATTAACTGCAAATATTTTTAACTTGTCAGGCCTGCAAAAATCTGAGACGTTAACTATTTTACTTCTACTTGTCTTTTTATTAAGAGTTCACTTTACATAACTATTCTAGGGTTTTTTTCTGTTTAAAAGCTAAATGAGACTTTTGAGCCCTTGCCAAGACACACAGCTCTTGTGTTTCGTCTTATTTCGATGTTGTCTTTGTC
The DNA here is from genome assembly GCA_013397155.1 of Irena cyanogastra. Lineage (NCBI taxonomy): Eukaryota > Metazoa > Chordata > Aves > Passeriformes > Irenidae > Irena > Irena cyanogastra. The sequence goes on from VWZV01016561.1 coordinate 31,056, forward strand.
TAGGCTGTCCTACTAATTGGTGAGCAAGGAACTGCAAAGACTGTTATAATCAAAGGTTTTATGTCAAAATACAACCCTGAAAGGCACACAACTAAGAGTTTGAATTTTTCGTCTGCAACGACCCCATTAATTTTTCAGGTATAATAGTGATTAATCTTCTCATACAAGATGGTTGGATTCAGAGAATATTCAGATAATTTGCCAGGAGGATGCTTCTGAAAGTGATTCTGAGCAATAAAAAAGCACCTCTTCAAATAGTCCAAGTGTTCTAATGCGTGATTTAAGACTTCTGTAAAAAAATTGTTCCTTTCAACTTTTTCAGTAGCTATTGAGCTGTTCTTGGACTTCTACAGTAACATGCCTATTATTGTCTTCGTCATATTATGTTTTTGTATCAGATATATCCATTCTCACAAACTGGGAAGAACTGTTAGACTTCACTAGACACCATGGGTAAAATAAGTGCTACCCACAACAATCTGTCATTAAAAGTGTGCTGTCTGCAATTTAAATTTCAGTCATTACAATTACTCATTAAAAAAGTAACACATGCAGTGCAGCTGATCTGCATGCAATTATGAATGCCTAAATCCCGAACTGTACTGCCTGTCCAAAATTTCTACCAAGCTAATTTGAATTGTTTCAAGTGTTTTTAACCTCCTGGAAGTAAATTTGGAGAATATTTTTAATGCAGTCTGGTATGCCAGGCCAAGCCAAAGCACTGTCTGGGCTGTAAGTGCTGTCTATAAGCTTGATGAATCACCGATCATCTGCCGTATAGCATAGTAGAAACTACTAATGTATTATATAATATACAAACATGTAATTTTGGTCTAAATTTCCTTAGGATTTTTTCTTCTATTTATTGGGCTATAAGCAAAAAGTAACATTTTTATAAAATAAATGTAGATTTAATTGGTGGTAGGTGAGATTCTGATGATCAGGACATCTGAAATAGATGTGCAAGACTAAGTCAATTCTCTGTTAACAGTCTCGATGAAAACATTCTGTTATGACACGTGCTTTAAAAATACTCTAGCTTCTTAAAATCTTGATGCCACTTGTGTAAGACTGGAGACTAGACATGGTGTAATAATGCAGATATTTAGGTTTATACTGAAGAATGATTATGTATGGTTAAGTGAACTTTCACTTAGGATAGAGTAAATAAAAATTGGACCTAAAGAAGAACAGAGAATTGGAAAGATGATGAGAAGAACAGTAGAGGCCAGTCAACTATTAGGTAAAATTATCTCAAGTGTATTTATATATGTGAGTTTAAATATCAATGTATGCTTTTATGAAGTACATTGATAACTGCTGGAAAAGTGTTCCAGAATTACATCTTCAATTTAATCTTTCTTGCTAACAATAATCAATTTTGCTGATAAATGAATAAAATGAAAGAAAAGTTTGAAACCTATTCAGATTTAGGAAACTGTTAGGCATGGTTGTCTACTGTAGACACCAGCCTAGTGCTGTATAGCTTGGGATTTCAGGCATTCTAGTTGAACTGCTTCAATTACCTCCAGCAAATGCCTTGTCTAAACCTCACTTAGTAAATTCTAAATTTCACTTGGTAAAATTCTACGTAACAGGACCATCAATACATTGAAGTGATTGAGTAATGTATGAAACGAAGTGCTCTTTGTAACTGTGCTGCTAATTGCTTTTTAACAGCGTACAATAGAAAGCTATGTGGATAAGCGCATGGGCACAACTTATGGTCCGCCTGCAGGCAGAAAGATGACAGTCTTCATTGATGATGTGAACATGCCCATAATCAATGAATGGGGAGATCAGGTTAGTTTGTGAAAGAAGAAAAAAGAAGACAAAAGGTTTTCTTTGTTTTCATGCTACACTACAAAATTGGCTTCTCAGTCATTCATAATAGGGTAAATTTAATATGTAGTACATTAATTTTAGACCGTCTTTTTAAAGAACTCATCTACATTAATTTGTCAGGAATTAATTGAAAATAAATATGCTGACTGCAAGAAGCATTTAGAGTGCTCCTTAGAGCATGCCTGTATAATTTTAATAATGATTTTTAACAACACTCATTTTATAATTAAAAATAAGAAGTCGTTGGCACACAAATTGTGATAGCAAACTGACATTGTGGGCAATAATTAAAATACTGTGAAACCTGAGAGGTGAGAAGGATCTTCTCTGCTTCAGACAAAATGTAAGCAATCTTTATGTATATTGACAAAGTTGTTCTGAAGTCCATTGCTTTGGAAACTAATGTTAGAATATCTACAGAAGTATGGCTATAGGATGTGCTCTCTGGGGTTTTCTCAGCTTGTCTAACAGAAATGTAGGCTATCCCTTGATGGCTAAAGAAAAGGATCTTGTGTGCTTTTGTATGGAAGTAATTCTATTATTTCAGCTTGAAAACCATGCTTGTGATTGTTACATATGAAACTGAATACAAATATTTTGAATCATTTGCAACATGTAAAGATGCATTAGTTTGGGCTTGATTAAAAAACCTGGAAATTTTGTTTTTAAAAGGAGAAGTATTTCCAACAGCAGTGGAAATCATGCAACATTCAAGTGAGAGTAAATTTTTGTATGAATGATTAGTTCTAAACGAGGGTACCCCTCTACTCCCACAATTTTTATCCTTAGATTTTTACCAAATGTGCTTATTCCTTGCAGTGCAGTTTTATCCTGAAGCAAATTAGCAGAGGGTTAGAGGACAAGATAGTATTATACTCTTTGTTAGGTATTTCAAACATATAAGTATGTTCTGTATTTCATTCAGTTGTATGTATAATATTGTCTTATATAAAACCTGTTTTTTTACAGGTCACTAATGAGATAGTTAGGCAACTGATGGAACAGAAAGGACTGTATAACCTGGAAAAACCTGGTGAATTTACCAACATCGTGGACATTCAGTTTTTGGCTGCCATGATCCACCCTGGGGGAGGTCGCAATGATATTCCACAGAGACTGAAGAGACAATTTTCGGTGTTCAACTGTACTCTGCCTTCCAATTCTTCCATTGACAAAATTTTTGGTAAAGGGAAATTAGCTTTGTATCCATCTTAGTTTTTAAAATAGTAGTTGACTTTTCCTTATCCTTCTATTTATACACGTCATTAAAACTGAGGGTTAATTCCACTCTCATTTGTTTACCAGCACATTTCCTTCAGTAATCACTCCCCACCTGCAATGTCGTTGATCTGTAAATTTTTCAGGTCCAGTCACATTCCTGAAACTCTTGGTATGCTCAGATTTAATAAGAATGACAGTTATTGTTTTAGTGACAATGCTGGACGGTTGCTCAGGTGCCACTGCTACTAAGAATAAGTGACTAAAGACTAGACTTTCACAAAGAATGAGATCATACTGATTTCAGCAGGAGAGATTAGCTATTCAAGGCCAGTGGAAACTATTTTGTGAGAAAAAGAACATTTTAATATGCAGTTAATTAAAAGCTAAATAACCATTGAGCTGGTGGCAGAATGGTGTTAAGGATGACTGAATCAAGACTGAATTCAAGATTTGAATATAAACTGGAAAGCCCTTTTAACAAATTTTGAAAGTTTTTAGGGATTGGAAAAAAAAAGAAACAGAAGCTTCAGATAATCATTGCTCTTGGTGTTGCACTAACATGTCTTTATTTTGGCAATCTTTCTCTCCACAGGTGTAATTGGAGAAGGACACTACTGTAGTGAGAGGGGATTTTCAGAGGACGTGAAGAAAACAGTAGCCAAATTGGTTCCATTGACACGCAGACTGTGGCAGATTACCAAGCTAAAAATGTTGCCCACACCAGCCAAGTTTCATTATGTCTTCAACCTTCGAGACCTCTCGAGGATTTGGCAAGGAATGCTGAACACTACATCGGAAGTGATCAATGAACCACAGGTACCTGCAGCACATCAGTGACCTTGTTGTAATTAGTGTAGGAAAGGGGATGAGAGTCTATCCCGACATTTGAATTTGCTTTAAAAAAATGCGACCTTAGTGGGTTTTTTGAGGCAAAGGTGTTTCAGTCCAGCTTTTATAGTACCAACTGTAATGACAACTTTGTTTCAAAACAATGACAAAATCCACTTCTTTTGTCACAACAGTTTGCTTCTATCTGCGTTTCATATTACTGGCAGTTGCTAGTTTATTTGGAAAAAGTGAGAAAATAACTGAGAAGCGATGAACTTACCTTAACCCGATGAAAATGCCCATATATTGATTAAAATATTGAATATTTCCTCCTCTCTATTACTGTCTTGAGACTTCCTGTCACTACCTAATTTCTGCCTAACAAATGGTTTCTGGCTTATGATTTAAAAGGAAGAAGTAGTAACAAGTATTAGTAATATTTTTTTTGCATAATCCATCTTCCAGTAAAACATCATTTTTGTTCTAATTATTTTAAGGAAAAATCATTTAGAGTTTTGAGCTCTGAAACATGTAGTGCTGGAAAAGCAATGTTTATGGTAAACATGGAAAATTTTTAAAATATTACAGTTATATAATTGCTTCGTGTACAATGTGCATCTCTGTTGAATAAGCTCCTGAATTATACTGCATCTAGAATTTAAACTTCAGACTGGATTTTAATTTCTGCAGCAAAATATATATATGTTTATATATGTATGTATATACGTCTTTTGAAGTGTAAAAAACAATTGGTTAAAATACTATTATATAAATTTACATATTATTTCTGTGACTCGACATAGTATGCATCAATTGTACAAAGTGCTGTAGGCTGAACGAAAGATCTTCAAGGAGTACCTGGAATTTTTTCTAGTACTGTATGGTAATAGTATAGGATTAAAACTAGTGCTGCTGGTAGCAACAGCCTGACAGGCTCTTCTTCTTCATCCTGTGACCAAATGGAGGGACTTTAAAGGTACATTGAATTTGGAGAAGGGTTAATATAAACACTTAAACATTTTTCTTTGTTGTTATTCTCTAACAACTTTGTGTGTAGCATTGGGAATGATATCTCTGTTTGGCATGAAATTATTTGTGCCATGATGCTTGTATTTTCACCCATCTTCTACTTAATGACCAGTTAGAAAAGTGGCTCATCAATACATCAACATGTTAACTGGTATGGATATGGTTTTAGGCCTGAGAAAATAAAATCTGCATACATCTCACTTTGGAATGCTTCTTCCATCCATAGCCTTCTTCAGTTAACTGAATATAATCTTAAATTGCTATTGGGCAGAGTAAGAAGCTCAAGGTATTTCTTCTGAAGAACTGCCCAGATACTATTTATTTAATGTTGCTAATGTTATTTTTAAATTAAGAAATGAAGGCAAAGCTTTAAAGTTGGTATAGCTTTTTGCAAGCCAAATGAGTTCCTCAGCACAAGAGAGACATAGAACTCCTAGAGCTACAAAGACAGTTGAGAGACTGGAGCATCTCTTAAAAGAGGAGAGGCTGAGGGAGTTGGGCCTTCTTCTCAAAACGAGAAGCCTGAGGGGAGACCTCATCAATGTCTGCCAGTATCTGAAGAGAGACAATCAAGAGGACAGAGTCAGGCTCTGCTCAGTGGTGCCAAGCAATGGGACAAGAGGCAGAAACTGATTCACAGGAAGTTTCACCTGAACGTGAGGAAGAACTTCTTTACTGAGAGAGTGATGGAGCCCTGGAACAGGTTGCCCAGAGAGGTTGCGAAGTCTCCCTCACCGGAGAGATTCAAGAACCATCTGGANAACTGTGGAAGCATGAATGTAAATGTGTTATTGCTGATCGTTTCACAACCTCAGAAGATGTTAATTGGTTTCACACAGCTATGACAAAACTCATTGAGGAGGAATTTGAAGATCTAAAAGCTTTGCTGAATCACGAAACAGAAGCATTCTTTGTTGACTTCTTAAGGGATGCACCTGCAAGAACTGGTAAAGGTTGACTTTAATAATCATGGAAATGACAATAATAGGCAAGGCGATATGATAACCATAGATACTAAGTAAAATATGTCGTAAAAGTTCATACTAAGTTTATTCATCAAAAGTGTCTGTTTTGACCAGTGCCATTGAAGATAGTCTATGTTCACCAGCTGTGGCACATTTTTATCTTAATGGGATTTCTAAGTCTGTATTGATATCCAGGTTGTCTGTATAGGAGAGCCTTTCATTTAAATTGGTGTGGCAGAAGCACAGAACTGCCAGATAGTGAGCATGAGTCTTTATTATCCCAAAATGATGAAGGAAATGTGATTTGAATGACTTGAAATGGTAGGGTTGCAGTACTAGATAGAGAATAGCAATGTAGCTAACATGCCTTAGAAATCTGATAAAAAATACTGTCTCTGGGCTCTGAGCAAATCTAATACTCTTTAGGAAATAACCGTTACATGACTTTGTAACAAACGATTATTCAAATTTTCCTGAATGCTAGTTAAACCTCTTTAAAAACCCATATAACTTATAGCAATATCTTTATGTCTTTCAAACAAAAACATGGTGTCACTGACCTTACTAAATGACCTGGGAATATTTGTCAGTTGTTGCAAAAGAGCAGAAAATATTTGTTTGTGTTTAGGGGACGACCACTGAATGATTCAGTTGTCTGTGTTGGTATCACTGCAATGATGGAGAGTGGAGGCAATAAGAGGCTGGCATGAATGGCCAATGTTATTTGAATCTTTCCTTGAACAATTTAAGTAGATAGAAAGCAGTGACAAAAGAAAAATAAAGGATAGGATGTATTTCATTGGAAGGAATCAAATGGAAGTAAAAGTAAACTGGTGTAAGAAAGGAAATAATTATATCCTCAAATAACTTGTTAATCTTCAGTAGTGTAGAGAAGGCTGAAATGTAAGTCAGAATGCATACTGAGAGGATGAAGAGTGATCTTTAATGCAAAAATTTAAGTCCACACTAGAAACCATCATATTGAACTGAGAAATAAATGTAGAATGATAAACGTGTTTCTCAAAATTATTTGCCTTCCTGGTGACAGATTAAATGTACCTGTCTTGTAAGGTGCCTTTTAGCATGGAACTTCATCTAAATACAAAGCAGGACACTCTCATATAAAAAGGCTGTATTTTGCCCTCAATATATTCGAGGACCTAACCTAAATCCTCGAGCACTCCCTTTCCATTTTTGGCTTGAAATGAAAAGAATGACAAGAGCAATTTTGCTTTATTTGTCCCTACAATGCATTTAGTGTTTCACATTATGGTGGAAGTGTAAGAGCAGGACCTTGATTTCTGAGCTCTTAAACATATAATAACATAAATAACATCTGACATTGACTTCAAAGAGCCCTATGCTCAGATTAGTAATATGTTTACTGGTACTACATAATCTTTTTATCTCTGGGTTGTAAAAGCCCAATATATTTGTCCCTGAGAGAAATACATGATGATTTAGGTCTTAGTCAACTTTTAGATCTTAGCTTCAAAGGAATTGTTAGTGGCGCTAGTGATCTCAAGACCCTTCACCTATTCAAAGGCGTTTTTATCACTTAGTTTTGACAGTTATTTAGTACTTGTGATTATGAATCTTGAGACTGAGCAAGACTTTAAAATAATACATTTTGCTAGCTGCCTCTCTAAATAATGGAAAAATCTGCTCTTTCTTAGGTTTTGCACTTGATTTTACTGTCCTTGGATATTAATAATAAAACTGTAGGAACAGAGTAAAGATGATATAATTATTTTAAATGTTTTGAAACTGTGGGAGTACCACTGCAGCTCACTCCTTGATGTATTTCTTATAAGTTTCTTATCAGCTGCTAATTTGTTTAAATGTCTTATTCAACTTGTAAGAAATTTGTTTCCACCTGGAATACTCCTTTTCTTCAACCAGTGCTTTTACAGGTTAAAATAAGAAGTTAATTGATTTAATAAGGTTTTGATCAGAGGAGTGTTCTTATGCAGAGGCAATACAGAGCTAAAAATTCTGAAATTAAGGTGACTTCAAGCAAAAAACCCTGCAATATAAAGGACAGCTGAAAGAGAATTAATAATCTGTGTATTTTGAGACAGTAGGTTATGTGGTGAAATGTGATTTTCTCAAATGATGTTTTTAAATATGTATTTTTGGGTTTTAGTTTTGTTACTGATTTTCCGTTGTTGTTTTTTCCTTTGAAACTGCATGAGTATTAGAATGGTGCAATGGAAAGGAAATGGAGAAAAAATTTAAAATAAGAAAAAGTTACAGACACTATTCTGAATACAGTAGAGTTTGATTGGGAGTTGGAGTTTCTTCCCCCCACCTTTCTGTCCTTTACCTTCACACCGACTTCTAGTGCTTTACTAAGCCTTAGGGAAATTCTTATTTTACTGGAATGACTTATTTAATTGATTTTAATTTTACAACTTAGAGATAATGTTCTGACTTACACATTTCTTCTGCAAGTTAGAAGAGACTTAGCAAAACTGATTGATCTAGGATAACTGGAAAAATACATCCTGTAGCATATATAGATCATGAAATCCTGAAATGAATTGAGCTAAATGTATGTAAATAAGAGCAAAAAAAATTGTACTAGTATTGTATGAGTATTATTTTTGAGGAAATCCAAACCACCAACCAAAAACCAACCCTGTGATTTCTGCTTGCCGGCACTGTTTTAATGAGATTTATCAGTTATTTATTAATGAAATATGGTCCAGATGAGAAGTGAGATGGATTGAAAATTGGCTGAATGGTCGAGCCTAGACAGTGGTGATAAGTGGCTCAAAGTCTAATTCGAGACCAGTAACCAGTGGTATATCCCAGGGCTCAACACAGGGTCCAGTCATCCTCAACATTGTCATTAGTGCTCTGGATGACGGGGTAGAGTGCACCCTCAAGCGAGTTCCCCAATGGCACAAAACTAGGAGGAGTGGTTGATATGCCAGAGGTTGTGTTGCCTACCAGATGGACAAGAATTAACAAGAGCTCCGTAAGGTTCAACAAAGGGAAGTGTAAAATCCTGGACCTGGGGAGGAAAAGTCCCACGCACCGGTATATACTGGTGGTCACCCATCTGCAAGTCAGCTTTGCAGAAATGGACGTGGAGGTGCTGGTTGATACCAACCTGAACATGAGCCAGCAGTGTACCCTTGCAGAAAGAAAAAACTAGTGACATCCTGAGCTGCATTAGAAGAAATGTAGCCAGCAGGGAGGTGGTCCTCTCCCTTTTTTCAGCACTAGTAGGGCCACACCTGGAGTGCTGTGTTCGGGTCTGGGCTCCCCAATGCAAGAAAGACAGATATATTGGATAAAATCTGTTGAAGAACTTGAACATCAGTAATTTTTTTTTTTTTTTTNTTTTACTGTGACAGTTTGGTTCAGGTTGTCCAGAGATGTTGTGCAGTCTGTCTTTGGAGGTATTCATAAGCCACCTGATCATGGTCTTGGGGAACCAGCTCTAGGTGGCCCATCTTGAGCAAGGGGCTGGACCAGATGACCTTCAGACGTCCCTGCTGATCTCAATTTTTCTGTAATTTTATTTGCTGTAAGAATTCTTATGAATGAAGGCATGTCACTTTTCAGCATGATTAAAGTTATGAATGGAAAAATGAGGCAGCAGCACTGTTACCTCCTTTCTTTGAGAGTTGACTTGTGCCTTTCATATCACTGAAGGAAACAAATGTATGCTAATTCACAGTCAGTGAATATATTTTTTTGTTGTGGCAGTTATTAATTTCAAGAGTGTTTTTTTAATAGAGCAATTATTTAATCAATTTAGACTGTTTTTCTTTTACAGAAAAGATTTGCAGTTTTTAACTGGAATATTTATTTACCTTCATTCTTTGGTGCTGCTTTATTTCCTAGCACCTAAACATGTATCATTTTTCATCATTCAAGTTTCAGACGTAGAGAAAGAAGGCTATTTAGTTTTTTTCCTCATTTTATCTTTAAAAATTACATTGCTGAAATTACCATTTCTTGCAGGCCGGGTGTACTCAGCACTCTCATATGTACATCTAATATATAATATTATGTATAATAAACCAGTTTCTGAGTGGTGAAACTTCTAGTTATCTTCACTTACTTATCCCCTCATTGAACCTTTGTCAATTGTTTAAACTGCTAAGGTTTTATTGCTTGCTTTTTGTTCTAGGTGAAAAAACAGAGGAAGTTAATTTAGATATTCCCAAAATTTATGAACCAATCTCCTCATTTCATCAACTACGAAATTGTTTAAATAAGTTTTTACAAACATACAATGAAAATGTTCGTGGTACTGGAATGGACATGGTTTTCTTTGAGGATGCTATGGTTCATTTAGTCAAGGTACAGTCTTGCTGGATTGCCATTTGTTGTTGTTCACTTGCTCACCTCTCCTTTGAGTAGAGATATGCATGAATCAAAGTAAATTACTTCTGAAACTGCAGCAACTAATTTATTGCTAGCAAATATTAGATCTGTCGCTCTGTGACTAGGTATTAAAACCTCTTAAAAACTTTTCAGAAAATGCACCAGATGGAACTATTCTTTTATACCTATCTTTATGTTTGGTGGGATCGTGGTGCTAGCTATTCTCATTCTATTTCAACCTACTTTCTTCTTGATTCCTCTGGGGGCACTTCCTGGCTTTAGAATGAGTCAAATGAAATTCAGGTTAAGACATAATTGGTTGCTTCTGAAGGAGTATGCACAGCAGAGTAGGAATTAATGTAGTCCAAAATTCTTTTGTAGAGCCACAGTATGCTCACTACTTTTAAAGTTCTTTTGAATATGGATTGGAACTGACCATAACTTTTAGCACAGCACAGCTTGATATGATTGTTCACACAGAATAGGCCTCATACAAAGGAATGCCTTTTTTTTTTAGCACTAGAACCCCTATTGTCTCAGTTGAATAAGGAAGTGTTCAGTATTTCTTATAATAAATTATTGAGAACTGAATATATAATTGCATAATCCCTCCAAATATAATATTAAATATCAAAACAATTTACATTTAATTATAGTTGACAAACACATTGCATCTGCAGTTTTCAAAATTTTTGGGTGAATTCTTGTTATTTCACAAAAATTAGTCTCTTTCTTTCTAAGGTTCACTGAAAAATGAATGATGTTCTGCTCAGGATTTCTTTAAGACAATTGTAAATAATCATTGTATTTACCAATAAGTTTCTCATTTATTTCTGGGAAAAAACTGTATATGTTTAGGATGTAGCAATTTTTTTTCACTGGACAGCCACTTGTCAACAGGAATATCTTCTTTGGGTAGCTAGATGGTAAATACCTGAAATATTTTATTAATATTTGCTTGGATAAAATTAATAGCTAGTGTTTCTATGATTCTAAATGCCTGAAAACAGGAAGAACTGTGTAGACTTGAGACAGCTTCTAAAAGAAAGTGAGATAGGCAGAGTTGAGGTAGTGCCTAATCTGAGCTGACATAATATGACTTGAATGAGTTAAAGGTGAGGGATATCTTAAATAGACAACAAAGTTTCCAATTAACAGCTTGTGTGTCTCTGCCTGGAAAAGATCTAATAGCCATTATTGAAATGATCAGTGATATTGCAAGGGTGCTGTGCAAATTAAATTTTCTTTCTCTGGTTTAATAATAAGAAGCTTAGAGTAAGCCTTCATACTCGATTTAATCTTTATTATGAAACATTAACCTATGGAAAATAACAAATACACTACATTCAATATGTAAAATAAATAGGTTTAAAATTAGAGGAAATTAGCATGACTATTTTTAATGGCTTAGAAAAAAGTAACTCAGAGGAAGGGCAAGTAAATAAGTATCCCAGGTTGTTTATTGACACAATGGAATTCTGGAGTCATCAAAGAACTGTTCAAGATAATAAAGAGAACAGAAGCCAATCTTGTGCATCATTGCTTGTATGGAGGAGACCAGCTGCTAACCAGCTGGCTGGTATTATTGTGCCTTTGAGAGGGAATTGGCTCTGTGCTGCTGTGGATGTTAATGTAGGCTCTTCTGGATACAGTGAGGGTCTGTCCACTTTGCAACTAATGGGCTGTGGGGAAAGTTTGTCTCCTGTACTTAAAGACATGTTTTCTCAGAATCAGGTGGCATCTACCTGCATCCCTGTTTCATGGCATTGTTTTTCGGCTCTGGGCAGTAGGACAAGTGCCATATACAGTCCACAGTTACTGCTGAATTTTTTTTTTGCTCTGAATTCTAAAGGGTCTGTTTGTTTACATTGCACAGTCCTGAACTGAAGGGAGATGTGGACCCAGTAGGAAGCTACTGCCTTTTGATTTAAAAGATAAATAATGAAGTGGGAAAGAAATGTAGATCTAATTGGGAGATGTTTCACTGTGATCAAATATTCATACTTGATACTGTGCATTTTTACTGTCAAGTAAATGAGAAGTGTAGCAAGTTCCATTATAAAGGCAGTATTATTACCTGCTGCAGAGAATACTGAAGGCTTTTTGTCCCAAATCCTGTCTTTTGGGTCACAATGAGAGGTCCTGGAGAGATGAGTCTTACCAAAGATATCCAGAGGTCATGGTGTGGGAAAATTATTATTTCCTTCCCAGTTTTGATAATCCCTCATGCTGTGATAGCGCATCACTAAGAAATCACAGCAGAGATTTACTTGTACTTTGTGGGAGATGTAATTCTGCTGATAACTGACCATACACAGTGATGGAATCAAATGATTGCTATACTATTTGACAGGTCAACAGTAAATATTGCAAAGTACAAATGTCCACAGGGTATATTAATATTTATATAGAATCCCTTAATTAAACATTAAAATTTTAATTTGTTCTTCATTTCTAATATAACTTTATTAATGTGGTAGCATAGAATTTTTGGATTCGTGACTTTTGCACATTGTAGCAATAAATGGCTGGTGTATTACAGATTTCTCGTGTGATTCGCACTCCTCGTGGAAATGCTCTCTTAGTTGGAGTTGGTGGCTCAGGAAAGCAGAGCTTGACAAGACTGGCATCCTTCATAGCTGGTTATGACACATTCCAGATAATGTTGACAAGGTGAGCATTACCTGAAATTTAACTAAATAAGTACATTCTGTTTTAAGTATTCTTATAGATAAAATAGTCTCACATTCTCTGCTTAATGTAGTCTGATCGCCATCACATAGAGTGAAAGGACGTGAGAATCCTTTGAAACTTGCTAGATTTGTTTGATTTTCTACAATAATTGTGTATTTTTACTATCTTTGGAGTAGGAAATTATTTATTTCTTTCACAGAGTGAGAGAGAATATTGTCAATGTCAAGTTTTCTTTGAGTCTTTACACAGCACATTAAATGGTACTGAAAATATTTTTAGGTGGTTATTCATCCAAAAGGCTTTTATGAATTAATCTTGTAATATTTGAAATACTGTGATCTGAGGAGGCTGAATCTTTATCCCTGCCCTCTAATTTGTTAGATCTTACATATCTATCAGTATTTTGACAACCTTTTCCAAATAAATTTTTGTCTTATTTTGTGTTGTTCAACCCAATGTGGTTTCTTTTGAAATAACTCACAGAAGATAAAAAAAATTATAAATAAATTATAAATCCTTCTCTGAATGCCTCAGAATGAATACCTTCCCAACTGTCTGTAGGACAGGTCAATTTTGGCAGAAGTGAAATGATTTTAAATCTTTTGCACTGTGTGTTGTCCGCAGAAGAAATTGTAGATTTCACATGTGAGAATGTCCCTTGGCATGGGTCTCATCAGAGGATCTATCTGAAATAAGCACCTTTTTGCCTTAAGTTCCCAGACTTTGTTTCTAACTTAAATTTGCTTGCTTTCTTTTTCCATTTTGGTCAGAAGACTTTTTTTAAAAGAGATGAGTATTTGTTCAACTAACTATTTTTTTTTTGTAGATCATACAACACTTTAAACTTGGTGGAAGATCTGAAACTCTTATATAGAACAGCAGGACTGCAAGGCAAAGGTACCTGTTTTCTTTTTACAGACAACGAGATCAAAGATGAGTCTTTCTTGGAATACTTGAACAATGTTTTGTCATCAGGAGAGGTATGATCAATTTTCTGCTTTTTAAAATTCATAATTCTCAAGTAAAATAACATAATTTGTTTGAATATTTTAAGTCAAAGAGTACACTTCCCAAAACTAGAACTCAAGTGGTTTTTGTCATTAGAGTATTATTAAAAAATGAATGCAGTCTAAAACCTCTATGAAATCCTAGGTTAGAGTGAGAGAAGCTATCTCAAGGAATATGAGAATGGGTTTAAAAAAAAATAAAGTTGAGACTTGGGAAATATTACTGATGTTTTAAAAAGCTGTCTGTTTAATTAACTATTAGTGTAGAGTTAGTTTTTGTAAGATAAATTTATGTCCAGAATGGATGGATTTTATTTTTTATTTATTTATTTAATTTATTTTATTTACTTATTTATTATTTCAGGGTTATGTTTCAGAGTAATAGCTACTAGTTATTGGAATATAAAGAGAAGGAATCAAAGCATTGGAGGGTGAGGTTTAAATTTTTGCAGCAAGTTAGATTCCAGTCTATGTAATGGAATCAGTTCATTAAAACTTCTTCTTTAAAGGAGTTGGTGGGTACTAATAACTTCAGTGTCCAAGGTGTATGTCCCTTCCTACAATGCTGTGTATTAAAAGAACCTTGTGCTATATCCTCTGCTTTGGATCATCTCAAAAAGCATGAAAAATCATCCTTCTTCCCAAAGGTGTCAAACTTATTTGCACGCGATGAGGTAGATGAGATCATTAGCGACCTCATTCCCTCCTTCAAAAAGGAACATCCACGAAGACCTCCAACCAGTGAAGCTCTCTATGACTATTTCATGACCAGAGTCCGTCAGAAGCTTCACGTAGTCCTTTGCTTTTCACCAGTGGGTGAAAAATTCCGAAACAGGGCCCTGAAGTTCCCTGCTCTCATTTCTGCATGCACTATAGATTGGTTCAGCCGATGGCCTAAGGATGCTCTGGTGGCAGGTATGTGTAAGTTTTATCTTTGTAGACACATAATTTTCTGATCGGTGGTCATGTAGCTGTTTTAATTGTGTTGAATTTTGCCAGAATAAAGTTACTTGATTCTAAAATTTGATGTAGATACTTTTTTCATCAAAGCCTGTTTTATTAAGCTGTTGAAATATTTCTAACAGAGGAATGGTAGGTAGCAACCTGTAGTAGTACCTAGTAGGTAGCAACTAGGTTCAGAGTGAAAAAGCAATTGCACACTTTGGAGATGAAAGAAGGCCAGATCCTTGGCTATACTTTTTACTGAGACATGTGGAATAATCAGAATCTGATGGTGAAGAGTATAGAAGACTGGGTTTTCAGAAGCTGGGTGAAAGCCAAGATAATGTATGTTGACTTGTTTTATAGTGACTTGTTTATATTCTAAGATGCTTTCATAAATATTTACTTACATTTAGGCTTTCTTTCTTTCTTCAGTATCCGAACACTTCTTGTCCTCATTTGATATGGACTGCACTGCTGATACCAAGAGGGAAATTGTGCAGTGTATGGGCTCATTCCAGGATGGAGTGGCAGAAAAGTGTTCTGATTACTTTCAAAGATACAGACGTTCTACACATGTGACGCCCAAATCCTACCTGACCTTTATTCAGGGATATAAAACCACATACAAAGAAAAGCATGCTGAAGTGCAAATATTGTCAAACAGGTAAACTACTCAGGTTACTTCTGTTTTTCTGTAGTTTTCTTCCACAGGTAGATATATTCTGATACACTTCGTATCAATGCGTGGCTTGTCTCCTCACACAGCAAAAAAAGCTATTTTTAATTCCTAGAATTATGTGAAGGTGTTACTTATTCAAATAGTGTAGTTGCTCTTGTCATATAAGATAAAGACTATGTATATTTGAGGGGGAAAGAGTAGTGGTGCATGAAAAATAGAGGTAGAGATAATGTGAGGTGAATATAAATGATACCTGTGTGTCTTAAAGAGAAAAAGAAGACATCTACATGGAGTTTCATAATATATTGATAATAGCATTTAATTTGCCAGATGGCAACCTTTGTTTTCTGATTGAACACTTGTTAACCTCCTGTTACGAACATGTAAGGAATATCCTTAGTAGTTTTGTGAACACAGAGCCCCACTTAGACTCCTGAGCTTCTCGTACATTTTTTTGGTGGTTTTGATATACTTATTCCTATTTTCAAATGCTTTATTAAACTAATGATATCTATTTACAGATATACCTTCATATCAGGAACACCCAAATATAATGTAAAATTAGCAGTTAGTGTGTCAGTTGGTATCACCCTTAAGAAAAACTGCCTTCTCAGTTTTGAAAGATCGTAAAAAAGAGCTGGAAACCTTGAAAAGCTTAAACTCATTTATTTGACGTTGAAGCAGTCTTTGTCTTCGAAGTCAAATTGAGTTTGAAACCTATAGTTATGTTAGGGATGAAGGCTTGTAAAACAGAAGGATGTTTCCCTGTTTTCTACCTTCAGATTTACCAAGTTAATTAATGAAGTCCAGTTTCTTCCACTTAAACTTAGTTGCACTGTCTGAATTGCTTTTTCAGGGGTTACACTTTGTCTTTTCTCCTATATTGGTTCAGTCGTCCAGGTACTGTGTAGCCTTTGCAGTAGCAGCCTCTGTAGAGGCCCTTTAAACTTGTCTTAAAAGTCCCAAGTGAAGAATTTTTTATAGAAAAAAATAAATGTTGAAGGGGCATTTTAATGCTGAATCAGACAAGTCTTATCTCAATGCTATATTTCTTTCACTCTGTTTTGCTTGGTCTTGGTTTCTTTTCAGTGTCCACTTCAAATAAGAAATATTGATTGGTTATAATTTTCAGAATTTTGGTGATCAGAAAATGCTTTCTGCTGTACAGAACTCACTTCTTTGATTATTGGTTCAAGAGCTACAGTGGCAGTAACAGAACCATCATGTAGGATTTTTATGCAATGATAAAGGCATACTGTTTGATCAAAAGAGGGTAAAATTTCATGCCACAAACTTTATTAATGTACTTTATTGTTCACTTTATTGATTCTGAAGATATCAGAAAGGTAAAAGTTCTTGTAAAAGTTTTATTTTTGGTATAAAACATCTTTTGCAATTGTTCATTCTGATTGATGAGATTCATTCTATAGATGGAAAGTAGAGTGTAAATTACATAGTGAATGAGATGCTTTTTATTTTGCTTTTTAACTTCAGAATAAACAGTGGTCTGGAAAAATTGAAAGAGGCCTCTGAGTCAGTGGCTGCTTTAAGCAGAGAACTGGAGGTAAAAGAAAAGGAACTTCAAATTGCCAATGAAAAAGCTGACATGGTATGTGCAGCCTTCAAAGTGTATTGCTATTTGATTTTTTTCCCCTTTTATTCCTTCTATTTTGACAAGATTAATCAATTAAAATGAAGTTAAGTGTTGGAAAGAAAGGATCTTGTAGAAAATGATGTTATTTGAGTTTTTTGGAATTGGACAGTTATGATTTTACAACAAAAACTCTTAACTATGGCATATGGATTTTCTCACATTCTAGGTATTGAAAGAAGTTACTGTAAAAGCACAGGCTGCTGAGAATGTGAAGGGTGATGTTCAGAAAGTGAAAGACAAAGCCCAAGCTATTGTAGACAGTATCACAGTTGACAAAGCCATTGCTGAAGAGAAGTTGGAAGCTGCCAAGCCTGCTTTGGAAGAGGCAGAGGCAGCCTTACAGGTTAGTACTCGGACCATGTATTGCATTTCCACTAAGAAGGTGGGTGTCTGAAATACAAAGTAGCAGGTGCATTGCATAACTCTTCACTTGACAGAAAATAAATATGCTTATTTTGAGGCTTTTAAGGTTCAGTTTTGTTTTTCTTTTTTCACAGCACTACCAACCCCAAAACAGTCAGTTTTCAGAAAAGGGCAGGTTTTAACTTTCTTTGAAACTGTAATTGAATATGGCATGTGCTGCAGGTTGATATTAGACTAGTTACTGAATATTGATACTGTCATTAAACAGCTTGTGTGCAAGGAGTGAAGTGTTGTCCATGTAAAATCAGTTGTAATTCCATCCGAATCCAAACCTTCTATTTTAAGTTTTCACAAAGCAATTGCATATTCAGTAAGTTTTCTGGTCCACTATTTTCTGTCTTAAAAAAAAATCTTTTTTTAGGAGTTGTGGCATTACCAAGACTTCATTTCCTTCACTATACTTTTCTTGTAAAGCTTTTTTTAATAGAATGGCCATATATTTAAGATTAAAAAAGATTAATAATTGTTGATCTTGCATAATATTTGTCTTTATGTCTGCTCAGCTGACTTATAGGAGGATGTGCCTCAAGACATTTTGCTGTGAGCAGTAGTAGTGGAATCTGAAATATACCTGTTAGATGTTAGCAGGGAGCTCACTTCTCAAGAAACAGTAAAGTATGAATTAAAAAACTGAAGGATAGACAAACCTCAAAGGATTTTATGTAGATTTGCTGGAAATTATACCTTTCCATTTGAGAAGCTGCCAGCAGTTGTGATGGTTAAAGACTAATTTGAAGGAATGGCATGATTGGCTTTGAAATCTAGTGTAGAAAAATTTTTATGGATCTTCTGAATGTAAGACTTCACTTTGAATGAGAGATGTTTAACAGTCTCTGACTGCCATGATGCTTAAAGGACAGAGTGCAAAAGTCTGAATGAAGGTTGATGACCTGACAGCTGGGAAGAGTGAAATATGGGAGAAGGTTTGTATTATAAGATGTGATGTATTGCCACAGGAAAAAGGTTAAAGAGCTAGCAACAACAAAACAACAAACCTGGTAGTGGGCAAGCATTCTGACAAGCGAAGAAATAAGCAATGTTAATTAGTCAGCATCTTCAGTATAAAAATGACACCAGTATCCTGTGTCTGGACCTGTATTTATTAAAGGTTACTTTCTGCTTTTGACTAAAATGGCTGAACCAAAACAATACTGCTCTTCTTGAAATGCAGGGTGCTAATAAATGAAAACTCAATTTCAAGAAAAAGCAGCGCTGGCATTATTGTAAAACTTCTCAATGGGAAAAAGTATTTGGCCTTAATCTTGAAATTCTTGAATTTTCTATAATAAATTGCTTTGCCTATGTCTAAAGGGGAAAGGCAACCTATCATAAAAAGAGACCTAGCAGAATGTGTCTAAGTATTCTCAGCATTTATTCATTCATTCTCTCCCTCAAGCAAGAATCTTCTCCATATGGGTCTGCATCTTTCAGAAAAAGAATCTCATAGTCATTACAGATTTGCAAATTTGAACTAGGGATTCCTATAGTAGGATTCTGCTTGCAGAGGAGATAAATGCCTATTAAAATATTTGATAAATAGAAAGGTCATTACCTAGATGAAAAAAAAAGTGATTAGCTATTTTACTCGATTTTTAGCATATTTTAAGAATGATAAATGTTACATTAAGAGAAAGGTAGATACACAACATCTTATAAGCATTTGTAAACATATAGTAAAATTAGTTTTTAAAAGTTTGAGTAAGAATTATCAGAGTTCAGTGAAACTTTGTTGCACTTTGCCCTGTAATAAAAATAGCACATTAAATACACAACTATAGACAAATAAATAAATAAATAAAATTTAAATGTAACAATTTTGCAATAATTTGTACATTAGCAAAAAAAGGCTGAGCTGAATTTCCTAACAGTCACTAAGAAACACTGGTTAAAGTTTTCACACAGATATCTGGAAAATCTCTGGTGAATTATTTGGTGCACACTGCACAACAAGCAGCAAAATATGGAAGGGAAACAAAGGGCTGGCAGACAGAAGGCAATCTGGATGGTCTGCAATACTTTGAAGTCCCCTTATTGAAGTATAGACACAAGTAATTAAAATCTGCCTTCATGAATTCTCAGTGAGGCGTGTGCTAGGCTCGAAGCAAGATGTCGTAACACACAGTAATCTGTTGCTTACTGTTTAGGCTGTCATGCACTTGGACTGATTAAACTGCCTGTAAATAAGCAAAGCTTCTGCTGAGAGCTGTGTGTGTTGTAGGAGTGGGTCTGCCCATCAGCTGTTCCCCTTGTTCAGTGGTTTTGTTGCTTTGTGTGTGGTGCAGTAAACACTGCTGCTCAAATCAGTTCTTCTCTAAGGAGACATCTTCAGCAGACTTTTCTGATAAGTCTTTTCCCGTTAATGATGCCCAGTTATGAGATACAGTGTTAGACTTACACCCTAGGCTTATTTAGCCTTACTTATTAGAGCCCAGGTTGTCATATCTTATTATAATTTACTTTTCTCACAGGCCTGCTTTATGCCACGAATATTCCTGGTAAGATGTATTAGAAGGTACAAACATATACATATACCAGGCCTTCTCACTGGTTTCCTTAATTTACCTTCATTTGCTGGGTGTCAAATATAAGTATTTCCTTTCTAGACACAGTTTCTGATCAATATGTTCTCATTTTAAAAAAAGTTAAATTTCAAGATATTTCTGGTTTGCTCTTTTTTATTGTCAAAAGAGTTCATGGTAGTTTTCGTTTTAAAGTTTTCTGTGGATGTGCTGTGCTGAGGTTTCCTAGGAGTTGATAGGAGTTAGTAGTAAAAATCTGACTGGGGGAGTCCTTCTAGCGTCATGCTTTTGAGAGATAAAAATAACATAAATATTTTTTTTCTCCCATTCTCCCCTGTTGGTGAACTTATGCTCCATGTTTTGTTAAGTAAACAGTAACAGTAATCGCTTTGCCCTTTGTTTTAAATTCCTAGACCATAAAACCTGCAGATATTGCCACTGTGCGCACACTGGGTCGACCTCCTCATCTCATCATGCGTATCATGGACTGTGTGTTGCTGCTCTTCCAGCGTAAAGTCAACCACGTGAAAATTGATCAGGAAAAACGCTGCACTGTCCCATCGTGGCAAGAATCTCTGAAGCTGATGACAACAGGGAACTTCTTACAGAGCCTACAGGTGCTCATGCAACCCTTATTTTTTTTTTTTAATTTTTATAATGTAAGAAAATAAGGGGAAAAGTTTTCTCTGGTGTTTTTAGGGGAACAAAGGTGCAAGGGAAATCACACAATAGATTTGAAATGTTAAGGCCTTAAGAACAAATATGTCAAAATGAAATAAGCTTTAAACCTTCTTGCAAAGTCATGTAATAAATCAATTATTTTTCCTAGGTAAAGCAATGAAATTGTTTTAGGTGACAAATGATTCAAAGCATTAAGCATTTGGTTTGGATAGCCATTGCTTATCTGTTTCATTAAAGCTGAAAACAAACATCTTTTTTCTGGTATTTACTTTTCATTAATTTTCAATATTACGGCTTGTGCACTGGGTTGGAAAAGCATAGATGGTTATTAGGATGAACACAACAAGAACTTTTTAAAATTTGGGATTTTTGGTTCACAGCATTTGTCTAGGGAAATGGAAAGACTAACTAACTGGTAAACAAATCCCTTTTCATAACTAAAACTGGTAATATTATGATTTATCTAGGTGGAGTAAATGGTATGTTTTTTCTGCTCCACTGAGTGTTATCATCCCTGATTTCTGTATTTCAAGTTTACTTAATTTGTCACTGGTCTAGTTAGGAGGCTTGACCAGCTTTGTATGGTTGGTAGTGGCATGTAGTGTTCACAATGCATCTGCTTGTAAAGGTTTTTAGTTTTCTAAAGGACTTTTGCTTGTGCTTAATTAAACCTATTTGTGCTTCACAGAACAGCTGTTTTTCAAGTTTGTCTGGGATTGGGTTTCATTATACTTCGTCAATAAATTTGAGGGAGAAAATTGAGAGCTTTTCAGGAGGAAAAAGGAAAAATATGTTTTTTCAAGAAATGAGTAAAAATAAATTCTTTAAAACCTAAATACATTCCATTAATTATGCAAGGTAATTTAAGGGCGGGATAGGTGGCTTGATCATTGAAAGGACTGTCTTGTAGAATGTCTATTTTTGAACTAGAGTTTAGCTCTTCATTTTCTTTTTGAAGATTGTTAAAACTTATTCTGTCTCAAGCAAAATGAAATTTCTAGCAAGACCAGTGTTATTTTGAAACAATGATTAGCTCTGTAACAGTGAGTGTGAGATAGCAAAGATCATAAATGAAAGAAAACCTTTTTCTATTTTGTAAGTATATGTAACAGTGGAATGACTTTGTAAAGATCTCAGAGATGCATGAGACAAATAACTTCATATTAGCTGTTTGTAAGTAACACTTGTGATCTTTGTAGTGTTCTGTATGTTCTGAAATACATTTATATATCATTTACACTTATTGCATATGTTTTGTATCTTGCACTTTCAAAATTTTTTTTTCAGCAATTTCAGAAAGACACAATTAATGAAGAAGTGGTAGAACTTTTGAGCCCTTATTTTGAAATGGTGGACTACAACATTGAGACAGCTAAGAGAGTATGTGGGAATGTTGCTGGCCTTTGCTCGTGGACCAAAGCTATGGCAGTATTTTTTTCCATCAACAAAGAAGTATTACCTTTAAAGGTACATCTGTTGGTCAGTCAAAGACACTCTCTGCTCCTTCTCATCCTGTTTGCACTTGAGGATTAAATCTGTGGGAAAGTTCATCTGCCTTATTTGAACTGGTGGTTTTCTCTCCAGAAATGTATTATCTTGAACACTGTAATTCTACAGTAAAATATATTTCAAATGTTCTTCCACTTGTAAGTTGTCAAAATTATGAAAAAGGTGGTGTGGCTTTATGCTTCTGGACCCCTACTGGATGGAGTTAAAGCATCTGTCATCTAGTTAAATACACTATGCAATTGCCCTACATTAATTTTGAATTAAGTAGAAAAAACCCTTGAGATTTGGTCTTTTAATATTCTGTATCTCAGTTCATAAGAAGATTATACAGAGAGTCTTCAGTAGTGTTATGTAGAAAAAAAACCCCAGGCCTAAGCAGTTAGAATGAAAGTCAGGAAGAACGTGGTCAAGCATGTTTAACAGAGAATAGCTTGTATTATAATAGGAATGACTGAGAGAGGAGTAAGATTTGTGTTTCGGCCTAGCATATTGGTTGGACAAATCAAGTAGAAGTGGAAGTAGACTTTCAGAGGCATAATTCTCTTCTGCAAGTCATGTCAGACTAACTTTTGTGTCACATGAAGGGTGACTGATATTCCCAGAAGTATTTTTAATTATTTTTTCCAATTGACATTAAACCAACTGTTCAAGTGCACCTATCTGAAATAAGAATTTAGTTTGTTGTAAAATTAAAATGAAAGGTTTTGCTGAGTTACAAAATCGCTACTGAAGAGTTTGATTTGGAAATGTAGTACAAGAAAACTTTCTGAAATATAGCAAATACTTTGAAATTCTCTGTGTATGAATACACTTTTATGTTTTTGTGCTTTGTAGGCTAATTTAGCAATTCAGGAGAAGCGCCTAACCAGTGCTATGCTGGATCTGCAGAAAGCTCAAGAAGAACTGGGAGCCAAGCAAGAAGAATTAGATATTGTGCAGGCAGAGTATGAAAATGCAATGAGAGAAAAACAGGTGAACTGCCCTTCACAGAAAATAAGTTTCTACCCTTGCTTTAAGGAACACTTAATGTGTTCTTTCAATTTCACTATTATTCCTTGAAAAGGATGTTGATGGACTGCAGATAAGAGATAGATAGTATTTGAATACTGCCCCTTTGCTTTCTATCTCTCTCCTCTGCCTCTGATCCTCTCCCCTCTTCCCTCCCACCACCTCAAAAACTTTTGTGTTCTTTATTCAGTGCCTATTACTGTAACTTTGTTTCATGCATGCTATATATATATAATGTATTTGAAATTCTGAGTACAATTCCTCATAATGAATAAGTATCAAGAATTTTACATACTATTCAAGTATTCCACCAAAATAAAAGTTAAGAACAGAAATATTAAAAAGAAATATTGAATTATGTTTCTGGGAGATGTTGACAGTTTGTCTTGATATAGTCCTTCCATCTCACTTTCCCTCCTCTGCATAGTGATAGAGATGTTTAAGAATACATTTCTAACCTGTTGTTTATCTACTGGTTTAATGAGGTGTAAAGATTTTTCTGGCCTATCAGATACATGACTGTAAACAATTTGTCTTGGTGCGTGGTTTTCTCTAGACTTTGCTAGAAGATGCTGAGCGTTGCCGACATAAAATGCAAACTGCCTCAAGTCTTATAAGTGGTTTAGCAGGTGAAAAAGAGAGGTGGACAGAACAGAGTAAAGAATTTGCCATGCAAACCAAGAGGTTGGTTGGTAAGTTTTTTATCCAATCCTTTTAACTTGGAAGCAAGTTGTTTGCATTGTAATGAGTAGTGAAACTGGAAACATTTGAAATGTCAAACTTTTCCTTTGTATCCTGTCTCAAAAATGAGGGTAATTATTTTAATTCCCTTGCTAAAGCCCTGTTAGGTGAAAAACATAAGGCTAAAGTTCTTATTTAAAAAGAAAAGATAATAGATGGTGTGAATGTGGTGGCACATATTTGGGATGCTAAAATTTTGACTTGGCTGATATTTTTAGGTAACAGTGCTAAGAGAGTGATGTGTTAGCAAGCACCAAGAAAAGGTGTATAACTGAGAGTATGTATAGAGGCGATGAAGACTGATACTCAGGCACTGACATTTATATGTAAAAATCAATATTTTTAACTGCAGTTACTAATGTTCACAAGAATTTGCTTCTTAGAAGATCATTATTATTTTTTAAATTTGCACTTGTAAACTAAAGTACTTTGTAATAAATAATTGGTTCATTACTTAGATCAATAAATGAAATTTATCTCGTCATTTACTGCAGGCTGAAGTTTCTCCTCTGCTTTTTACCTTGAAAGGCTGCAAAAAGCAGCCTTGTTGTATAGATTGTATTATAGTAACTAAGTTATGTTTTATTTGCTGGTATAATATATACATGTGTATTAACTTATTAAAAATGTGGGATACCTTCCCCACAGATTCATTCTATTTCTTTTATAGATAACTTGAAAGTGTCCAAAAAGTACAAAAGTATGATATCTTTTCCAGTTTAAATCTTGCATTCTTATTTCAGAGGTACAAAACCCCCTCAAACTACGTGTCATGAAATTTAGAGGGAATTTTGAAACTGAACAGAAGATTAAAAGTTGTCACACTTAATGATGTCCATAAGGATGTCTGTGACAGTTTTTATTACCAGTACTCATCACTGTAATTGATTTACGGTAATTTAATTGAATTAATACTTATAAGGGGTTCCCTGCTCCCCACAACCCCCCTCAACACACACACACACCAAATTGTTTATGCCTCTTCTTATGAATGCACAAGGAAATGATGGAATTAAAAAAGTTTATGACTAAGTCCTCTCTGCCATGTCCCGCTTGTGCAGGATCTGGTGTTTGGAATAGTGTTACATGTGTGTTGAGTTGACCGTAACAAGCTGCCAGATGCTGAGCTCTTGATTCTTACAATTGCTTAGTAAGAACAAAGTAAATGAACTTGGCCTCCACTGAAATGTGCTATTGTCATGCCATGCAATGAGTCTTGGAAAAAAGATTGATTTGACTTCTTTATGGGTCTGAGTGTGTTCTTCAGTTACCAGCCAAAACATGTAGCCACTAGTGAAGGAAACAGGTTGCTCATTAATAGAATTGGCAGAGTTGTAATGCTTTGGTTTGTTCTGGTTTTTTTTTTTTTTTCTCCTTTTTCTTTTTGAGGTGATGTACTCTTGGCTACAGCTTTTCTGTCCTATTCTGGTCCTTTTAACCAAGAGTTCCGCAGTCTGCTGTTAAATGATTGGCAAAAGGAAATGAAAAGCCGAAAAATTCCCTTCTGTAACAACTTGAACCTCATAGAAATGTTGACTGACGCTCCAACTATCAGTGAATGGAACCTGCAAGGATTGCCAAATGATGACTTATCCATACAGAATGGAATCATTGTCACTAAAGCATCTCGTTATCCTTTATTAATTGATCCACAAATGCAGGGTAAAATTTGGATTAAAAATAAGGAAGGCAGAAATGACCTTCAGGTAATAGAAATACTTGTGCTTTCATAATCCCTAAAAACTCTTAGCTTGTAAGCATCACAATTCAGTGATTTGCCTAATGCTTAGCAAGTGCCATATATACAAAAAGTCTGGTTTGAATATAAAGAATATCTCAGATATATTTTGTGGATTTGAGATTTGGCTAGAGGTGGAAGTATATCCTTTAGCACCAGTGACTCCATTTGTTTAATGAATTTATTTTAATGGAACATAAACTTTGGAAAATAGGCTGGATAGGCAATGTTGAGTAATAAACATGTTTTCAGAAAAATGAAACTATTAGGAAAAAACACCAACAGATTAATACAATTTCATGTGTTTATAAAAGAAGAATCACAGCAAGATACTTTTTCATCTTTTAATCAGAAATTATTGTTAATTTTTGTTGTCTTAGTATGGATGTCAGCTGCTAAGTGCTCTGCAAATATACAGGGAAGATGTAGGGCTACAATGTACAGTCTGAGGCAAGATACACAAATTCAATTCAAACAAGAAAATATGAGGAAGAATGTCCTTACTGGCTACAATTATGATTACACCGATAGAGCTGCTTTAAAAAAAAAAAATCCCTGAAATACCTAAAAGTAGTTTGAGGTGCGATAATAGAGGCTCTGTGAATATAACTACCACTTTCATGCTGATTGTCATCTAGGTGTGGAAACCTTTAATGGTACGTTATTTATGATAAAAATGATTATTAGTTTGTTTATAGCTTTCTTAAAGTCTAAGCTGAATATGCTTTTTAAACATGTTGAAAATCCTAGTTATACTGGAGAATATTTAAAGCAAGGCTATTTAAGGTCCTGTTCCATGTAAACCTCTAATTTTCAAGGGTGAGAAAACCCCCAGAAGAATACTTATCTTGGAATTGACCCTGCTGCCGTTTGACTTTGAGACATTATCCAAGATAAAATTGAAGGTGCTAAAAGGTTCCTGTGAATTTTTCCTGTGAAATTCTTGAGTAGTTGCACTCGTAGGATATCAAAACTGCAAGTGCTCAGCAGTGTTTGCTTCTACCTTTGCAGCTGAAAAATAGAACTTTTCATTCCATGAGATCTGGCAATAGGGTATGCTGATACCTTTCCTTGAGCTGACAAAGTTTGCCTTAATACTCGTCTACTCTCAGGATCATTGTTTTTGGCTTCAAAGAAAATGAAATAATTTATAAGTATAAAACTAACAAAAAGGTTGGTAAATGGGCATAAGGTATTGCATCTATGTTTTTAGATCACTTCTCTGAATCACAAGTATTTTAGAAACCACTTAGAAGACAGCCTTTCTTTGGGAAGACCTCTTTTAGTAGAAGATGTTGGAGAAGAGCTAGACCCAGCACTTGATAATGTTTTGGAAAGAAATATCATTAAAACAGGTTCAGCCAACAAGGTAAAAATAAAACAAGTGAGCAAACATATGGAAATTCCCCTTTCCTCCCTTCCCCTCCCCACAATCTCTCCTTAGCAAAATAACTCCTAATATAGGACTATAAAAAATTAAGCTAATTTAAACTTGATTAATACTAATGAAAGAAAAAATAAGGTACGGTTTAAGTTCACAAATGGTTAATATTTTTAATGTATAGAGTTCCTTATTCCTTTGCTTATGGCAATTTTTAGAAGTTGAAATAATTTTTGAATGGGCCATTTAAGGTGGTCCTTGACTGTTCTCAACAAATTGTTTGTATCAGATGTATGATTTAAAACTGGATTTTTATGCCTTTAAGCAGAAAAATGCAACTTTTTTTCCTATATGCAGTATCTGAAAAAGTGCGTATTGGCTCTTGATATTTCAAGACTTCTTTTTACCATTTTTCTTAAGGTGAAAGTTGGTGATAAGGAAGTAGATGTTATGAATGGCTTCAGACTTTACATTACTACAAAACTGTCAAATCCGTGTTACTCTCCTGAAATTAGTGCTCAAACCTCCATCATTGACTTTACTGTAACCATGAAAGGTCTTGAAAATCAACTCTTAGGCAGAGTCATTCTCACAGAGAAACAGGTAAAAGGATTGATTGTATCTATTTTTCTGTCTGTAGTTCTTATATTTACCTGTAGAATGTTTTACTTTAATTTATTACTCTCTCTTCCCATATTGCATGGTAACTTTCTGACTCCCTCTATTTTTCTTTATATAACCTATTTGTAATGGTTTAAAAAGTGGCACAGAAGCAATTGACTCATTCATATGGAAGTTTCCTGTCTCTTTATTGTTGCAACTGTACTGTATTAACCTTATTTTTCCTGCCTCAATGAGTTATAACCTCATGAGAGTGGCCTGTGAAAAGCAAAAGGGCCTGAAATCAAAACTGATGTTCTGTCTACACACCCTGGAGCTCATGGCAACATAACCTAGTGCAAAGAATTCAGATTTAGTTGCTTCCTTGCTCCAAGAGAAAATGGGCTGGCTACCTACTTATTTTGACATCACAGATACATTAGTTGAGGAAGTCCAGGTTCAGGATGCCAGTCCTGATCAACATGCCACCTGCAGTTCTGGAGGGAGGCTGATTGGTACCTTTTTAACTACGAAACAGCTAATCCCTGTAGCTATAAGGTCAGGCAACATTGATGTCATAAGAAACACTGTGCAGCTATGACTGTGTATTTACTGGTGTATTTACTAAGATTTTGGCAACAGTTCCAGTTTACCTTCACTAGAGAGGAATGACAGGAATATTTTTGTTTCCTTATTGTGGCATCTGTTGAGGCTCTCCTGTCCTTCCAACACCTCCCTTTGTCCCGCCAATGTAAGATTTTTCTTGTTAATAGCCTCAGTCATCTTGTTCGTATCGAGTTGTTGCATTTCATTCCCAAACAGTGCTTGGATCTTGTGAGAGAAATCCCACTCAATCTGTTAAGGTCTGTTTTTTGTCAGACAGCTTCATTGCACCATCAGCTTCCCTTCAACCACTGACAGCTTGACAACCAACTATGTAATGAAATTATCACTGTCTATCTAAAACACGCTGTGATGTGTATATTCATAAAGCCCTATGCCAAGCTTCACTTCTTGGGCCTTGAAATACAGTACATTCCTCCAGGAGACAGTCAGTTTATCAAATTCCTCCAGTCATTGCTG
>VWZV01016562.1:0-16750 GCA_013397155.1 Irena cyanogastra
TTCATATTGCTAACTCAAACAAATCCCAAAAACCCTCTGCTTCAAGACAAATATCTATGTTATTAGTGGGCCATGGAGTTTGAGAAATGTTCTCAGGAAGCGAAGCAATAAAAGATTTCAAGGTGTAAACCAAGGAATTACTTTGGGATTTGCAGAATGGACTAAAGACCATTTGTCTGTGTATGTTCTAGCTGTTACAACGACAATGTTTTATAATGCTGGTTGTTATCAGTATAA
Source organism: Irena cyanogastra (assembly GCA_013397155.1). NCBI lineage: Eukaryota > Metazoa > Chordata > Aves > Passeriformes > Irenidae > Irena > Irena cyanogastra. The sequence goes on from VWZV01016562.1 coordinate 238, forward strand.
AAGAGATCCAGAAGCATAGGTGATCCTTGTATTGCTTTTTGTAAGGGGTTCCAGAAGGCTCGTGAAATGTTATAGGCTGAAATTTGGAAAATGTTTTGAGTCAGAAGTTCAAAGGCTTGTTTTGTAATAAATACGTTATTTTAAGTAAGATTAGAAAGGGAGCAAAGAGATCAGAACACACTGTGAGTTATGTTCTATTGGTGCTTTTTCAGTGTAACTATTGCCTAAGATAGCCTAAGACCACTGGACCTAGCAAAAGAATACAGACGCCCATGGATCCAGGCTTGTACTTGGAAAAGGAAAACTTACTCTTTAGGATCAGTTGTTTTTCCTTTCAACTTCTTTAGAATTCAAGATGTTTTATAATTATATGACATGAATATTTTAAAGCAATTCTAAGAAGAAACACGAAGTCACGACTCATATCCCAGCATGTGCTTAACTTAGCATATGGTTTATGTTTCCTTGAGATTTCTTTATTAGTTCATGAAAGTAAGTAGTGGTACTTCTGTGCATATGCAATTCATATTAAATTCTTTGTTTTTTGAAGGTGAAGTGTAGAGCACTGTTCAGTAGACTCATCCTATGTAGTTGATATGCCTGCTTTTTTAGGCAGGTTTTTTTTTCTGGTTTTTTTTTTCCTTTCTTTATTTTTTTTCCTTTTTTTCTTTGTTCTTCAACAAATCAGTGAAAATTGAAATAGGCTGTTAGTGAGCCAAACAATAAGAACACAAATGGACATACATTGATAGCAGTCCTGTCCTTTACTAAGTCATGAAGATAACAGAAATGCTCACAATACAACCTGAAGATTTTTTTCCTGACTCTTTGTCAGTAGGAGTTTCCCAGTCTTGTAGTAGATGTTCATTTATCTTTCCCACTTCTCTGTAGGTTTTATATTACTATTTTTTACTTTATTTTTCTAAATAACATAGTATCCTCTATGTGTATAATGGACATCTTTGACAGTTTCATGTATATTGAAGTCTTTCATGGGGAAATGATTTAGTATAATGGGGTTTATTATGTTAGGATCAAAACTGAGCTTATATTTTTGATCTGTTTTGTAAGCAGTGCCATGAAAATAATTTGCCCAAAATGTCAAAAACTAGTGTTTTTAGTGCTATATTTTCTTCAATCTGTTATGAAAATAAAGAAGTTTCATTGGAAGGGAGACCTAAAGAATTCCATAACTTACAGCATCTTTGCAGTGGGTGACATTTAGCTTTGTCTAAAGGATTGTGATGTACCAAACAGGAAGAATAAAGGAAGCTCCAGGTGGGTGAAGGTGGTGTTGCCCAGAACTGTGCCGAGGGGGCTTACTTTACAGCTCTGCTGGTCTGGGTTGTGCAGAGAGAGCATCATGAGCCCTTGTGTGCAAGGTCAGGCTGATCTCTCTGGAGCCAGATGTAGTTTATGAGATCCTGCTGCTCTTCAGGCAAGCTTAAAGCATAGTGTCAAAAAAGCTATTTTTTTCTGCAGACTACTATCACAAATGCTTTCACTTTGGGCTCTTACTTTCTGCCGTATTGCCTGCAGTCTGGAAAGGATCCAGATGGAAAGATCTTCCCTGAAGATGTTCAGGGTAGTAAAATGAACCACTCTAGTGGAAAAATGAAGTTTGATTTTTGCCTCTCTGGTTTTACTGCTTCCTGGGTTTGAAGTCTTCAGAAAGCTTATCATGTCTGACTATTTGGTTCTTTGTTTTGCATCACTTGAATCAATGAAAGTTCTTGTTGTACTTCACATGGCAATGCTGAAAGGATCAAGAGAAAGTGACCAATCTCAGGAAGTAAATGACAAAAAAAATGGTATGAAAAAACAGGCTCTATTTTCTTTTTCTTTTTCTCTCAGGCTTTTCCAGTGGTCTTCAGGAATTGAAGCAGTTGCTGAGGAGCACTGGCCAGTGAAACAAGGGGGTTTTTCTGGTTGTGTGTCTCTCCTGCCTCTGCAAATGTATGTGTTACTTTGCCAGTTGAGGTCTTTCAGCTTCCTTTTAGGCATGGGGAGTGCTTGTTTTTTTTTACCACTTAGCTGATTTATTTCAGTTAAAAAATATGTGAAGAGCTTATTCAGTCCTTTGCAGGCAGCTGCTGGTTAAGAGGGAGAGTAATTTATTACCATGACTGGAGCATAGAGTAAATGATAATTACACGGGGATTTGTGCATAGAGATCTGTGAGAGAGATCTGTGAAGAGGCAGAGACTTGAGGAAGCTGGATATTGTCATCTGTGCTTGTGCTTGAGACTGACTAACAGCAATATCTTAGCAGCAGCATGAAAAAATGTTGCAGTGAAATGGGCTGACAGCAGTGTGTAAATCTGCTGTGGCTTTTAAGATGTACATAGAAGACTTGAAAGTAGATAATTGTAAGCAGGAATATACTTTGTTAGGGATTTAAATTGTGATGTGGCTCCCCCTCCCCAGCTTGCCAGCTCTGGTTCTGCAGCCTGGTACCTCTGGTGAGCCCTGGACTAGAAGAAGTGTGCCCTCTGCCAGCTGGGGTTGGGGGCTAACAGAGGGTAGCAGTGATTCAGCAAAGGGACATATGCCCCTGACAGTGCTGATATGTATCATCAAGGTTCTTGTAACAGAGGTCAGTTCAAAATAGGGTCATCTCCCTCTTACTCTCTTCTTTGTCTTCTAAATTGTATTCACAATCTCTAGCTCTTGTCACTATTTGACTGGCCAAATCATAGTTATTAGAGATCAAGGATTTCAATCAGGAGAAAGAATAATTTGAGAGACAAATTCTCCATTTAAACAGGCAAAATTCTGTGTCTCTAAATAGCTTCTTTAGAGGAGTGGTAAGGCTTAGAGAATTGGAAGGTGCAGGATTGAGATAGAGAAAGAAAAGAAAGGAACATCCAGCCTGGAGATGCAGGGGAGAATTACAAAAAACTAGTCCACTGACAGTCTGATGTGTGAATGTACCCTAATTTTGTGTCCTTAGAATAAAAGTAAATTTGGTGCTTGTTATTTTGGTATGATACATAGGTAAGTTTAAAGAAGAGAAGGAAATCTCTCTCCTTTCTCACTTTTCCTCATAAAATACTAATACACCAGTATGATCTCAGTATGTCTTTGGCTTTCCTTGGGGCTCTTTGCTTTATATACCGTAACTTAAGAAATTACTCACTAGTCCTGTAATTTATATTAAAATGTGATGCTTAGATCTTGAATTTTACTGTAATACATTAATAATTTAGAAGTTAAACAGTGAAAAATAGTGGGTGGGATTTGGTTTAGACATCTTGCCAAAGAGTGCTTAACTATCATGTTGGTTTTTTCTGTTCGCAAACTTGGTTGAAATTGAAGTATACCCTTTCTTCCTCAGTGACAAAGATTTGGGTTTCTGCCTCTAAAAGTCAATCTAAATCATAGGATGTGACACAAAAACTTGTCGCTTGCTTGTAATGGTAAAGGAATTCCATTTAATGTTGTCAACTTTTCATTACTCTCCATGTCACAAAAAATGTTCACTTCAAATCTCCTATGTTCTCCAGCTGAATTATATTGGCTGGCTTCTGCTTTGATGTACTATTTGCTCTCTGGTTGCTGTTGTTGTCTTTCATCCTCTGAAGGAAGTTAAAGTGGAAATACAACTGAATGTGATTTTCAATAACGAGAAGGAGGAAAGTGTACTTCATATGAGAACAAAAAGCAATCACAGGAAAGAGCAATTTCTCCCCATTTGAAGAAAGAAATCTCAAAGAAATAAGAGGAATGTTTTCATTAAAAAGAAAGTAATCTCTAATCTGCAGAGCATCTGTCATCTTCCACTGCAGAGCTTTCATCAGTAGCATTCCTCATCTTATCTTATTTTCTAAGCAAGAATTAACATATAATAAATTAATAACATTATTGTATGTTAAAATGAGTTTTGTGTCAGCCACTCTGGTATATGTTGTTCAGTTGCTTCCCTTGGAAAATCAATGCCAAAAGCAGCAATCTTGTTGGACAGCATGTTCATGATGTCTCACCAGGACAGTTTCACAGCCTTCACTAAGAATGACAAATCAATCTTGGTATATTGAGAGATAGTTCAAATGCAATGACAACTGGGAAGTAGTAAGAATTTTAGAGAACATGACCTATGAAAGAAAAACAAATGGGGTTGGTTTCTGCTAAAGAGAAGGGGATGAAGGGGATTGAGGGGCCAGCTTATTGATACTTAAGTGGTTGTTGGAGACAGACTATGCTGTGTTACTACTAGGCTGAGGAGCAAGGCATTGGACTTGTGTCGCCCTCTCCCAGAGGATGAAGAGAAAGACTCCAAGGTTTCTTTGAATCAGAAGCCTTACCTTTATTGTAACAATATGACGCTTTTATAGGGTCTTTCGCTAACAGTTATTTGATTGGCTAAATGACACAATGTCTCTCTACCACCATTGGTTGAGATAGAGAGCATGTTTTGAGAATACACACAAGGACAGAGTAAACTAAAGTGAAAAACAGCACCTGTTGTTTTGAGAACGCAAGATGCTTACAAAACCTCTATCAATCCTTCCCTGAGAACATGAAATTCTTCAAAGAGCTGTTCCTTAGGAAGGCAAACTGCTTTCCCTTGGGGAAAGCCAGGGCTTGCTGCTGAATTTTTCTAAGTCCCACGGAAAGTCAGCCCCACAGACGTGTGGTGCTGCTCAGTTTGTTTCAGTTAGGAAACAGCAAAATGCCCTCATTTCAGTGGTAGATTTAAAAGGATGTAAGGCTATCTGGGGAAGTTGTATGAGCCCTTAGGGGTTTGAGGAGCATTGCAGATGAGTATCTGGTGATGTCAACTTATTTGATACTGAATCAATGATGGAGTCTCCAAAAGTCTTTTTCAGTACATTTTTCTGTGATTCAGATTATATGTAAAACACAAATGTTGTAAAAATATGAACGGTATAAAAACCAATTCTAACTCTTGTGAGGACTGATCTAATGCCCTCCTGCTCTTCTTCCATTGTATGACTGCCCATCCTTAACTTTAATGGGAGCCTTGCTACTGATACTGTAGAAGAAATCCAACTCAACGCAGTTGAGTATGTTCTGTTTCCCCCTTCCTTTTCCACTTCACGTGTTTAGGCAGGAGAGTTCTTTAAATATAGAGATTTTGAGTATTTCAAGCCTCCCATCTTGCCTATTCAAAGTGAGGAAGGAGCAAAAGAAGACCTTATTGCAGGTATGATATGTGAACAAAATTTACTATGCTTTGGCTGGCAAGTACATGCAAAAACTGCCTTTTATTCTCATCATTCAGAATTTTTTTTGCCCCTTAGTGGTTCGGTGAGTAGCTGTGGAAAGTAATGAAAATATTTTTTTTTCTGATAAAAAACAGGACACTTTCACCAAGCTTTACCCTGAAGGCTTGTGGAAAGCTAAAGGTCTAAGGGGGTAGTGGAGACTTCCAAACAAGAGCATAAAGATGTAAAGAGTTCTTGTTGGAGACATTAGAGAAATGTCTCCAACAAGTCTTGTCTGAGAAATTAGACTTCTCTGATTTAAATATTTAAGTCCACCTTTATTCTTATGACCTTGATTTTAAATTTGTTTTTGAATCTTTAGAACATTCTCCCATTTCCCTGAAAGACAACCTGTCTTACGAGATTTCCAGAAGTAACTTCAAGCAATTTACATAGAAATGTCAAGGGAAAGCTTGTAACGGCTTTACCTTGGGGGTTCACATATGGGAAACAAAATACAGTAGGAGTTGGGTAGTAAAATACTAGTGTTCATGAGCTCAAATAAGGATTTCCTATCTCCTTAGTAAAAAGCTTTGTTTAAATTAATAAATTTATTGATCATTACCTGGCATAAAATGACAGCTGTAGAATGTGCTGAGAATTGGAGATAACTTAGTTGGGCTATTGTAAAGCAAGTTAACATTGACAGTCTGTCTGTTTTTCCATGTAATTAAGCAGTAATAATCAAAGCTTAATGCCTTTCTTGGAGATTAATGATGACTTCAAAAATTAACGGTGTGAGGATAAAGCAAGAATCATTAGCCACAGGAAATTGTTAAGAATTCAGAAAACACACTGGGCTGAGTAATTCAGGGTTTTTTGATTGTTTAAATGCTGTTTTTTCCTCTATTTATTGGGGAAAAATGGATATCCCTATGTGAGGCTGGCTTTTCGTGAGACTTAGAAGAAACTCAGCACAGGCTCTGGTTTTTCCCAGGAGAGAGCTGCTTTCCTTTTCAAGGACAGTTCTGTGGAGAATTTTGGTTCCCAAGAAATGGATTGATAAAAGGTTTTTTGTAAGCATCCCTTGTTCTCAAAACAACAGCTGTTGTCTCCTTTTCCTTACTTTTCCTTTTCTGTCTGTTCTCAAAACATGCTCTCTCTGCCTCAACCAATGGTGGCAGACACGCGTTGTGCCGTTTAGCCAATCACGTAAGTGTTAGTGAAAGTCCCTATAAAAAGAGACACGTTGTTCAATGTTATAAATGCTCAGAGCCAATTTTCCAATCAAATAAAAACAAATTTATTTGATAACAAATTTGGTAAGAATCATAGAAAAAGAGCCACAATGCAGGAATACAGCCTCGAGCCCGGGTGTCGACAGCTGGGTGAACAGCAACCTGACCCCTAGGGTGTCAGATCTACTCTGTTCACGCTGGTGTCTTGGAGCATGGAGCTTATATACAGTTTATTTCGCCAGGGGCAAATTAATATTCAAAGTCCAAGAGTCTTAAGCTATTCAATTGGTTGTCTTGGTCTGTCCCAGCGAAGACAATGCTCTTCGAGGAAATGATGAATATTGATGAATTTTTATCTAGGTCCAGGAAGGGTGCTGATGTCCCAGAGGTGTTGCATATCTCCATCAGATATCTTATCAGAGTGGTAATGGCTGGGTGGCTGCTCGTTGATGATAGCCCATCTCCTGNTATATATATATATATATATTCTACACATACATTCTAATATCAAGTGATTACAAATCTCATAGGCACTATTAAAACGCATATTTCATGCTAAATAGTTCAAGATTTAACAGTTTCCTTGTAAGCAGCCAAGTGAAGATAGGCTCTTGTTTCAGCCACAGTTACATCTGAGAACTAACCTAGTAACTGTTTCTGGCACTATTACCTAAAGTCTCTACTTTTCACCACATGGATTCTAGGATTCATCACTGGTACTTAGTCAAGTCACTCTCACGAAATTACTCTCCTAGTAGGTGATAAAAGCAAAACTACCATGTGATGTTTTCAGGATCAAGTCCCACACAGGCCTTAGTGCCTGGTAAAGGAACCACATCAGCACTTCCACTCTATGTGTTGCTCAGTGGGAGAGACATTTCCAAAATAACTTTTTTCTTTTTTAAAAATCAACCTTCATTATTAATGTTTTCAGACCAAGTAGAGAACAGCAAAAAAATTAGCAGAAACTGACCATCTGGGTCATTTCTCCCAGGGAGGTGCAATAGCATTTATTACACCTTCTAAAAATTATGTTCTTTGAGTGCTGAGTTGAATCTGGCACTCACTGCAGTCAATGGCGTAAGTATTATTGAGTTCTTTGGTGCAAAATCAAGATGAAAACTCTTCCTTTTTCTCTTTTTTCTTTCTCATAATAGCACAAATCAGAAGCAATTTAGTTGAAATCAATGAAATGACATCTCCAAGAGGTGACTCAAATCTAAGCTAATACCAATTCATGCTACACTCGTGCCACACTTCATGATGGAAATACTCCTGTTTCAATGAGATATGCTATGAGAAAAATACTTTTAATTGAAGCTTTTGCAGTGGGGATAGTTATTGAGATTTTAAAACTGCTTCCAAAATGTTGTATTTAAGTTTTTAGCCGTGGGAGGTGGACAACCACCCTTTGCTTCTTAGTTTGTCTAAGTAGTAGTAACTAGGCACCAGTATTTCACAGTATTTGCACTAACTTCCCTTTTTAGACCTTCCTTTGTACTGACTGCAAGTGGCAGCTTTAATAACTTAATGAATAACCAGAAAAGAGCAATGTCTGCAGACAGCTGTAGTGTGAAAGACACAAGTATCTATAATATTAAAAGGCCTGATTTTCACCTAAAAATGTTGAACTCTTCTATGTCCTGCACATTGCTCTTGTGCTTGGGCAGATTGGTTTGTGTTTAGGAAATTAAAAAGATGCCTGTTTATACATGTATTTCTTTAGAACTATAATTTTCTTTGAAGACCAGAATAAATCAGTGAACTCATTCAGAACAGTTTCCTGCATAACTCAACCAAGCATGTTGCAAAGCCAGATGAGTGGATTAGAGGGTGTGGAGGTTTGTTGTTCTACTTTCTTTCAATTAATTCTTCATTACATTAATTCTTAATTAGTTTCTTTATCTTTTGGTAGAAGATTGAGACAACAGAAATTATCTGTAACTTACTGAAAATCAGCCAACAAACCAATCCTTCTATTATTTCTGTAAATGTTACCTTTGTTTTGATCTTCATATGTAGTAGTGGAACAGAACACAGGTTTTGGCATTACTAAAAGCAAGACAGTAAAAAAAATAATGTTTTCTGCAGCAGATTGCATAATACAGAGTGGAATCCTTCAGAAATTTATGAATAGTTGTATGTGAAAATATTAGAAGTCTTGAAAAAAGTCTTCTCTTCGATTAGTGTTGATATCAAGTCTCATTATTAATCATGTAAAATGACATGCTGTCTGGTTTTGGTTTGTTGTATGACTTCCTAATATTTTGATTTTTGCACACACTGTTTTGTGGCAGTCCATCATGATGATATCCCTGTAAGATTTAATTTTTGTTCCTCATGGCTGTTTATTGCAGCATAGAGCAATTGCTGAGAGCTTTGACAGATGTCTGCTGTAACTGTCTTGAGTCACAGAAGTAAGCAGCAGCATTTTACTTTAGGTTTGTAATCCATTTGTAAATGCCTAAACATTGTCATCCTATGCTTTTTAGAAGGAAGATTGACCCAGACCATCACCTGCTTTATAGTGCTGTTAACGCAGTAGGGAAAAGTTATGGGATGACTGCATGGGTCCTGAGTCTGTCTCCCAGGGCAGCAATGCATAGTCTTGCTGCTTTATTTGCTGTAGACATTGCTAATATTGTCCAGGGCCATGGAATCAACATGCAGCGAAATAAATTGTCTGTAGAAAAGCAAACCTCAGTCTAGTGTTGGTGTGGAACTCCAGGGTGGCAGAAGTTTTCTTGCAGTGTTGAGAAAAAATGGGACTGTGTGACAGCTAGATACATCTGCATTGCAAGTGTCCTGTGTTTTGCTGCACTGTTCTGGGGCTTGAGAAATTGTAAGAAATGTGGAAGCACTGGCCAGAGCATAGTGCTACCAAACAGAAAGGTTTGAGGATGTGAAGTGTCCTTTTCTCTAGCCCAAAATAACACTGGGAGAGTCTGGATAGAGCTAAATTCAGAGTAATCAAACAAAAGAATTTGCCTCCCCTCTACTTATATCTTTTCCTTCATCTGAACTGCTGTACTACTTTAACTACTTTTTATCCAAGTGTGTTGGCTGTGGTGAAGATGCAAAGTTCTTACACAGCTTCACAAAAAACCTGTTTTACACTCACTCTTCAGTTGGGGTTAGTCCACAGACATTACCGTGTGTGTGTTGTGGCTCAGCCTCTGAACAAAAGAGAACGTGTAAATTCCTCTGTTTTTCTGTCAACCACTGAATTCAATCAAGTGATAAAAAAGAAGGTTAATGCAACTGCTTTTGCATGTAGTACACATACAGAAATTCCTGCTGTTCTACCTATAGCTTCTCATGTGATGTGGAGTCAGAGCAATGCTGTCAGCTCTCTAAGGCCACTAATACCCACAGCTGCTCCCATGTGTCCACAGACAAATTTGAGTGCCCTTTCTGCTCTTGGGATGGTGGAGAAACATGTTCACAGGGAACACTGCAGAGACTGCAAGTGACTGCCTTGTAAAGGAGGATGACATCTGCTCTTGCCTTCGAAACAAAACCTGTGGAAGAGGTGTGAACAGCACTGGTGTGGCTGTTAACCTGCTGAGAAATATGAAGGTTATTCAGTGAATACTGACACAGTCCTTCCTTCTGGGTCTTGTGAGATTTGACTTGACTTTTCAAACCTCTAGACTGGTTATATTTTAGATACAATTAATTGGGCTGTTGTACCACTCTTGGGTATAACTGCTAGGTCCAAAGCCACTTTGCATTTTTCTGTCACTGGAGCATTCTGCACTAATAGCTCCGAGAACTTTATGCCACAGAAATGCTTATCTTCATTGCCCTTCACCACCACAGATGAGAGCTCCATCCTGGGAATCAGATCAGAATTTCCTTCTCTTCTTGTGAAACACCATGACATGTTCCCTTTTAGACTCTTCTCAGCTCAGTGGAAAAGCAACAGAAGTGCCCCTAAACTGCTAGTTTTCAATTTTTGAACAGTGAGACAAGATGGAATTGCTATTTGGTTTTCAGAAACTTTGTTGTGTGTTCAGCTCATGAATGGGACTGAATAGATATCAGTAAAATCTGTGATTTCAGTACAGTTGAGATAATGTCTTCACTGCTGTGGTATCCACTCTGTTACGTGATACTAAGAAAAATTTAATTTTGAAATTCATAATTTTTTAGTGCTGTCAGTAATACAACTGCTCACCAAGACATTCGCCATGCTGGAAACCCAGACAAATGTGCTTTGCTCCTCATTCATTATCTTGCTATGAAATATAAAGATGGATTTATCCAGCTACTTCACACAAAATCATTCTCTCTTTTTGAGCCTCATAGAATTCTTTTCCCACTGTTAAGTTTTACTGCTGCAGTTCACACACCAAGAATTTAATGTAAATTAAGTGGTTTTGGTTTTCCTAATTTAAAAAAAAAAGAGTCTAATCCTTCTCTTGTTACGGTAAGTGAAATTAATATTAGATTATAGTATTATGACTGGTGTGTGGGTCTAGATTGTACAAAGCTATATTATTTTATCACCTACTAAAGCTGTAGAAATTCCTATTAAAACTATAAAATCAAAACATTAGAATAGGAACAACATATCTACACCAAGCATAGCAGTTGCTTTTCATTTGAGCCCTCTACATTTTCTGCACTGAAACAGAAATTTGCCAGAAAACCAACATTTAGGCCTTGGGTATGATCACTGCTTATACTAAACTGCTATAGAGATGTTGGCAAATACAACACTGAGATCGGACTGCACAGATTATTTGAGGTAAAAGAACTACATGGTGTGTTGGTTTTGCATTGGAGCTAACTACAGAATTGATTTTTTTTTGAGAGAAGCTGTTAAGAGCTTCTTTTGTGCTTAGCAAAACCAATTGCTAGCTAGCTTTGAGACTAGGCATGTTAATAAGCCAATTAAAGAACTGAACATGCCTCTGCAAGATTCACATTTTAAACTGAACAAGTCCAAGAAAAGTTATGTTGCTTTCCGACTTTCGAAAAGTTCCTCCCCCCGCCTCCTGGCCATTGGCCGGGGAGGGGAGAGGAGGCTGCGGGGCCGAGGCCAAGCTGGGCCACAGCTACTAATATCTTGCCACTACTAAGCTGCTGACCCGGGCCAAACTGGAGTCCACCGTGCCCCAGGAGCGGCTACGGGCGAGGCTAGGCCCCCTCTGCTGCAGCCTGTGTGGCCTGGCAGAGGCCAGGCCCAGCCCCAGTGGCTGCCACACAGAGAGAGGAAAAGCCATCAGTCCACAGCTAGAATTAAACACAGCAGGGGTTGGAAACCAGCCATGCAGACAAAGCGGCCGCCACCATGCTGGCCCAGGCCCCTGAGATTCTAACACAGCCTCCCCCAGCGCGGCCTGAACCCCATCAACTGTGACTGCTTTGGCTGCTGTCCGGCAGGGATCCTGTGACCATCCGCAAGCCCGAGGCGAGATACTAACTCTTTCACTACACAGATGAAATTTGCAGACTGTCAATCCTCTCTCAAATAAGAATAAAAGACAAAGTGAACACACGTAGAGAAAGAACATAAAGACAGCAAAGTCAATAAAAAAAGAGTCAAGTCCCAGATGGGAAGAGAATGAGGAGATGTCTTAGGCATCTCCTTATTCTTTAGTAAGGCCATAATAATAGATTTTAATTCATAAAAAGCATGGGGGGGATGAAGTGTTCCATCTGTAGATATGAGCAAAAGCATCCATGCTGAAGCTGAAGTAGTTGTGATTTAAATAAGAAGCTTGAACAGAGAGAAATAGGAGTGATGAAGACCCTTTACCCCCCAGGGAAAGAAGAAAAAAACCTCTGTTCCCAAAGATGAAGATGATTTCAGAGACAGATAAAAAGAACCTTTGCTTTTGAACAACTCCTTAAAATAGTACCTCATAAGTTTAACATGACCTATGAACACAGCTGTAAGAAGGCTGTAAAAGATAAAAGAAACTTCACAATTACAAATTTCCGAGCAGCTACTATTCGTAGAAATTAAAAGCCATGAGAGAACTATTTCTTGTAAAGTCTCCATAGCATAGCAAAAGAGACTCCTCTCCTGAAGAGAACTGAAAAAAAAACTATTCTAGAAGTAGTAAACTAACTGAAAATCCCAAGTTTTGTCTCTTTCTGTTGTCAATAAGAGAGAAAAGAATTTGTGTGAGAGAGAAGCGTTCTAAAATTTGATTCTGATTCTATTATTCTTTTAGTTCTATTAATAAAGTTTTCTTTTTACCCTTTAAAATTTGAGCCTGCTTTGCTCTTCTCCTAATGCTATCTCACAACAGAAAATAATAATTCTAGTAAGTACATTAGCTTTTAGAAAGCACTAAAACCACTACATTAAATTAGTGCGTTAGGCAAAAAATCTCAGATTAGCAAACCAAAACCACTACACATGGCATTTATTTTTTATTGATCGTAAGCCTTTCAAATGTTCTACTCAAGATTAAGAGAAGAATGGAATTGAAATTATTACTTTTTTGAAAGAGTGTCTCGGTTTCAAAGAGAGATGTCTGCTAAGGAAGGCAGAAGCCTCCCTTGGAACACAGAATGTAAACCCCCTCCCTCTGAATTATTGTAAGTTAGAAATTAAGGGCTTCTCGGATAAAGATATGGGAATAGGAATAACAGATATACTACTATACATATTATTCCTCGTATATATAATATATACTAGTATGTATAACAAGGTGTGGTGGTTTTGCATGGGAGGCACTCACGGAAGTGATGCAAAGGGAAGCTGCTAGCAGTTTCCTCCATGTCTGACAAAAAAACCCCAATCAGTAATTGATTTTGAGAATCCACAGTCTGTTAAACCACTGAGACAGCTGATACACCTCTGTGAACACCCACGTAAAAAAAATTTAAATCCCGAGAATTTCCTCTTTCTTTTCCGGTTGGCAAAGAGGTAACGGGCTGGGCCAGGTGACCCATGCTGCGGGGCACCTGCCGGGAACCCTTCCCCCAATCGGCTGCCGGGCAGGGGGGAGGGGAGACTGAGGGGCTGAGGCCGGGCTGGGCCGTGGCTGCAATTGCTAACACCTTGCTGCTAAATCCTGCCCCCGCCGTCAGCCCAGGGCCGAGCCGAGTCCGCCGGGCCCAGGAGGAGCCCCGGGACCGTGCGGAGTTGGCCAGGAGTCTACTACCATTGAAATTTGCCCACAGCCACAGGGCAGGGGAGAGGGGAAGCCATCAGCCCTGGCGTGCTGGCTGCTAATATCCTAGCCGGTGCCCCTCCCCAGCCCAGCCACATCTCCGACGTGCAAGCTACCGAGCCCGGCTGGGGTCACGTGACCATGTGCAGGCCCCGGGCGAAATATTAACTCTTTCAGTGCTTCAATCCTTCTTCGAGTGGGAGAACAGGACAAAAGTGCAGACACATAAAGAAACATGAAAACACCAAAGTCAGTAAAGAAGAAGTCAAGTCCCAGATGGGAGGGATGAGGAGATGCCTTTAGTTTTAGGCTGAAATCCTCTTGTAAAGCTATGGAGAAGGATGTAATTGATAATCAGATTCTTTTTTTTCCCCTATAACATATGAAGGTATGGGGAGATGAAAGTGTTCAAATTGTAGCTATTGAGCAAAGACATAAAGTAAGCAGATATTGAAGCACGAGAAGTTTGAACAGAGAAAGAGAGAAGAGTGATGAAGACCAGATACACCTATTTTCAAGGCCCAAGATGGTGTTGCAGGGGGTGGCATGAGGCACAGGGTAGGTCTCCAGCCATCTAGTGGTGGCTTCCACCATGGTCAGCACATAGCGTTTGCCTTGGCAGGTTTGGGGAAGGGTGATGTAATCAATCTGCCAGGCCTCCATTATATTTGGACCACTGCCCACCATACCATAGGAGCTTCACCTGCTTGGCTTGCTTGATCACAGCACACATCTCACAGTCATAGGTAACCTGAGAAATACTGTCAATGGTTAAATCCACCCCTCGATCTCGTGCCCACTAATAGGTGGCATCTCTGCCCTGATGACTTAAGGCACCATGAGCCCACTGAGCTAGGAACAACTCTCCCTTGTGTTCCCAATCTAAGTCTATCTTTGACGCCTTTATCTTTGCAGTCTGATCTACTTGTTCATTGTTTTGGTGCTCCTCATTAGCCTGACTCTTGGGGACGTGGGCATCTATATGATGGACTTTCACACATAGATTTTCTACCTGAGTGGCAATGTCTTTCCATTCATCAGCCATTCATTCATGGTTTTCCTCTATGCTGACAGTTGGCCTTTTTCCATCTTTCCAGCTAGCCCCACAGAACATTGGCTACCATTCACGAATTAGTATAAAGGTAGAGCTTTGGCTACTTCTCTCTTTCAGCCATGTCCAGGGCCAGCTGGATGGCCTTGAGTTCAGCAACTTGACTCGATCCACCTTCTCCTTCGGTAGCTTGTGCAACCTGTCGGGTGGGGCTCCATACAGCTGCTTTCCACTTCCAGTTCATCCCTATGATGTGACAGGAACCGTCAGTGAACAGAGCGTAGCATGTGTCCTCTGCTGGTAGTTGATTGTATGGGGGAGCTTCTTTGACACATGTCACTTGATCTTGTTCCTCTTCATCAGTGAGACCAAAGTTTTTACTATCCAGCCAGTTTGTAATTATTTCCAAAATTCCAGGGGGATTCAGGTTTCCAATACCAGCGCTGCGTGATGAGTGCAACCCATTTCCTCCGTGTAGCGTCGGTGGCATGGTGGGTAGTGGGAACCTTTCCTTTGAACATCCACCCCAGCACCGGTAGTTGGGGTGCCAGAAGGAGTTGTGCTTCAGTGCCAATCACCCCTGAGGCGGTTTGGACTCCTTCATAGGTGGCCAAGATTTCCTTCTCTGTTGGAGTGTAGTTGACTTTGGACCCTCTGCAACTTCAGCTCCAGAATCCCAGTGGTTGGCCTTGAATCTCCCCAGGCACTTTCTGCCACAGGCTCCAGGACAAGCCATTGTTCCCAGCTGCAGAGTAGAGCACATTCTTCACCTCTGGTCCTGTCCTGACTGGGCCAAGGGCTACTACATGAGCGATCTCCTGTTTGATCTGGGCAAAGGCTTGTTGCTGTTCAGGGCCCCAGTGGAAATCGTTCTTCTTGCAGGTGATCAGGTAAAGAGGGCTCACAATCTGACTGTACTCGGGAATGTGCATTCTCCAAAAACCTATGACACCTAGGAAAGCTTGTTTCCTTTTTGCTGGTCAGTGGAGACATCGCGGTGATCTTATTGATGACTTCAATGGGAATCTGATGCCGTCCGTCTTGCCACTTTACCCCCAGGAACTGAATCTCTCAGGCGGGTCCCTTGACTTTGCTCTTCTTGATGGCGAAGCCGGCTTCTAGCAGAATCTGGATGATTCTCTCTCCTTTCTCAAATACTTCCATTGCTGTGTTCCCCCACACAATGATGTCATTGATGTACTGCAGGTGTTCTGGAGCCTCACCCTTTTCCAGTGCAGCCTGGATCCGTCCATGGCGGATGGTGGGACTGTGTTTCCACCCCTAGGGCAGTCGGTTCTAGGTGTACTGCATGCCCCTCCAGGTGAAAGCAAGCTGAGGCCTGCATTCTGTTGCCAGAGAAATGGAGAAAAACGCATGAGTGATGTCAATAGTGGTGTTCCACTTTGCTGCCTTGGACTCCAGCTCGTACTGGAGTTCCAGCATGTCCGGCACAGCAGCGCTCAGCAGTGGAGTCACTTCATTCAAGCCATGATAGTATACGGTCAATCTCCATTCTCTGTCAGACTTAAGCACAGGCCAAATGGGACTGTTGAAGGGTGAGTGGGTTTTGCTGACCACCCCTTGTCTCTCCAGCCCATGGATCATTTTGTGGATGGGGATCACGGCATCTGTACTGCCGGCGGTGCACTGTCGAGGTGGCAATTGGCACTCGTTGCTCTTCCACCTTCAGGAGCCCTACTGCAGATGAGTTTTCTGATAGTCCAGGCAAGGTGTTCAACTGCTTCATGTTCTCTGTCTCTACAGCAGCTATGCCAAAAGCCTATCTGAGTCCCTTTGGGTCTTGTAATAGCCGTTCCAAAGGAAATCTATGCCCAAAATACACGGGGCCTCTGGAGCGGTCACAATAGGATGTTTCTACCACTCCTTCTCAGTCAGACTCACCTCAGCTTCCAACAGAGT
>VWZV01016567.1:0-13190 GCA_013397155.1 Irena cyanogastra
CAAATATTTACACAAATATGTAAGTTTTTCTTGTGGCATGTTTTATAGCATGTCATTTGCCTTAGGAATAACATGCTTTAATGATATATGTGTTACAGCACACTGAGAAAAGTCTTAAATTTTCATCAAAATAGGGACAATGCTGTAACATGCCATACCTGTGAATTGCTTTGTTTCTTATTCTCCATTTATAGACACTGAATAAGAAACAATTTATTCTGGATAAAAATAAAATTGGCATAAATTGACTTTTAATTCTCTACTGGCATGTTTCATTACTTCTTGTCCTAGGCCCAAAGGTGGAGTTACTTCTGCCTCTAGAGAGACTTGCCAGAGGGTTTAACTTACTTCTCACCTTTTACACCGCCATTTGCACCTGACCAGCTTCTAGGATCCCAATGGGAACAACTTTGAGGCATAGTGTGAGGTTTTTTAACTGTTTTTTTTCTGGCTCACTGATCCTCATGTGTAAACTGACATAATGCATCTCTTTTTTTTTTTTTTTCCCCAGGACTGAAGGGACAAGAATGCATGGTCAAAAGGGAAAGCAGCTACATTTTTCTACTAAAACTTAAAATCCCCAAACCTCCTAGTCTATAGTCCAATCAAAATCTAAATTATCCTTGCAGATTATATTTATTGAATTGATTGATACTTTATGGCTAGTAACATTTTGTCAAATAACACACAATGCATATTTTCACTCAAAGTTGTTTTAGTATTTTGTTGATAGCTGCCAAAAAGAGCAACAGGTGCATGAGCAGTCATTAACCCAAAGGAAGTTGTCAATTACTTATACAGTGACAACATCCATTTTTAACTAAGCATTTCACGCTCTGTATTTTCACACTTCACGTCAAAAGGTGGCAGAGCTAAGCACTGCAAAAATTTGGCAGGGAAGGCTAATCTTCCATATTTACATCATGCAAGAATGACTCTTAGAATCATATAAAATGCTGTTAGATGACAGAATATTATTTGTAAAACAGTTTCTTTCTCAATGGTT
This sequence comes from Irena cyanogastra, assembly GCA_013397155.1. NCBI lineage: Eukaryota > Metazoa > Chordata > Aves > Passeriformes > Irenidae > Irena > Irena cyanogastra. The sequence continues at coordinate 1,007 of VWZV01016567.1, forward strand.
TTAGAGGTGACAGAAAGCACTACCTTAAAACTTCAGTGGGCTACAGAAGAACAGGTACAAATCACAAGTAGCAACGAAAATCCCTACCACATCACAACCCCCTCTTCCAGACAATGTAGAGTCAGTAATTTCTTTTCTGAGAAGAATTCAAAAGTTCAGACAAATCCTGACCTAAGTCTGAGTGGAACAAAAACCCAAAAATGTGCAGAATGGAGCTATTAATGTTACTTTGATTTTCTGTATATCTGCCTGCATATAACTTTCCATTAAGACACTTAACATAGATCAGTAAGGAATTATCAACTCATGTGACATTTTGTTGCATGTAAAAACTAGTTGCATAAAGACATGCAATTTTCTTACCCACTACAAGAAAGGATATGCTTGCACGCAAAGTCCAGAAAACCTCAAGTGGAATCCTCTCTTTGACACCTATGTAGTTTGTGAGTGCAGGCACAGGTTTTAAAATGAGGAGAGTATTATTTTTGTATTTTTCTCTTTTTTTTTTCTTTTGACCTTTTTGTATTGTGTCTACTCAGGCTTAAAAAATAGTATTAATCCAATACTCATGTGTGGCTCCGTTGTGTTGCTATACATATAGATGTTTGTGGCTGCTTTGTCTCCCAGGTAATTGGATTGACTTAAACTGGATCATCTCTGGGATAATTACTCAAAGACTTGAGGAAGAACAGAAAAATCTAGTCAGCATCCAGAACTGACAACTACAAATCATTACCAAAACAACCCAAAAAGGCAGATGTTTTTTATAGTATAGTATGCTATATTACAGACATATATCTCTATATTTCTCTCTCTTTCTAATGTACATTTTTGTTACATGTATATGTACATAGATATTAATAAGTATAAATAACATGGTTGTCAGGAAATCCAACAGTCATAAAATATAGTTGAATCATGGGGGAGTTGTTCAGAACATTTGACACTCATAGTAAAGCAGTCTGTTACAGAAACTTGCATACATACACAGATTTAAGAATCTGCTTTCAGCCAGCTTTGGATACAGTGTTCTTCACAGCACTTTTTGCTTCTGCATTAGTGTTGCTTAATGGCAGGAGTGTCACTGCTGCATGCTGTGCCTGTTTATTATGACTGATGCCACTAATTATACTAATACTATAAACAACATAAACAGAAATATTTGTTCCATCAGCTGTCATTTTTGATACCCATAGCCGTAATTGAAAGTCAAGGAAAGTAAAAGGGAAATACTTCACTGATTCCAGAGGTGTGCCTGGTATTCAGAAATAATTATACTACTTGATGAACCATGCTACTGTCTGCTCTTGTCTTCGTGTTTGATTACAAATTTGATACTAGCACTTAATGGGTAACTGAGCTGTCACAAAGCTTTCCTTCATGCTATGTTTCAGGAAACATTACAACAATTCATGTGATGAAATGCAGCTTTCTACCATATGCTGACATATCACAGTGCAAGATGGTGAAGTGTCTTAAGCAAAGTATTGCAATGTGATCTGCCACCCATGAAATGGAATGGTTCAGAAAAACATGCCAGTTCTTGAATAAACTCTGACTCCAGTACCTACTGCAGGCAGTAGACTGTATAAAATGCCTTAAAGTTATCCACAGATTGCCCAGCTCTTCTGCCAGTATAAAACTAACAGCCTAATTTTAGCTCCACATTGGAAAGAATGCAGTTAACCTTACAACACTGCAGCACTACACTAGCAAGGTTTTATTTTAGCCACTAGAGTAAATGCTGACTTTTAACTTTTATAAGGTTATTTATTAAGACATGCAGTTACCTCCCAGTACATACAATTTCTCTATGACCATGAATAGGTAGCAAAGGTCCCAGCGTTTTTTAAGCTCTGCTACAAATCAAGTCTGCTGAAATAGTCATAATGTATTCTATTAGTAAGCATAAAAAATATATATGCAATATTATGTCAGCCTTTCAGCATAATGGCTGTGAGATTTGCACTATAGTTCACTATGGCGATCCTGAGTCAGCACTTCCAGGAAGTGGAAATCAAGGGTAACCTAGCTGATAAGCTGTAAGGAAACAGTAATTCTGTTCCTTACTTGGAATAATAGCGTGACTGGAGAAATACAGTCTGGCTGTATGCGGATACCGTGTACATCTTCCTGCTGGGCTGATAAAGACACCAGCATGTTTTCTGAGCTTATGTATTTAATCAAGTGCTATGTTCTTGGGGGAAGTGGGGGAAAAAAGGAGAATTTCAGCCAGGTTAAAATTTTCTTGATTACTCATCCATCCTAGACACCATGTAATGTGTTTAGTTTAGTTTAGATTAGTTTCATTGGACGAAGACTGTTGAATTTGCTTCCCTGAACGGACAATCTCAAATCACAGAAGGAGAATCTCAAAACACTACAATACTGCTGCAAAACAGGAAATGTCTGTCTTTTAAGCAAACTATAAGGAGGGCTTATGTGGTAAAGCAGATGGTCACTGGGTGGTATGGGGCTAATTTTTGGTATTTACTTGAAAAATCTTGAAGTGAAATTTGGTTAAATATTTATTATACTAGCGTGTTGACACATTGCTTAATCTTCAAAAAACAGTCATACCAGCTCTTTAAAACCTGAACCACAGCCAAACTGGTCAAAACTAATGTTCATCATTAGAGAATTCCAGTAGACTGTCACCAAGATACAGCAGATGTCATTGTGGTCATAGTTTGAGGACATAGGGAGTCCAAATTACCACTGACAGAAGCGTAGGAATCCTGTCAGGATGATATCGATGCTCTCTGTCTGTCTGTGAGCACCATTGTATTTTCTGTCACTCAGATGGGCGACAGTGGCACAACCAGAAACTACAACATAAATACCATGCTATCAGTTGTGACAAAATTCTGTGTGAAATGGTAATCCAAGAATAATTATGTCAGGACTGTCTGACTCCTGACGACCCATGATGCTGTGAAGTATATAGGCTGATTACTTCTTGTGCTTCAGCACCCTGATATATTCCAATATAAGACATTAGTGAGTAAATCTATGTGTTCTAAAACCTCTCTAATCTTTTCTTCAGTCGTTATTGAAAATGAATTGCCAATTTGCTAAGAGCTATATTTTTTTTTAAACTTATAAAACCTTACACTTAGAAAAAAATTACAAGAATATTATAACGAAGTATTATATCTTGAAAGAAATAACAGACAAGCGTTTATCTTAATGGTTGGTTCCTTCTTGTGTTCTTCTAAAATCCCAGAGGAAAAGAATATCCCTGCCCCTACCTTCAAATACTGTTTGGAAATGTTTTTTTCTTTCATTTTTTTCTCATACTGTCATATGAAGAGTTAAATAATTTTCTTCCAGTCACAGGAATCTCAAAAGTGATTTATGTTCTTTTACAAGAAACTGCTGAACATAAGATTCTTTATGATTTTTTGTGGACACTACAATTACAGTGTATGTAAAAGGAGGGTGTCAAGATGGAGACACGCTCTTCTCATTGGTGCCAAGCAATAGGACAAGAGCCAATGGGCAGAAACTGCTACACAGGAAGTTCCACCTTAATATGAGAAAGAACTTCTTCAATGTGGGAGTGACTGAGCACTGGCACACATTTCCCAGAGCGGCTGTGGAGTGTCCCACCCTGGAGATTTTCAAAAACCTTCTGGATGAGATCCTGTGCAGTGTGCTCTGGGATGACCCTGACTGAGCAGGGAGGTTGGATGAGCTGATCTGCTCAGGTCCTTTCCAACCAGACCCATTCTGTGATTTTGTGATTTTTGTTAAAACATTTTTGCATTTGTTTTCTGCTCTTGACATATTTTTTTCACTACATAATAGATCACTTTGAACAAGTGCTTGTCAAAAAAAATTGCAAGATACAAAAAATTTTTGTAATTGGCTATTCCCTGAAAGAGACCTTAAAATCATTCCTATAGAAGTAGCTGCAAACAGACATGAATTGGCCCTGCTTCAAGCCACAGCAGATGAAGCAGCACAAATCAGAAACCTTACAGCCACCAAAACACTGAATAAACACTTCCTTCATGCACTATTCTACCCATCCTAGAGAGAGACAATAACATTATAGACAAATTATTTCTCGCTGTCCCTCCCGGTGTTCCCACTTAATACAGCTGCAAAGCTTACTTCAGTGATGTGGGGTCGTTCTCAAACTTAGCACCAGTAGCCTGAGAAAATATACTTGAGTTTGTTTTTCTTGATTGCATATTCTTCTCTACCTTGTTCTCTTCTTCCAGACAAGAAAATATAAATGAACACAGTTATGATCCACCTCTCTAGGAGGAAGTACCCCTTTGACAAGCAAATCCTACTCTAAATAAATTACAATCTAATACACTTCTGGCAAAAATAATGTGAATTATCATTAAACAAAGACTTCCACTGACTTTCTCAGGAATTATATCTGAGTGGCCTGAGGCATTGCAGACATTTTATCCCTGTCAATTCTGGTGAGAAGCAGAACTGTGTGAAAGAGATGAGTTGACATTGAAATTCAGAGAGGGTAGGGATGGTGAGTGAATGTCTGCATGGTACTTAGTTGTCAGCTGGGGTTAAAGTATGGCAGATAATTGTTCAGTAGCTGCTTCAGGCTCTGGAAGACAGCAGAACACAGTATCAGACACTTTGTCAGAGCTATTAAATAATAGAAAAAGGAGCCTGCCCTGACTATATGGCTACTCCAGCTAGATAGCAACATGAGAAGCTGCCAGGTGCTCCTGATATCACAGACATGCTCCTGATACCACAGCAGACAGCTAATCTTAGCCATCTAGTTATACTAACAAGCTAATGGTGTGATTACAAGAAAGCGGACAAGAACTTCATGGTTTGCAAGCTAAACAGAGACTACCAAGGCAACCCTGAGTTCAAAAAAACAGTGTCAAAGCAATTGAAGATTTAAAAAAGCGGTATGTTTATTTAGAAAATGATGAGAGTAGGAATACTGAGAATGTAGGAATGTTTATTTTTTGGGAAAAATAAACGGGTATGTAAGGGGTGCCAATAGGAGATCAGGCCTACTCTTGACCACTGTAGCTTGTGCAGACCACAACCTTTTGCTTTTTCTGAACATACTGATGTCAGACTTCTACAGCCAGGAAAGCTGGGCGTGCTTCTCTCCAGTGCTATTGAGGGCATACTGTGAGTGCTCTTCCAAACCTCAACAGGGGAACATCCAGAGGGTGCCTTGTGATAGCATCATCTCTTCCTGACAGAAAATGTCATGTCAGATTTGAAATCCCAGAACATGAAAGAAAAGCAGTGAAAGTAAAAAATAAAATGCTAGGAGAACTTTGGTGAGGAAACGTGACCAGCAACATGCTGAAAAAATGTGCGGCAGATAAATGACTAAAAATGCAGTTTCAAATCTCATAGAAAATACATAAAAAGAAAACTTCAAAATAGAGGGAATCAAATTGAGCCACAGAAGATGTATCTTTAAATAATTTCTTCTTAAAAATAGAGATAATTGTACGAGCTAGTTTGTGATGCTTCCTTGACCAAGTTTATACTTGCAATAAACTTGTACTATAATGTTTGATCTCATCTTATTCTATGCAAAACATAGTGTACAATGGGATGTAGATGGTTTTATTGTTTTGCAGCATCCCAGCTCATTCTTGAAAGGAAGCCTGCAAATATGTTTACTGAAATACCAACAGCAAAATTAAAATAGTAAGAAAAATACCCCAACAGTAAAACGGCTGTATCTTTTAGAGATTAACTAGTACAATTTAAGGTGTTTAAGAAAATGGTTCTCAGTCTCTTTCTGGTTCCAGTTTTAAAAGGGAATTATTTATCTATTTTTTCAAACAATTGTTGGAATTATTGAAGAAGTTTCCTTTTCCCTTTTCCTCTCCCTTTCCATTTCCCGTTTTTGGATTTCCCCCTTTCCCCCCTTTTCCTTCTCAGTTTTTCCGCTTCTCTTTATTTATTTTTTTCTCTCTTCTGCTTCCTCTTCCTTCTTTCCCCGTTTTCCCTTCTTTTGATAGTATAGCTGTGTCTCCTTACTGGTTGCTGCAAGAAGTGTATCAGACAGCAAAGCAGCCACAGTTTTGCTGGGACACAGTTCTGCTGATCTCATGGTGTTTGTTTTGTTGTAGTGACCAAAACTGTGTTGATAACACATGCATGATTTCAGCTGTTGCTGAACAGTGCTTTCACAACATGTTTCGCACTCTGGCTAGCAAGAAGGTTGGTAGTGGGCAGGAGGCTGGGAAGAGATGCAGCTGGGACGACTAACCTGAATTCACAAAAAGAATATTCTCTATCATATGCGATTAGCTTCAAAAGTAAAATTGATAATATTGCAAAGGAGACAGAGGGCCAAGGTAGGTACTCCTGGAGTAGCTGAGCATTGCCAATCACTTATTTAGTAAGAAATGATTACTTTTACTTCACTTCTCCTTCACTTTTTCTTTCTTGTTTTATTTTTGGTTTGTTAGGTTTTTTTCCCCTCCACTTTTAAATTGACCTTTTCCTGACCAGTAAGTTTTTTTAATTTTTGGTCTTCTGACTCTCTCCTCCATCCAGATGGAGGGAAGTGACTTTGCTACTAGAAGGGAGCTTACTAGCTACGGCCAAACCACTGCAGAAACTTATATCCCTTCTACATAAGATAGAGAAACAAAACATTATTATGGCACCAACCACATTATCTTGCTATATATATTTGTGGGTTAAAGTCTTAGGGTTTGTTATCCATGTCTTCTGATGTAATGCATTTCACCATTTGCTTGGATGATGCTTCTATTGTTGGCTTCTACTCCAGTCTCCTGTGTGAGTTTTACATGTTTATAATATTACATAAATACGGAAAGTGATGGTTTGAGTTGTTCCAAAAGGGAAGACTAAATAATGACTGTATGCCATCCACTCAACTCTTGATTTAAGAGTTTAAATTTTTCACATTAGCCTGTAACGTAATATTTTTGATAGGATAACAGAAAAACATTTTTCGGAACAAACTTTCAGAATGCAAATGTGGATGTTTCTTCAAAATGTTGTCAATTTTCACATATATTGTAAATCTAAATACTCTGTTAAAATTTAGCTTGTTCAAAAATCACATCAAGTGATTAATCATTTTACAAATTACATTTATAATGGTTTATTTTTTTAATTATTTATATGAATATTAGAAGGTTGTTATACTGAGTTTGGGAGGGCCCTCTGGAGGTCCCTTGGTCTGGGCCCCCCTTCTCAAGCACGGCCACCCAGAGTCAATTGTTCAGGACCATATTCAAATGGCTTTTGAGCATCTCTGAGAATTGAGACCCCACAGCCTTGAGGCAACCTGTGCCAGGGCTCAGTCATGCTCACACTGAACAAGTGTTTTCTTAACTTCAGAGAAACCTCCAGTTTTTCTCTTTGTGCTCAGAAAGTTCTATATTACAGAGCTGCATGTCAGGCTGGAGGGTCCCAGGTGCTTAATGAAGATGTTAAACAGGACTGGACTCATTACTGAACCCTGGGGGACCACTGCTGCTTACTGGCATGAGAAAATGAGTGATGTCTTACTTTTTGACTGAATAGTTGATCTCTAATTTCTGACCTCAGTTTAAAAAAAAATAAAACATTATCTGTCTTCACTTTTTTATTATCTTTAATTTTTTAATTGTAATGTAAGAATTTGGTTTTGTTTCTTATTGTTTGGGTTTTTTCCCTAGAAATATAGTGGCAAAGCAGACTTGCAGACTCATTTCTTTGCCCTAGATTTCTCTTTAAAATAGAAATTATATTTAATTTAATTTCATTTTTATCTTTAATTTAATTTAATTTTTCAAGAGAAGCATGTAAAATTTTCAGGATTGTTATTTTAGAAATTTACACCATAGTATCTCATTCACATTAGCTATCAGCTTTCTTGTAAACGTACCTTCCCATTTTAATATGAGATTTATAATTTCATTTTTCAACAAGTTTTTTCTGTGAAATATGTCTTTCTTCAGGCAGTAGTACTAAAAACCCATTTGATTTTGTTTGGTTATTGAGGTGATTCATGAGTTTACAGCTTTCAGAGAAATTTACCAGTTGCCCACAAAGGTCATGGAGCCTCGTTCTTTGGAGATACTCAAAATCTGACTGAACACGACCCTGAGTAATGTGCTCTAGGGGATCCTGCTTGAGCAGGGAAGTCAGACCAGAAGACCTTCAATCATCATTTCCAATCTTGCCCATTCTACGATTCTATGAAAAGCATACTAGTTTTTGTTGTTTCGTTATTGAATTGCTTGTCTTTTTCTCTATTTCTGCCCTGCAGAGTAGATACAGATATAATGCACTTAGATCATCGTTGGGTCTAATATTTTATAAGCATAATCTAAAATACATTTAAAATACATTATTTTCTTCCCCATTAAAATGTAGTCTTGAAAATGTTTAACTGAATCTTGCCTCTGTATCACTTAAAACTAGTATACTAGTCTTTCATTGCAGATTGGAATTCCTTACATGACATACCCTAATTAATTGTGAATTGAATACCTCTTATTTATATATTTATCTGCACTGATAGTAGCTTTGTCCTTGTGATAAAAGCTGGGACTACAATAAAGAATGAGCAATTAGCTGAAATGATAAAGACAACAGGGTTGTGTGAAGCACCCTTAACTATCTGTCTAAAACAGATAAGATTCACCATGCCAGATCAGAATCAGTGTGATTGCCAAAGATCATTGACTCCAATCTTACTAAGCCTGAGAATGCTGTGCAGTACTTAGACCTTTTGCAGGCACTATTAATTCTTTGTTTGGTTGTTGTTGGTTTAACATTCCCTCTCTTTTTCCCACCTCCACCCATTTTCTTCCATTTTCAATTTAGAACGAAGTTTAATTTGGGCAAGGGCATTTTATCTCAGTAATGGTGCTCTGTAATCTCGCAACGAGCTTTCTTCTGGTGAAATTCTACCATTTTGATTACTTGAAATTCCTCCCCTGTTATTTCAGAGGAACAAGGCTGTCAGCACACATCCTCTTCTGTTACAGCTATGCCAGTTACTGCCCACAGCTTTTCACAACCATTGCCTCAGACCTGACAGCTGTGATGCTTCATTTGCAGAAATTGTATTTGTTTTAGTCAAAAATAAGACCACTGCACCTACGTAATGTGGAAAGCAAGCCTCAGCCCCATTGTTTCTCTTAAACTGAAAACAGTTAGAAAACATCTGCAAGAAAGTACAAGTTGGATGAAGAAGCAACATCCTGTTGGCTGGAAGGATGCAGCTCTGCATTCATCTGCCACAGCGACAATGGCTGCTGCAGGTGAAATTAGAACTGCTTTCATTCTCATGTGTCATAGCAGCTGGGTATTATTTTGGCTTGTAAGATGAGTTGTAAGGCTGTAATCCTGTGAGCAGGGTAACTCTATAGTGTGGGATGTGAGAAGGGAGATAGACCACAGCATTGCCTTTTTCATTGAAGCCAAAGCATTGCATCACAAGATAAAAGGCAATTGATTATGTGTTAGGGGTATGATTTCTGCCACAGGGTGCTCTGTACTCAACAGATTTCAAATTTGGCCCATTAAGAGTTTTATCATTTAAAACATGTCTAAAAATTTATCACAGAAGTCTACAATAGAAATAAATATAATTTCTCATTGATCAATAACCATGTTGTATGCAACTAAGTGAAATGAGGCCTAGAAATAATAAAACTTAGTAGTAAATCATCAGGTCCCTAAAGAGTGCAAGAAAAGCATTAATTGGTGGGAAAAGGCTGAGATAATTTCTTGGTATGTAATATTCAGAAGGTGATTTTTTGGTTTTGTTCGGTTTTTTTACTACACGTTGACCTTTGATGTTGATTTCATACAGCAGAATAGATTTTTTTCTATCTAATTGGAGAAAATTATTTGCATTTGAAGGTTGAGAAAATTCAGAAATTACATAAAAATTACACCTCCTGAAATTTACTATTATTTTTGCTTTGCTGAGAGTGAGCTAGTGAAAATATATTTGATTGCTTTCAAACAGAATAGAAGGGATGTTCTGCAACTCCTTTATGATGTCAATCATATGTAAGACACAGGTGGAGAATAATCAGTTTTCAGAACTTAAACGATTTTGTCCCCAAATTATTTTGGGGAGGGGTGAGGGATGGCGGTGGAATTTACTTTTTTTAACTAAAAAATGGTTTAAAAAATGAGGAAAACGTATACTCATATCAAATATTGGGAGTTTAACCACTTTTTGTGTGTTTAAAGGTATTTTCTTCACTTAAGATCAGCTGAATTATATTGTCTTAGCTTACCTTAGTTTGTCTTGCCTTTTTCTCACTCTCCCAGTTCCTATGTGAACATTATAATAAATCAAAACCTTACAGTGACTTTGCATTTTCACTAGAACATAAGGAACAGCTTAGCATTTGATTTTTAACTCAAAAGAGAACTGCCTCTTCATGGAACAATACATGGTGCTGCTGTCCAGTGTGTTGCAACTGAGAACTCAAAATACAAACACACACACAAATACCCACACACTTTTATCCTCCTGGTTGCTGGTAGCCCAGTATACTAAACTAAAACTAGACTAAACATTTCTAATGCTTAGTCTGCAGGTTTGAAATCTATATGAGCCTTTAGATATTCACCCTTATCTAATACTGTATTTTTGTACTTTGATGAAAATATTTGAATTACAGGTGTTTATTTCATAAATTGGGAGGAAAAAAGGAAGTTGTTTCTAGACAAGTGACATGAGTAGCATAAAGCTACAAACTATTTATGTTGGGCTAGTACAGAACAAGGAAAACATAAATTTACAGGGATTCTTTTATCCTTTAAGCACAGAATTAATTTCCTCTCAATTTATAAATGCATTAAATTCCAGGCCCTCCTTTCAAGTAATGAATATTTTACCCAGAGATCTCCCTGAGAGGGAGAGAAACAGCTTTTCAACCAGCTGGTGCAGGGTTATATTTGGCATATGGAACCTGGATTCAGTTATTGACTTAGAAGCCCATAAATACCCCCTTAACAACAGTGCTGCGTGTAATACACATCGTTGGGGAACTCCTTAATACAGATTTCTAAGGTATAAGCCTGCTTGTTTATGAACACAATATACAACAAAGCAGAAGACTTGAATTTAGATCAGGTTGATAAAATACTAGGGCTGGCAAAAGCTGGGGAGTCTTCAGTAACAAAATAAACTCTGGGAATTTGTTTAATGAAGAAGAAAGCAAAAACCTTTTCACTAGTCCTTAGAACTGTTTTCCATGCAGTTTGCACAATGAATTAGTGATAGATGCTGAATTAATAGTACTGAGGAATGGCATATACTTCATGCAAGTCACATATACAGTACAACCAGCAACAATTAAAGTTTTTGAAGTCTGTTTTCTTCATAGCCTCAAGTTTTAGTATAATTTGGTTTCAACTAAATGTTTTAATTTTTTTTTCTTAATGAGGTAATTAAAATGATTCTTCAGGGTTACTCAATTCATTCTCCTTGTTAAAATTACTTTAAAAAATACTTTTAAATACATTTTGTAAATTCATCTTCCATTTGCCTGAAAAAAAAAAGGTCTGTGTATGCTGAATAGTTCAATGCTTGTGTTGCAAAGGCATGTAACAGCTGGGATCTATCACTGCCAAGCAATAATTAAACAAAGTTGGCAACAGAACTCTGGGAAAAAATTTGAATGCTAAAATGAACCATACATCTTCTGTAGGAAATTTCTTGTGGGTGTGTAAAAAATGCATTCAGATTACTTTCTCTCTCTTTTTTTTTTTAATTATTTAAGCTGATTAGTTACCAGAAAGAAAGACATTTTCAATCAATTTAAAATGGGGAGGCGTGGTGGGTTTCGCGCCGGCCAAGTGCCAGTGCACCTCCTAGAATATTACTTATACTTACTTATTCCTTGTTGAGAGATAGGATTAGGAGGAAGGCAAAACAGGCTCAAAACTTTAAAAGGATATAAATAAAGCTTTATTAACAGTAACTAAAAAAAAGAAAGAATAATAAGAATCAGAATAAAACTTTTGGAATGCTTCTCCTACCCCCACAACCTTTTCTTTCCGACTCATAACATACAGAAATAATTCAGTTAGTTTATCACTTCTAGAATAGTCTTCCTGCAGTTCACTTAAGGACAGGAGTCCTAGTAAAGTTATGAAGACTTCTCTACAAGAAAATAGTTCTTTTGTGGCTTTTATTTTCTATGAATAGCAGATGCTGGAAAAAATC
>VWZV01016567.1:13460-27742 GCA_013397155.1 Irena cyanogastra
GGAACAATACATGGTGCTGCTGTCCAGTGTGTTGCAACTGAGAACTCAAAATACAAACACACACACAAATACCCACACACTTTTATCCTCCTGGTTGCTGGTAGCCCAGTATACTAAACTAAAACTAGACTAAACATTTCTAATGCTTAGTCTGCAGGTTTGAAATCTATATGAGCCTTTAGATATTCACCCTTATCTAATACTGTATTTTTGTACTTTGATGAAAATATTTGAATTACAGGTGTTTATTTCATAAATTGGGAGGAAAAAAGGAAGTTGTTTCTAGACAAGTGACATGAGTAGCATAAAGCTACAAACTATTTATGTTGGGCTAGTACAGAACAAGGAAAACATAAATTTACAGGGATTCTTTTATCCTTTAAGCACAGAATTAATTTCCTCTCAATTTATAAATGCATTAAATTCCAGGCCCTCCTTTCAAGTAATGAATATTTTACCCAGAGATCTCCCTGAGAGGGAGAGAAACAGCTTTTCAACCAGCTGGTGCAGGGTTATATTTGGCATATGGAACCTGGATTCAGTTATTGACTTAGAAGCCCATAAATACCCCCTTAACAACAGTGCTGCGTGTAATACACATCGTTGGGGAACTCCTTAATACAGATTTCTAAGGTATAAGCCTGCTTGTTTATGAACACAATATACAACAAAGCAGAAGACTTGAATTTAGATCAGGTTGATAAAATACTAGGGCTGGCAAAAGCTGGGGAGTCTTCAGTAACAAAATAAACTCTGGGAATTTGTTTAATGAAGAAGAAAGCAAAAACCTTTTCACTAGTCCTTAGAACTGTTTTCCATGCAGTTTGCACAATGAATTAGTGATAGATGCTGAATTAATAGTACTGAGGAATGGCATATACTTCATGCAAGTCACATATACAGTACAACCAGCAACAATTAAAGTTTTTGAAGTCTGTTTTCTTCATAGCCTCAAGTTTTAGTATAATTTGGTTTCAACTAAATGTTTTAATTTTTTTTTCTTAATGAGGTAATTAAAATGATTCTTCAGGGTTACTCAATTCATTCTCCTTGTTAAAATTACTTTAAAAAATACTTTTAAATACATTTTGTAAATTCATCTTCCATTTGCCTGAAAAAAAAAAGGTCTGTGTATGCTGAATAGTTCAATGCTTGTGTTGCAAAGGCATGTAACAGCTGGGATCTATCACTGCCAAGCAATAATTAAACAAAGTTGGCAACAGAACTCTGGGAAAAAATTTGAATGCTAAAATGAACCATACATCTTCTGTAGGAAATTTCTTGTGGGTGTGTAAAAAATGCATTCAGATTACTTTCTCTCTCTTTTTTTTTTTAATTATTTAAGCTGATTAGTTACCAGAAAGAAAGACATTTTCAATCAATTTAAAATGGGGAGGCGTGGTGGGTTTCGCGCCGGCCAAGTGCCAGTGCACCTCCTAGAATATTACTTATACTTACTTATTCCTTGTTGAGAGATAGGATTAGGAGGAAGGCAAAACAGGCTCAAAACTTTAAAAGGATATAAATAAAGCTTTATTAACAGTAACTAAAAAAAAGAAAGAATAATAAGAATCAGAATAAAACTTTTGGAATGCTTCTCCTACCCCCACAACCTTTTCTTTCCGACTCATAACATACAGAAATAATTCAGTTAGTTTATCACTTCTAGAATAGTCTTCCTGCAGTTCACTTAAGGACAGGAGTCCTAGTAAAGTTATGAAGACTTCTCTACAAGAAAATAGTTCTTTTGTGGCTTTTATTTTCTATGAATAGCAGATGCTGGAAAAAATCTGTAATTGTGAAGTCCCTCCTATTTTTCACAGCTTTTCCCACAGCTGTGTTTATGGGCCATGTCAGTTTATGGGGTACTATTTTAAAGATGAGCTGTTCAAGACCAAAGGTTCTTTTTATTTATCTCTGAAATCATCTTNTTTAAGCTGATTAGTTACCAGAAAGAAAGACATTTTCAATCAATTTAAAATGGGGAGGCGTGGTGGGTTTCGCGCCGGCCAAGTGCCAGTGCACCTCCTAGAATATTACTTATACTTACTTATTCCTTGTTGAGAGATAGGATTAGGAGGAAGGCAAAACAGGCTCAAAACTTTAAAAGGATATAAATAAAGCTTTATTAACAGTAACTAAAAAAAAGAAAGAATAATAAGAATCAGAATAAAACTTTTGGAATGCTTCTCCTACCCCCACAACCTTTTCTTTCCGACTCATAACATACAGAAATAATTCAGTTAGTTTATCACTTCTAGAATAGTCTTCCTGCAGTTCACTTAAGGACAGGAGTCCTAGTAAAGTTATGAAGACTTCTCTACAAGAAAATAGTTCTTTTGTGGCTTTTATTTTCTATGAATAGCAGATGCTGGAAAAAATCTGTAATTGTGAAGTCCCTCCTATTTTTCACAGCTTTTCCCACAGCTGTGTTTATGGGCCATGTCAGTTTATGGGGTACTATTTTAAAGATGAGCTGTTCAAGACCAAAGGTTCTTTTTATTTATCTCTGAAATCATCTTCATCTCTGAGAACAGAGGTCTTCTTCTTCTTTCCCTGGAGGTATGGGGTCTTTATCACTCTTCTCTCTTTCTCTGTTCAAACTTGTGGGATCACAGTTAACTTCGACATTTGCTAACTTCAGCATGGAGGCCTTTGCTAGATATATATACACTTTGAACAAGTCATCTCACCATCCTTTCAATGCATTACAGGGACAAACTAATTGTAATTAGGATTACAATTACATAGCTTTACAAGAGGATTTCAGCCCCAAAATCAAGGCATCTCCTCATCCATCTCATCCGGGACTTGACTCTTTCTTCACTGGCCTTGGTGTTTTTATGTTGTTTCTCTGTGTGCTCTCACTTTATCCTTTTCTCTCACTCGAGGGACAACTGAAGCACTAAAAGAGTCAGTATCTCGCCCGGGCCTGTAGATGGTCACATGGCCCCGGCGGGGCTCACCTTGGGCCAGAGCTCTTTTATGATGGAGGTTTCTGCAGCGGCCACGCTGGGGGCAGGGCCAGGATCTCAGCAGCCAGTCTTGGACATAGCAGCCAGCACGCTGGGGATGATGGCTTCTCCTTCCTCCTGCCCCATGGCTGTGGGCGCATCTCAACAGTGGTAGAATCTTGGCTGAGACACTCTGGCCTGGGGCTGCTTTCTGCGCGGGCTGCAGAGCTGCCTCTGGTTTTTTGGCAGCTGCGCTGGGAGGTGGGGGAGAGGCTAGGATCTCAGCAGCCAGGCTTGGACTTAGTGGCCCATGGCCTCCCCTGCCCCTGCCTGGCAGCTGATGGGGCCCGGCCCGGCCTCAGCCCCGTGGTCTCCCCTGCCCCTGCCTGGCAGCTGATGGGGCCCGGCCTCAGCCCCGTGGTCTCCCCTGCCCCTGCCTGGCAGCTGATGGGGCCCGGCCCGCGGCAGAGGCTGCGCGGCCCTGCTGAGAGAGGGGATGGGCCGGCCTTGTTACCTCTGTGCCAATCAGAAGAGAAAAAGACATTTCCTGTGATTTTTCATCTTTGACATGGGTGTTCGCAGAGGTGTAGCAGCTTTCTCAGTGGTTTAACAGATTGTCACTTCTCAAAGCTAATTACTGATTGGGGTTTTTTTGTCAGACACAGAGGAAGCTGCTATCAGCTTTTCTTTGCATCACTTCTGTGATGCAAAACCAGGACAGGCAGTTAAGTCATTAAAATCAGAAAAGTTAGTCAAATAGCAGAATTCCCCAAAATTTGCTTCATGTAGAGAATTAGAGTGAAACAGGACTTCTTAAGACTATTCATAACAAATAAATTCTGCTTAATTTCTAGGCTAACTAAAGGGTTGTGTAAATTTTATAGTAGGCTTTGTTTAAAGGAAATATTGTAGACTTATTATGCTAAGTGTACACATATAATTTAGTATTTCAATCTAAATTCTGGCTCTAAGGGTTATGTACCTTGAGTCAGACAAAACAAATCATGGCATGATAATCATGGTAATCTTCTAAGAAAGCTTATTTTTATACTCTAAGCATTTATTTTTCATGGCCTTTGATATAACCAGTCACAGTATGAAAATCAGATGTTCATGATTTTTCAGCAGGAATTCATTAAATACCCAGTTATCTCCACATTTAGACACCCTGAAAGGAACACAGTCAGAAGTTAGTTATATGTGACAAATATTTACAAGAAAATTTAAAATGTTTCGTTGTCATGTGAGAGAAAAAAATTAAACTTTCTGAATATGCTGCTGTGAATAATTTGGGCATATCTGGGTAGTAGCTATAAATGTTATTGATACTACTTCGGACCACAGGGCTGGACTCACTACACCAGTTCACCAGGCTCTGTTGAAGGTTGCTGCACTGCAATGGTTTGAGCCAAGATTCTTGAGAAGAACTCAGAATTTATAATAGTGAGATTTTATTACGTGATTAATTGCTATTGGTAATGGATAAAGCTGTTCTGGAGTTGTCCTCTCTCTTGTGGGAAAGCACTTAAGGATTGTTGTGATGATATCCTATGTTCTTGACTGTCATACAAATTTTAGCCCTTTAGGTCAGCCAACCTGTCTTAGAATATTTATTAGGTACGAGCCAAAACTACTCTTCCTTTAGTCAGAGACATTTCACAGCACCTACACCTGTGGATAAATTGAAAGCTCTCAATGCTCTGATTCTCAAATTATCTGAGATATCTCAAATTATCTCTCTCAAATTATCATTTCCATATTGGTAATAATTTTACATCAGTGTGTATTTTTTATTTAATTACAGCTGAGCAACTGGAAGCCCTGGAATATTTACTGCAGTGATTTTATACTGTGAATCTCTAATTTCCTTTCATCCTTTACTGCTGATCACTTAGTCCTTCACCCAGTATGAGCTGTATCCACTCTTACTAGTTCTTGGCAGTTGTCATAAAGCATACTTGTCATGATTAGGTCTAAGTAGCATGGAGGATTAATTTTTCAGTAATCTTCTCTTATTGCCACCATATAATAGGGGAAAGTGGATATTAAGCAAGTGTAATGCCCTTTGAACTTAGAACACTGTCAAGGTTACTAGAAAACAGTCACATTTCCAGGCTATTAACATAGCAGTTTTGAGACTGGATGTGGTAAAGAGGAAACTTTTTAGACTGTAGTGGCTGTATATCTCAATATTGGAGAGCTTGGAATACAGCTTGAAAGTTTTGCAGCCAGCTGTGTTCTGTAAATGCATCACAGTGGAGTATCACAGTCTGTATTGTATTGTATTGAATTGTATTTAAAGCTTCTATCTGCCACTAAGTATAAAAGTGTTTCCTCAGGAAATGTAGCTGGTTATTATTGTGGGAATACAGTGGTCACTGAGGTGACATTATGTAGGAACTTTTCAATGCAGATCAATACTGGCAATTCATTTGGATCCATATGAGATTTCCAGTGTTAGTCCATTAATGTTGAAAAAGAGTAATAGAAGACAGGATGTAGAAACAGAAGCAAAAGAAAGACAATGATAAAAGCAAATGAACTGCTTTGTATTAAAATGGAAAGGGAGAAGGAGGAGACAAACCAACTTACAATGTATAATTTACTCATACACATGGTAGAATACCAAAGAATCATCCTGATGTTAAAACAGAAGGTGTGTGCTGAGTTGTCTGATGGGACAATGATCCTGAGTGAGATCCTTAAAGCAATTATGATGCAATTTTTGCATACACACAGATGAAGTAGGTAGAGATCATTTTAAAACAAAAATGTGGCATGAAAAAAAATAATCACTCCCTCTGCAGTAAGATATACCCACAGACCTTTTCACTATATGGAAAACACATATGGTCACCTTTCATACTGTTGTAGGTTAATTTCAGCCAGCATTACAGGAAATGGAAGTAGGAAATATCTACGGCACAAAAGATACTCTAGCAAGAACCGAGGAGTAGAAGCAAAAGCATGTTATTATTGTCCTGAAATCCCTGAATTCTTTCTGTTAGTTAATATAACTTCATTATAGGTAAATGACTCATATTTAACAGGTTTCACAATTCTCATAAAAATTTTGGGTTATGTCTTGCTCACCTTTCTACTGCTCAAATATTTGTGAACATAACTAATACAGAATTTATGTGTATGGAGGCTTTGTATAGGCACCATAAGGATCTCAAAAATATTAGGAAAATAGGATGTTTCAGTATATTTTAACTTAAACTGGTCATTAGAATTCAGTAATTACTTATATGATTGTTCATATCTAGGAGGAAACAGCCTTTTAAATGACAACCCAAATAAGCAGTGCAGCAAGGATAGTACCACAATGGAGGGTCACTGATACCAAAATTGGCCAGATAGAAACTTTCTAATATAGTTTTGAGTATTAGAAAGCAGGCATTCATTATTGCAGCATACTGGTCACTTGGAGGGTCCTTCCTCTAATCAAGTGTCCCAAGCGTTAGGAAAACAGCTTTTGTCATACACATTGATTGCATATTCACTAGTTATCCCTGCTTACTTGATGCATATATACTACTTTATTTTACATAGTCATACCCCTTATTGGAAGCAGTTGTATGGTTCTCTGGGGGTCTTCTTTGGTGGTCTTCAACATCTAGTGTCTTTTGTAGGTGGCTGTTCCTTGACTCCTTCTTTTGAATAAGTGCAATATTTTTGTTTGGCCTTTGTTGTCATGCCTTGTCAGCCTTGCAGGACTGAGCTAGTATCCTTCTTTCCTTTTTGTCAGCCTTATCTGCTCCTCCAAGGCTATATTGTTCCCTTTCCTTGATGAGAATAAAAAATTATTATCATGTTCTACTATCCTTATCACACAGACCTCCTGCTAAGGAGAAACTAGATTTCTCTTCATCATGTGACATGGCAAAATGTTCATGACTTTTTACAACTTCTGATTTTTGCAGAATTTAAAGCAATTTTTAAACCGTTTAGGTAATCCATGAACATAATAAAGTGTTAATTGATGAAAACAATGAAGTTTAATTTCATTTGTTAAACCAGTTATGGAAGATGAGAGAGTTATATAAAGCTAGAAGATGAAAACCATGAGAAGAAGTTGGAACACTATTTAAAAATTAGAATTGCACCCCTTTCTCTTGAACTGACCTTATTTCCATGACTGTCAAAGGAATATTTACATTAATTTTGACAGAAAAGAAATCATTTGAAAATATATCTTTGATAACTCAGTGAAATCATGATTACATCCAGAACTGGTTAGTAACAAATCAGAAAGAACAGAATTACATTTTCACTGCAAGTGAAAAGAATCTTTGGACGGGTTCAAAATCAGTTTTTTAATGGCACTGCTACATTAAATACCCTCCTCTTTGTTTTAAGGCACATTACGTTTAGTAGTAATTGGAAAAAATATGTAGAAATGTGGAAATCAGAGGAATTTAAGTGACTCCTGGTCACTTTAGTCTCCTTAATATTTTTCCAAGGGTTATTTCAGTTGATGGGAGGATTATAGGACTCCTACTGCTTCATGGAAATGTCTCATAGGCTGTTTTGTACATGCCTTGAAGTAGCCAGCCTAATTATAGGACTTTGATAAAATCCAATTGAATGCAAATTATTTTGAATGCACAGTTTTGTGATCATAGGAACTTCTATTTTGTGGACTGTTACAATGACATGTTACCTTGTCTGTGAACAGCCTAAGTCATGGAGCAACTTTAAAAATAAAAGTGAACCAAAACAAAAGCTCAACAGCCCTGCAGAGTCTAGAGGTTTCAGCCACAGTACAGTGGACTCTTGTCTATATTTCTTTGCTTTCAAGAACTATGACTTGTGATGAAGCACAAAGTAGTGACAGTAGTCACTTTCCATCTTGTTAGTGTAACTCATCATTACCTGACAGAGCAGCAGCACTTCCTCCTGTAATGAGCTGTTGGTAGGGATGCTTTGCAGTACTGCAGTGGTACATAGGATTGACATTGACTGTGCCTCCCCTGTATGGCATCTGAGGAAGGCTGTATGGGAACACATAAAAGAGCCTGTGAACTTTTTCCTTTTCTGTAAGATAACGAAAACTCTCCAACACATAGGAGCTGTTTAAAACAAGGCCAACACTCTGCAGAAGTAGCAGCTTAAAAAAAATTTTATGACTACATGTAACTTAAAATATTTTAAATATCAACTTAATTTTTTGAAGCACTGTAAAATATTAAGGAAGAAAAATCTATAGTGTCAAGGTAAATAAAAGATATGTGAATTATTAGGTCTGGGTATGTAAAACCAGCTTTGATTTTAATCCCAAGTGTTTGCAAAAAAATAATTTTTTTTTTTCCATTGAAAGAGATTTTTCTTTCTAAGTCTTCCATGGTTGTGGAAGAATTTTAATATTTTCCACTCCATTAAGAATAGCCACTAAATAACACCTTTGTACTTGTATTTGTCCTGGTTTAGGGTAGATTTGGGAGGAAACCTTCAAATGAAGTCCCTCTAGAAAGCAAATTCAAGTGGCCCCTTCCCCCCCTCCAGTTCAGGAAAAGATTTCCTTGGAGAAAAGTGGGAAAAACTGTTTATTTAACAAGCAAAGTATTCACAAGCATTAAAAAAATAATATTAAACAATAAAACCTCTCACTGTTCTGAAGAGATGGCAAATCCAGAAATTCTTTTTTGTGAGGTGTAGCTCATCTCTCTCAGTCTCTCATCAGTCCCTGCTAGAAAATGCCACAGTGGGCCAAAGACTTGAGCTCTTCTGGATTTTCAGTCCAGAGCAGGGCTGATCAGTTTCAAGAAAAAGAAAAGCCACAGTCCAGGGAACAAAACTAAAAGCAAAGGAGAGCTCTGTCCTGCTGTCCGTCTGTGCTGCAGACAACACAGTCTAGGAGGCGGAATGCGGCAGAATGAGTGCAGTTTCTGCAAACAAACTGAGCGCTTTTTTTCCCTCATTTCGCTCTCGGAACTCAGTCTTAAAGGTGCAGAACCTAATGCCTAGAATAAACAGAACAGACACTTGGAGATACAAGCATCATAAAATCACCCTAGGACAATACTGAAATAGTAATATGGTTGTATATATGTAATTTACCACTGGAACTATAACACTTTGTTAAGACTGAAAATTGACTTGGCGTCAATTCAATACTTTAATAAGAGCATTAAGCATTACTTAAAATGCAGATACAAGCTATCAGATGCACAGTCTATGCAACTTGATATACCTGATACCTCCTGAGGAAAGCATTTTTTAATTCTCTTGAACCATTATGTTAAATTTAGATAAATGTTTTTATTTCAAAATCATCTAAAGAACTGCAGTATCATAGAGTCATAGATAATTCTGAGTCCAACCCCTGGCTCTGTACCATGTACCTGAGAGTGTTGTCCAAAGGGTCCTTCAACTCTGTAAGCTTAATCCTGTGACCACTTCCCTGAGGAGCTGTGCCAGTGCCCAACCACCCTCTGGGTAAAAAACTTAAACCTCCCTTGACACAATTTCAAGCCATTCCTTTGGGTCCTGCCACTGATCACCACAGAGAAGTGCTCAGTGTCTACCTCTTCTCTTTCTCTCATGAGAAAGTTGTAGACTGTGATGAGGTCAAATGTCCTCAGTTGCTCCTTGTACATTTTCTTTTATAGGCATTTCACTGTTGTCATAGGCCCTTCTTTGAATGCTCTTTAACAGTTTTATGTACTTTCTATGTAATGGCACCCAAAACTATAGTGCATTCTTTCTATGTTCTACTTGCCAGTTATTGTGTGCCTGTAACCTGTGGGAAGTAACTGAGGGACTGTATTTTCTTCAAGTAATTTACCTTCCAAATTTTTGTAAACCTGCAAGAACTCAGTCTTTATACTGCTGTACTTTGAATCACAAAGGCTTTACTTTGCTGTAAAGGTCAAATAAGCCCAAAGGAGACAAATCTACAGTGTTTATGTTAGTCTTATGTTTTGGTACTCTTGCCTTCTTTTTGAGCTATATGATACCCCAATGATTTTCCATTCTTCTTGGTAGTATATTGGGTATTCATAGTTAAAACCTGAAAACTCTTTATTTTTTTTCAGAATGGAATAATGAGTGATTAAGTACTTATTGAGTGGGCTTACATCACTTACGTCACTTTTGGTGTATTGGCATTGATTCTAGACTTCCAATATATACAGGCCTTACTGGATACTGCAGCCCTGTAAACGCGTAAAACCTTTAGAATTGTTCCTCCGAAGTAGCCGTGTTTTTTTCAGTACGCCTTGGTGGTATCATAAAAATTCAGATACTAAATGTGCATTTCAACAGAAAAATTAGACTTATCTCAAAATAAATACTCTGTGTGAGGAAAAAGTTATCATGCAAATAGAATGTAAATAAGCAGAAGGGAGAAAGGAACTATGGTAGAGTCAGTTTATAAAATAGAAAAAGTAGGTCACAGAAAGTGAAAAGAATAGACACTGGCTTTATCTGATAAGCAATCTTATAATTTATTTAATTTAAAATTTATTTACAACTGCATTCATGCATCAAAGATGGTATAGACTTGTTAAAAAATGGATTGAGTGTTGATCTGCTTGCACTCCAGAAACTGTGTTGTAGGATCATTTGAATATCATAATCACAGTATTAGCTGCTCAGTTGTGATCTGTGAAGAAAGAACCTTTTTCAAAGCAGTAAGTAGGGAAAAATGAGTTAAGAAGATGTGGGAAAGGGACGTTCCACTGAACTGCTATGTCCTATGGATCACTTTTTGATTCTAAGCAGCATTACTGACCAGTGACAGAGTTACAAATTACATGAACCAGAAAATAATCAAATCTTTGGTTGATAGATGTTTGCTTCTATACTAAGTCTGTGTTATTACAAACATATTTTAAATTTTTTAAAATGTTGTTTTACAACATGGACAAATTCAGACAAGCACTTTAAGCAGACACAAATCCTTTTGATGTCAAAAGTACTTATATGCTAAAAATTAAGTATATACTTAAATGTTTTTCCTGCTAGGGCTAAGCATTATCTCATTGTCTGTGGCAGGAAAGATATGATATGACTGCAGATAACTCTTAAATGAAGTTTCAAATTCTAATTGGATCAGATGACTGCAAATTTTAGCTTTTCATTTTGAATTTAAGTCTGATTTACCTGAAGTGTTCTAATATCCACAATATACACAATTGTGGTTACTAGTCAAATTACAGTGTTGTATTAAACAGTTGTGAATTTGCTGCATCAGAATGTTTTTGGAATAAAGTAAGATGGTGACCCACTTTCAGTAAAGAGTGCCTGTTAAAGTGAAAAAAAATTATTAAAATGGCTTAGTTTTTAAATATTCAAATTGAAGATATTTGGAACACTGCTTGAGTCAAATATAAGATTCCTAAACATATTACTGCTATTTGACTCCAATCATAGTTACATTCATGTAAATAGCTTGAAAGTTATTGCAATGCTTGGTGTAAACAGGAAATAAACAATGGTATAAATAATAGTTTAATGATAATAGTATGATCTTTTAAAAAAAATCAAATAATTTCTTTCAGTTTTAACATTTGCTGTGCTATTTTAAAGAGAAATTGTAGCTAAGACACGGGAAATAATGTCCATTTCCTTTTTGGTGCAGCCAAAAAACTGCAGCAACAAGACCATAGATTGCCATCAGCCAAATTACTCTTCTAAATCTGGCTACTTATCTAGAATCAGTTTGCTGTTCCTTTGTCCTTTGATTACTATTCTCAGCTTTAAGGAAAAGCAAATAAATTAACATTATTCTTATTTGATGCCTTCTGTAAAAGGAAGACCCAGACTGGAATACTCGTATTGAGAGGAAAAAGGAGGCCATTCAGGAAAAAAAAAACAGATGGAGAAGACACAAGCAAACTGGCCTAGCCAAATCCGCATCCTCCCTAGTAAAGTATCTTTCAGATTATTATAAAAAACATTTTTTCAGTTCAGCATGGGAATTTTAAATGTAGCAACCTGATACATAAAGTGGCAATGAAATCCAGCCCAGAGCATCAGACTGATAAGCTTAGGTTTTCTTCTAAAGCGTTATTCGTCACGAAAGATCTAGCACTTAATGTGTGGTCTGAACAGTAATAGAGTCTGACAATGTGTTAAAAACTAAACATTTATTGAGGCAGTAAGAAAGATGAGCAACAATACACCCCTACAGCGATCAATGACAGGAAACAGGGAATTGTAAGTGATGCCATGGCTGTGGTGGACTGACAGAGACACTTAATGTCTGGGGTCATTTGACACCAACAGTCAATCATGCAAAAATTGCTTGAATACAGGTAGGAGTTGTGCAACCTCTTGGCTCTACCAAAAGCAGTGTGATTAAAGACTTGTCCGTACCTTACTTGAGCAACATGGGCTGCATCTTGTCTCTGTTGACATGTCAGTCTGCGGACTGAGTGTCAGAACTGTGTTGGCCATCTGTCTATGCTGCTGATGTGGATCCAGGGAGGGTGTGGGAAGACAGGGTGTCACAATATTAGATGTTATACACTGTTAATACAATATCTAGGTGTTCTTCACGGCTTCGCTTGAATGGCTTATATATTTCATTGCTTACCCTCTTTGATGTTATAGGGAGATACCTGTGTCAATCGTGTTACTGAATATCAGAGCTCTGCTTTAAAGATAAGGAATTAGAGCTATCCATTTTACTTCAATTATTGTCTTATTCAATTACTGATGGTAAGAAAAATAGTTTTCATTATGCATAGAAGGGAGACTTACACCTGCCTGCAGGTGTTACTTATTTAAACAAAAGACAAAACATTATGGTTACATTGCTGAATGCTTCCTTGCTCTCAATAGCATATGTTCTATTCTATTGACTTGTCTTCCACAAAATGCATACACAGGGAGTGTCTGTCTTTACCAAGGCATCTGCATTAAAGTTTCACATTTTAAGCTAGTTTACTCCAGCAGGATACAATCACAACACTTTAACATACATTGCTGCTGTTTCAAATTATTTCACAGGGCTTACCCTTTCAGTAATTGCAAATTATCTATTAAACCTGATAGATGTTAACTTCACTCTTTTTCTCATTACTTTCTCAGACAACAGCCTACAACATTTTTCATTAAAAGTAGTTGGTTGGGATCTGTTTCTGTGATTGTCCAAGTATTTTATCCATATTTTCAGCATAACAAATTTATTTTGTGCATGTCTTTCTCATCATAGTATAAATGTTTTACTTTTGTTTGGCATTTGCTGTACTACTTCTTACTACAGGATTGTTTTTCCATGCCTTCCTACACCCTGTGTGTTAGCATTACTGGTGTGTAAAATGATCCTTTCCATTGTTTTTTCTTCCTCATATTGGTCAGAAGCTCCATTAGGAGTATACATTTCTCACAGGTCCTTTTCTCACTTTTGTTCTTGTTTAACAGATAAACAGTTATGATTATCCACTAATAGCTGACAAAGTTAGAGCAACTTGTGTAATTTAGAGAAAGATGGAATGCCTAGGACCATCTCACATAAATTTCAAAATTAGGACTGGGAAAAAGCGGCAACTTTTTGAATTGTAGGGTTTTTTCTTCCCTGATAAGGTATTTAAATTTTAGTAGTTTAGGTGAATGAGAAACTGAAAGCATACACTTTTAGCTTATTACTTCTAGTTTATGAAAAATCTGTCCTGGCAGATGCAAATGCTTTAACTGCATTTTAAAATCTGATTGTTTGGGTTTATAGTTTTAAACAAAGAATGCAAATTGTTTTACACCTGAAAATGAAATAAAGTAAGCTAAATATTTTTTCTTATCATTAAAAAGAAAAAGGCACACAGATAATCTTCTGCAAATATTGTCTTCTTTTTAAAAATAATTCTCTTTAGTCATGCATTTATTTTAGTAGTGTCCAAAAAAACCTAAAAAATTATTTTCATTCTCTAAAAGTCACCCTCAGAAACATACACCTTATTTTTTCATCTTTATACTACTTAAAGGGTTTGTTACCTTCTTCTTGTTTCATTGTTTGTAATTAAGTTACATAGTTCTAAAACCACAGCATATGTACTGAATAATTGCAATAAATCATTCCTCCTCAAATCTTCAACAGAAAAAAAAGCCCTTGTATCAGTTTAAGCTCTTCACAGTACATAATTCAAGTGTTTTTCACAATAGCAAAAATATAATGTAATCTGCCAGAATTTACATTCAATGGATAACATCTACATAATGAATAATTAACTTCAAGATATTTGAGTAATCGTTAGATTGATACATTTGCTCCTAAATCTGAAAATATTTTTTGATATTACTGCCAAGGACTAAGTAGTTCTCAACACAGAACCCATAAAGAAATTAATGCAAATAACAGCTTTTTTAGATGATATTAAAATA
>VWZV01016568.1:2176-83816 GCA_013397155.1 Irena cyanogastra
ACTGACAGATTTTTTAATGTTGTTTTATGTGTTAGATTTTTGCCTTACAATCATAAAGCTCTGGAAGTGTACCATTGTCAACTGCTGTTTCCTTTCAGAACTCCTTTGTTTAAATTTCTTCTGTTGAATCATATGAAGTGATTCACTGTGCTGAGCAAGCACTGTGGAGTCATCCACTATCAACCTGGTTTTGGTATCAGTAATTTCTCAGCTACAGTTTGCAGTCCTGTGGGTTACTGTTACCAATACTATGAGGCATAGTTGGAAGATATTTCCTGCACCCTCTCATCCCTTCCAATATTTCTGAAAAAATATTCATAGCATGTCTTTCACAGTATTGCCACTATGGTGTGGGGATTTATCTCNTTTTAAGAAGGATTCAAATGTCATAAGTCCTATAGTATCCAATATTTTATAAATTATAAATTTTCATTGTTTGTGGAATCTTGAAATAAATCAGTGAAAGTGAGAACAAGAGAGGCAGTGCCCATTTCCCATCTTGGAAGATTTCAATAAATAGCACTGAGAGACATCAGAGATGATTTCTTAGTTCTGCTTCTTCCTGTAGCAGATTTCAGAAAGCAGAATATAAGTTTTAAGCAGAACACGTTACAAAACATGCATAATATTATAGACCAAGAAAGAACAGCAAATAAAACTATGACCTTTACAAAACTAAGAGAAAGTTACTAGTGCTGACAGACAGGTTTTCTTCAACTGAGGAAAGACATGCTGAGAATTTACCATTGACAGACATGCTGAGATGTAATCATTCATGGAATTAAGTCTTCCATTTATAGACCCATGAAGGCTTCTTGTTCTATATGTCTTTTGAAAACAGCATGAGAAATTAACATCTCAAATTTCAGCCAAAGAAATTTTTTAGCGCTTTTTTCATTCTATGAGTAGAGGTCAGCTCTAAGTGATGGGTGCTGAAAATCCACATTGTGAAGATAAACACAGACTAGACAGGCATCAGACTAGAACAGTTCAAATGTACTGTCTTCCAACACAGGATGGGAGAAGAAACCAGAAAAATTCTGTAACTCATGTTGTGAGCCTTTGATTTACCTGCTTCCACCAGAATGACAATTCCCCAGGGATTTTTGTTAACTCCCTCTGAATCTTTAAGGTGACTGGATGAAATGGATGTTGTCTGCTTGTCCCACATATATTTAATTAGAAGAAAATCTTATAATATTATCCTTCAGAGTGTGAGTAGGGGAGATTAGAAAACTCTGCCTTTTAAAAACTATATTTAACTTAAACATATTGCTGAGATATTGCCATAACGCATCACTTTTCAATAGAATGCCATTTTTAAGTGTGGCACTTACAAATTTTGATGTTGAATTGAAGAGGTATCTACTGCAAAAATATTTTCTTTCAGCAAGTCTGTAGATAGTGTATCACCCTTTAGTACTGTGACTATCTTTCCTGAAAAAAAGTTACCATTATCCGTGCTCAATATGATGAGTAAACATCATCAAGGTTTCTTAGTGTGGATAATATTATTCTGAAAAAAATGTATGGCACTGATTTCTTTTGGAGATTATTATAACCATTTTGAAATTTGCTGGAATTTGTTTGTGTCCAGTTTTGTAAAGTACAAAACCTTCTCAGTCATCTGGCTTTACAGCTACATGCCCAAACTGTGATTTAAATGAGTAATTCAATAAAATTAAATTGGATTCATTAAAAGATTAAAAATGTGGTCTGTTTTTTTACTTAGTTATGATATAACAATGTGATATATATTAGCTGCAAACATGACCAAACTTCAATTATTTCACATTTTTCCTTCAGCTCTGCAAGGCAGGAACTCTGTTATACTATAAAATTTCTAGAACACCTTAGACACTGTAAGGGTGTGATACATCATGTTCCAGTGATCTAGCTCCAACAGGAGAAATCTCTGAAATGTATTTCATTAACATTGCAACAATCCCTGGATAAGTTCACTATGCGTAATAAAGGATTTTAACCGCAGAATTGCAGTATTGTGTACTTCCTCAGACTGGAAAGGACTTCCGCAAGCCTTTAGTCCAACCTCCTGGTTAAATCCCTGGGTACTGTTCCCATTTACCTTCTCCACGTTTATGTTTAGAGCAAGGGTTGTGAAGAGGACTGACTTCATGATTTTCCTTGGGACTCAGCTGGGGCTGAGTGACCTATAGCTCCATGGATTTTCCCTCCTACCTTTTTTTGGAGATGGGAGCAGTAATGGCCTTTCTTCAGCCACCAGGGATCTTGCATAATCTTCATATCCTTTTAAAAACTACAAAAGTGGCCCAGCAACGACATTAGCCAAAGATATTAGATTTTGACAGCTCCAGCTTTAGTCTCCTAAAAGTAGGTATCAATAGTAGATGTCCATACATAAAGTTAGATGTTTAGCCCCCCTTCTTGAAGCACTTTATATTTTATCTACTGGCAGGCAGCTGACTTGCTCCTAGAATGCCATTGACTGGTTTGAGTACTTCTTTAGTTACTCCTACCACTTTTATTAGGGGTGTCCATGGAGAATCCCAATTACATATTTTGACTGTAGTTCTCTCATTGGTAAAAGAGATTGTAAGACAAGATTAGAGGATAAATGTGAAATTAAAGAAAAGTCTTCTCCCTCTTCACAAGGAGATATTACTCTTGACAAACTCATTAGTCTTTTTGCGAGAGTTAGCACACAAATGAAAATGATACAGTTTTCTTGGATTCCCAAACGATATTTGACAAGATTCCTCACCAGTCATTCTTCAAGAAAGTAACCTACCATGGGATAAAATGGGAAGAATTTTCATGGAAGAGTGCTTCTTAAAAAAAAAAAAAAGAAACAAAAGTAAGAGATAATAGTCTGTTTTCCCATTTTCCCAGTGGAGAGAGATCACCAATGGAGAAAGGTTCCACAGAGATCCAGAGATCTGTGCTGGTGCCTGTGCTATTCATAAACACTCCAGAAAAAAGAGACAGTGAGGTGATAAACTCTGCTAATGTCACTGAATATCTACACAGAACAATTCATTGCATACATATCTAAAACAACGCCCTTAGGGAAAAAATAATCCAAACTTTGCATACACATTCATGGCTCTAAGGGAGCAATTAGAACTCAGGAAAGAGATCTTGATTTCACTGTGTGAAAATGTCAACTCAATGATCAGTAGCAAGACAAAACTAAAAATGCTAGGAATTCTTAAGAAGAATTAAAATAACAGAGTAGGGTTATTTTAGAGATTTTTTTAGAGAAAACTTGTCCCACTATTCAATTCAAAGGCCCTCACCTTGAAAGATATTTAGATATCTGACTCCCCTGTTAGGGAAAGGATATAGTAGTTTTAGAACAAAAAGGCAGGAAGAAAAGTGATAGCAATGATTTAGTTTTGGACAGTAAGGAACCATTCCCTGTGCAAGGAACCACTAAAGAGAACGATATTATTCAGTCTGCTAAATTGATATGGGGAGGAAATGGACAAGGAGATGCAGCAGACATATACAAAATCATGAATGACATGGAGATTATGAGTGGGGAAATATTTGTCACTGTCTTTTCAAATATAAACATTTGGGAGCATCGGCTTAAACTAACAGTAAAGCTGTCTGGCACAACTTACTTTGAATTTCAAGAGGCACTAAAGGCTTCTGATAGCAATTTGAAACTCACAGAAATTAATAGGAAATTGCTCCATTGCGTGCTATTATACATGAAAATACACCGCTTCTTCAAAAAGTTCTTGGTATGGAAATTCATGGATGTACTGGAGACCATTCCAGTAAAAAAACTTTCGCTTTTGCTAGGTTTTTCCTCACGCGTTCACCTATGCATTGGCCATCATTACATACGAGATACTGCATTTGATGACTGTCCCAATACTTCTAACAGCTGGTGTATTTTTGAACACAATTTCCAACTCTTTGTGAAGTAATAAATTCTGCCATTTGTCTGTCTGTTCCTAAGCTGCTTCTGGTTTTATCAGTTCCGTAAAAGAAAACTTAAAACCATTACTACTGACATTTTTAGGTGATTCTATACAATGTTTTGATTAAAATAGGAAGTCGGTATTTACATACTGACCTGGATAGATTTATAAGCAGAATAAAAAGCCTCCTAAATAACAAAGACCTGTATTTTGGAATAGGGATTCAACAAGCTCTTTGTCATTATTAGGCCTCTTGTAGTACAATTAGAAGTTACAGTATTGTTAAAAACAAGTACTTGATGAGATATCTTGATCTCTGTCTGCAGATGGTCAGACAACAGCATATCCTTGAAATGTTTGGATCAATGAGTTATTAGTGCATCCTCTAACTTTGGGATCATGGCTCTGAGACTCAACACCAAGTCTAGACACAAGTAGAGCCCACTGAATCATTAAAATAATTTTCTCTTGTTTTCTGTCATGCCTGTTGCCATGAGACACAATACACAGATAATAAAAAATACTCATCTTCAGCCTAGGCACTATATACAGAATCCTTATGTTTCAGCATCCTCATTGATTTCCAGATTTTGTGGGCTTTGGGTTTTTTTCACTTACCAAGTGATCACCAAAAATCCTGTGTGACTTAAATATTAGAGAATGACATTGACTTTTGTGTTGCGTGTGTGTCTTTGACTAAATGCATCTCAGAGTGGACCTCATCATAATGGTCTGTCAATACTGAGACTTGAAATAATATTATTGTTTTATGATCCTACTTTGGATTTTATTCTTACCACACTCTCTGCTTTCTTTTAATGTGTTTTCTTCAGTGATGGATTCAACTGTGTTCCTTATGTGCTTTTCTTCTTGAGTGTACTAAAAGAAGTACATGAGATTTCAGCTGATTTCTGTTTCACCTTTGCTTCTTTATCGCAATCTTTTATTAATATATTATTTGTATGTTCCCCCCATTTCTATTACAATATTTTTGCTTTTCCCTCTGCATTGAAAACAGCTTTGATCTTTCCAGTGTGTTTACCATGTTGCTTTATTTTTCTTACATGAAATACACCTACTCTCTTTGGCACTCACCTAATATACTCAAAATACACTCACCAAAATACTCCAAAAAGTACAGTTACTATGAGAATCAGACGGTGACAAAGCTTTCATGAAAACAGAAGACACAGGAAGAGCAGATTAATTTGTATTATATCTTTGGAGTGAGACTAACCCTCTGTGAGACTGTATGCAAGCTGGAGCTAAATTATTTGTTGTGAACACAATGTTCTGTGGTTACAAAGTTTAGAAACACCAAAGAATCTTAGTACCCCAAATATTTTTGCCATGTAAATGTAGCTTGTGATGAAGACATAAATCAGTATAAAAGCAATTCTTGTTTTGAAAGGAACAGTGTTGTATGCTGTTGATTTTTGTCAACCTTCATTCTAATAAGCGTCCTCCACTCTTGATTTCTATGCAAACTGCTTTTCAATTATATATATATGTGTCTACAATAATTTGTAAGTTGAAGTACACATGGCTGTTACACTCATCATACTAAAATCAAGAGTGCTATTCATCATCACACAGAAGAATAAAATCACAGGCTAAGATAAAAGTGAAATTCCTCTTCTTGGTACTATGTTAGTCCTCTACATCCAAGTAGTGAATTAACACCTTTTTAGGAAACATTCAACTGTGAGCTTTTCTGGGTACAAAAAATGTATAGTAAGGGATAGTAAAGCAGCTTTTATACTCACAATAAGTCTTTCAGTCATCAAGTAGAAATAGCTGAAGAATTATTTTACTTTGACTTCTCTTTAGATTCCCTTGTTCATTATAAAAATAAAAATAAAACAAATTTAGATTTACCAAAATGATAATTAAGTAGTCCAAATTTTTTGGTTTCCTATTTTGCTTGTGCACAGAGAATATAAAGTGCTACTAATACAATTAGCTTTCCTGTACAAGGGTGAAAATGGATACAAAGGGTGAAAGACAGTGAAGGAGCAAACACATTATTTTCAACTAACATAGCATGCTGTGTTCTGGAAATTATTCTGAAATCCATAATTCATGTATGACCCTTTGCTGTATCATTTACAGTGCCATTACAACTTCTAGTAAAGTGCCTGCCAGCTTTTTCAAGGGCAAAAGAAATCTATAATTAGAAGTTTTTAAACAGTATATTATTTCCTTTCTTATTGCTAGGGGACAGTCAGAGCAGCAGTGTTTCTACTGGAAACTTTTTGATTTGGCAACGTGTTTGTGAGATTAAACATCTAGTTTATGTGGAAGAAATACTGCTTGAGTCAAAATATAATACAGAATGTATAATTTTCATGGTTTAAGCCACTTTCACTTTTAAGATGGAAATTAAGCACCATGCAGCTGCTTGCTCAATTCTCCCCTCACTCACCTGATCACGGGTACCATCCTCTGCCTCCTCGCCACCGTCCACAGTGTCGCACACATTGTGGCTCAACTTCTGTAGAAGTGGAAAATCTCTAATACTGACAAGCTCAAGGTAACCCAATGACCATTGCGTGAAAATCTTTGTTGGCTTCAGTAAGCATTTGACTCAATTTTTATTGTGTAGTGTGCTATGCAGATCTATAACCAGTTTTCTTCATGCTCATGTATGCATAGGAATAGAGCTATGTAGCATCCTTGGGGTTGATTGTAAAAATGGTTATATGCATAAAAGTTTTCTCCAAAGTGAGTTGGAAAGACTACAAAAAACCAATCAACCAACCAATCAAACAAACAACACCCAACCTACATTGTGCCAGCACATGCCACCAGTTTCAATTCTGTCCTTTTCTTTATGCACTTATGATGAAATTTTGGAGTTGAATATTATCTTTAAGTATTTTGTTGCAGAAAGCACTCCTCAATATGAGAGGCCAGGATCATAAGGTTGATTCACTTTGGGCCCTCAAACTTCTCTATTCTTTGCACTTTGATAAACCACATGCTCAACAGGTATCATAACTGTCTCTGCAGGTGTTGTACATCTAGCAAAAAACTTTATCTATTGATTTAGGAATCAATTTTACCGTTCATTTTACTATCTTTTTTAATTGCATGGCACTCTTCCACCCCATTCTTGACACAACAAATTTAAATACAAAATTCTACTGGTTTTCCATTAAAAATATAAAAATTTTGGAAAAGACATCTTTTTCACCTGATTTAGAACATTTCATAGCAAATATAAATTTTGATGAACTCCAGGTTTCTGGACAAAGGGGATAGAAGTTTGGTAGAAACAGCACTGCTGCACTAGAACATCCTGTTGTTCAGTGGCTTTGGTACAGGCATAGTAGCCCAGGCTTCAAACCTCCACTCTTTAATGGAGCCAGAATGTGAACTCCTTTCATGTGAGTGACACACCAGGTTAAATTTCATGTGATGGACACTAAAGTCCCTACCCCTCCCCTTGAAGAACAGTTTCCTAATTGCTGCAGATGACACTGGTTTAGATGAGGATTTACTGTAGGAAAACATGCAATTATCACAGTGCTTTAATAAAGGTCAAAGTAGAAATAATTTGTATAATAACTCCTTGGAATAACTCTTATGAAGTCAGGAGACAGGCTCAGGCTAAGTATCAAACCAAGAAGTAAAGCTAGAGAAGACATAAAAGTCTACAGGCTTTAAAAGCTTATAATGATGATAAAAAAGGGCAGAAATTACCAAGCTTTACCGTCTGGGTTAGACTTTCACATACCTTATCCCTTTGGCATTAATCTTTCTGG
Organism: Irena cyanogastra; assembly: GCA_013397155.1. Lineage (NCBI taxonomy): Eukaryota > Metazoa > Chordata > Aves > Passeriformes > Irenidae > Irena > Irena cyanogastra. The sequence goes on from VWZV01016568.1 coordinate 9,858, forward strand.
AATGATCATTGCAAAGAGTTAACACAGTTTTTGTAAGTACTACAACAGAAAATTTTAATTTTAAACAAAAAGCTTAATTGCTACAGTTTGATGTCTATCAAAAGTTTAACAACTTAAAACCTTCAATAAGCCTCCCCTTTGAGATACACAGATCTAAAGAAACTGGAGAGAAAATAGTTTTATCAAAGCTCAGTCTTATGCTTAGGAGACAATGGAATTGTACATCAACGTTTAATCAAAACCTACATAGTAATCTGGGAATATAGAACTTGGCACATCCTGTTAAGGAACTCACTGGTCTTGTTGCATACAATTGCAGGCACTGTGTTGGCCACTGTTTTCATGTAGTACTCAAACTTACATCATGTTCAGATCGTGTTTTGTTACGGCTCAATGAATACCAGGCGGCCACTGTAAGTAAAAGGCTGCAGGCATTACACTACTTTTCCTCATCTTAATTTTACAAGAGATCAGGGATAGACCCTATTTGATTTGTTATGAAGAACACTTGTGAGAATTTGCTGTGGGAATCAAATAACAGGAACTTTGTGTCTGATGGCTCTTGCTATAATGTGATGTTTAAGGGAGTTTGACTTTCAGAGGACTTAGTGACTGAGTTACTGATCACTGAAAAGGTACAACCTCCAGCTGGAAAAACATGCTTTACATATAACAAAGGGGAAGAAAGTGTGAGAAACAAGTTAATGGAAATTGACTTTCGCTGGGTATTATATTAATTGATACTATATTATTAAATATATTAATAATTAAATATTATAATGTTGTTAAAGATAGTATATGTGGTATAAAGTGGTTGATGTTGTTACAATGGTCTAGTTGTGAGATTGGTTTTCAGAAGCATGGTTTTCTATGTTGTAATGTAGATTTATGAGGTCACATCGGACAAACTGTTGCTAGCCAAACCTGTGAGACACAACCCTAAAAGGAGCAGAACTTCATCCAATAATAACCCTGATGACCACAGTGACAAAACTATGTGGGCTCCGAAAAGAGTGACATGGGGTGAGACTGTCTAAAATCAAAATAAATATACATCAAGCTGATGCAATACCAGGCGTATGAAAGGTAGAGCCACCATTTTGTGCACGAGCCTCTGGCATTTGGCCATGCTCCCAGCACTGTCCCTTTTGCTTTGTGAATTTTTCTATTGTTCTCAATAAACCTTTTACAACTCATTCCCACTTGAGGTCTGGGTTGTTTATAACAGAAGGAAGGAAGGAAGGAAGGAAGGAAGGAAGGACGGTGACTTTCCCTAAGTGACAGTGAAGCACATCAGAACATTTCACCTCTACGGAACGCGGCGGCGCCTGGNGGAAGGAAGGAAGGAAGGAAGGAAGGAAGGAAGGAAGGAAGGAAGGAAGGTTGCTGTTGGCATGAGAATCTCAGTTCCTTCCAGCTGTATCATGAGCTCTGATGACCCAACACTCTTTTGACCCACCAGCAGGTTGTCCAAGACTGCATATGGCCACCTGAATATGTTATGTGTCTCAGGGTATGTTTTCTCAACAAAATAATTTCTCATCACTAACGAACCCTCAAACTCCTCAATAAATAAAGCCTTATGTATGTGACAAATAAGCCTTAGAACACGTAAATTCCATTTGACTTACTGAGTCAAAGGTTGCCAGAGTTACCTGAAGGCTTATGGAGTACCACTGATGGAATTTCTGTTAGAAGGAATAGGAAAAAAAATGCACAAAGTTCTTTCAATCTGCACAAACTGGTCTTGAACATTTCAAGACTCAGTGAAGTAGAAAAATGATCTTCCTGTTTAAGAAACTTAGATTGTCCACTCAGGCAATTACTGCATGATTTAGATAATCAATAACATGAATCATTACGTAATGAGTTTATGTAATCAATGATACAAAGCACCCATAGAATAATAGATGTGCGGGTAGACTAAGCAGTGAGCAGCCATTTGCTACTGATCAATTATGTAATGATAATTATGTGGTTTAGACAAGTATTTAAGATTTAAAGATATTATAAAATTAATTCAAAATTCATGTTCCACTAGTTTTAGATGTGCTCCTCCAAAGGAAATCTGGAAAGACCTGGAAGTACAAAGGTATACTAAATTTTAACTGAAGATTCTGAAGCACAGTTTTAGTATTGAAAAAGGAAGGGAAAGGTCTTTCCCTTATTTTAGGGAAACACCTTTCCTTGGTATAAGTAAGATTTGAACAGGAAAAATTTCTGCAAGTATTGCTGCAAAGTTGTATAAAAAGTTCAAAAAGAGGAATATCATCCAAACCATATGAAGATAAAAAAAAGATCTTATTCAAATTTATGTATCTTACTTCCATCTGCAAAGCCTGAAAATCTGACAGAAAATAATCTAGGCTCTTTCTAAAGTTTTTATTTATTTGTTGGTATGTGGTATGATTTTTTTCTTTCTTTGTTTTTTTTCGTAGCAAGCTTTCCCAAAACATAACTGAACAAAATCTTTCCAACAAAATAATTTTCCTTAGGATGTTAAAATTCTAAAAGTGGGCAGAATAAATTATTCAAAGACAGAAACATATTTAAAGGTCAATTTGAATTAAAAAATATGCAGAAATACTGAATGACATTAATGAGTGGTATAACAATTTAAAAAATGACTTTAGGTTTGGAGGAAATTCAAAAGAAAAAGTAATGAAAGGCAGTAGTGATGAGGCAATAAGTTGGCACTTAACAAAACAAGAAAATAATGATAGAATTTGTAGAGAAAAACTCTGTTAATGGATTGATTTGTATCCAAATTTCTATTTTACAGTGGAATGAAATATCCTAAACCAGTCCCATATGATTTATTATATCATGAAACTGTCTCTATGACTTATTTTTGGACGATATAGTTTGTGAGTCACTGTAAAGTGGACCAGACAATGATGTGTTAAAAATAATCTGGGTTTGATAGAGATACGATTTAGGTACACATACAAATCTCATTTATTTCTTTTTACTATGATTCAGTGATGGATAAACCAAAATTACCAAATTTCCAGGTTTTTCATAAAGTGTTAGCACAATGCATTTATTGGTATATATTTTAATAACCTATTCTACTCTACTTAGGACATACTTGGAGACGTTTCCCATTTTAGTTGAAATGTTGCTTCAGTCCTACAGATTTGCCATCCCTTTAATCCCAACAATGGCATGCTAATTTTTCAAGCTTTGTTAATTAATCTTTAACTCTGAATTTGTCCTTGTACCCTATTACCTTTTGAAGAAAGGCTAAGGTTTTTATGTACTCAGTAAAGTGAACACAATTTTTTTTAATATCTGCTCAGATGTTTCCCTGGCTGTTTATATGTTTTGCATAAGACATGCTTTCTGAAGATTCCAAAATCAAATAAATAAATAATGTGGAGTAAATTAGCCTTCAGTAAGGAAAAAAAATCTAAACTTTAGTTCCCTCTCTACACTTTCAGGTTAATTAAAGCATCAGGTAATAACTTTCTGATGTTCTGACGCTTTGATTTTGTTTTATGTATTTTGATGTGCTTTTCAGAAAAACCATAAAGCCTAAACCCAAAGCACATCACAAAGTCTCTACTGTGAGGCATCAAAACATCCAGGAATGTAATGTCAACCAGTGAGGAAGCAAAAACAGTTTCAGTTTCAGAGAGGAGTTCAGAGATGATTATGAATGTGTTTTAAAAAAAATCATCTTCTGCTCTGTTAATGAGGATGCTGAGGCTGGAGCTGTCAGAAATGGTAGCACTTCTTTCCTTGTTCTTTTATTAACTTATATCCTAAACCAGACATTTTGACACTTTATTTATTTAAGTATTGCAGGCTTCAGTTTCAATGTGTCTTAGATCTCCCAAAACTGCAGTTTGTATACAAGAGCTGAAATTTGTGCTACTGAAGTTGACTTAAAAAACAACACATTTGAATGCTTCTTTTGATAGCTGACATTTCAACAGCCACAAATAGTAAACAAATAAAAGCAAAACATGAATGGAAAGTTAAACCTGCATTCCAGTAAAGGTGTGAGTAGTTCACCTTGAAGTCATAAGAATGCTATTAGCAGGAAAATAACCACTGCAGTTGCTTGTCTATGGTGAGACAGAATTTGTGCTAGTCCCAAAGTCTTGGCTTTCTATATTATTTGCAGTGACTGATGGTACCCACTGATTCAGTTAAACACCCCTCTGGCAGCCTAAAATGTCAAATGTTTTAAGTTGTTCACTGATCTATTGACTTCAGGTGCAACAGCATCTGTAACAAGTAAGTTACATGAATTTAATATGTCTGAAAAATAAATATGAATGAAAATATTGTTGGGTGAGTAAATGTCGATATTGCCTGTCAGACTTAACATCAGCTTTTAACATTGGGTACCACAAGATTTTTTTTTTTCTCAGTGATCAGAAATTTATTGTCATTCTTTTTATCCAAGCTCTATTCTCCTCTTTTGTGACAAAGCTCAACATATCTCTATAACCATACAAATGCTATTCTCTTCCAGTAAGGAATATGAGGCAACAGTGTGAATTTTTTTTTTTTTTTTGGTCAAACTCTATTGACATTTGTGCAGTTAAGTCTCCAGTTAAATTAAGAACCTACTATAGGTTGGACTGGACCCCAAGGGGTTAATCCTTTAACAACTATCAACTCTCCGGGCTGTTTGGGAAAGAAGTGCATATAGAGACCAAAGCATCCTGCTAAAGATTTCATGAGCATTTCTGATACAAAGTTCAGGATTTGAAATCTTGGAGCCTTATAAAAGGTAACAAAGGAAGTAAACAAAATTATTGGATGACAAGGCATGTTGATACAGAATCATCTTTTAATTATGTTTTTGATGTTTCTCTCTTCTGACTAAAAGGGAAATGACAACAAACTTACAACAAACTTGGTAGAGGGGTTGTTTTGAAACCGTTTCTATACGGTTCTTCGAAGTAGGAGACAACAAGAAAAGCCCTTCTCATTTGGCTGGCATTTTTCTCTGAAATCAGTAAAAATAAAGTTTGCACCCTGACTGACATATGAAAAATTCAGCAACATTCTCTTAATCTGACTACAAATCCTGTCATAAATGCTGTAGCTAAAGTCTATGCAGAGATAGAAGCAGATTATGTAATGCTTAAATAATTTCTTTCTTTTCCTTTTTTTTATTTTTGAGATGCTATAGATGAAGTTTTAGTGCTAATAGAAGACGAAGCTTTTGTTTAAGCATGTCACCATTGAGAAGCATTCAGATCAGCCCATTTCACATCATTTTTATTAATAGCTTCTCTTTACTTCAGGAAGGCATCATTATTTATCTTTGTCAATGACCATGACATACGGCTAGTCTCACAGGCACCAAATGGCTAAGCTAAAGGCTAAAGGTTCAGCTCCAGCGGGAGTAGAAAATCAACATGAGTGATGCAGATGGCTCATTCATGGCACTAATTATCTTTTGTAAAAGATATTACTGAAGGCAAAATGGAAATTGAAGCAAGAAGAATTTAAATAGAATCTTATATTTGTCTTCTTTTGAGAAGACAAGTGACTCTTCAGTTTTCCTCAGGGCCCATTACGATTGCAGTAGCAAGCAGGCTGCTTATAGCACATTCTGATTCTAGGTACCCTTTTCATCGCATGTTCCTGTGTCTAGGTCATTTTGGACAGGGTGTTTGATGGTGGCACAGAATAGGAATGAAACACAGGACTGTCTGTGTCTGCTGAACTGCCATGGGAGGTTAATTACAGCTTATGGCTCTGCTACACTACCTGTGGATTCCCTTTGGCAGCTGCTGTTAAATGAATACAAATGGGTCAGGCTCTAAGAGAACAAGTCACCAACACATTTTTGGAATCAACTATAGGATTTGACAATGGATCTGGTCACTGAGGTAGAGTTTCATACATGGCTCCTAAATCCTATGCATTAAAAAGTATCTTAAAATATTATTTATGGAATAATTGTTTGGTTTATAAGCAGTAGGTTTTATAAGTTTTTTTGGACAAGAGACAGATGTTTGGTCTGTGTTGGGTAAACAGTTTCTAGTGACAGCATTATCACATAATCATTGGATGTGTGCTGTGCTGCAAAGATACCGATCATCGTGTTTTATAACTGTAATGGATCAGAGCTTTATATCTCTGCAGGATGCAAAGTATGGTCTCATTTCCGTGAAATTTTGTACTAATTGGGGCATAAATGGTGCATTCTTTGATGACCATTTGCAAAATGATTTACTTCACATGGAAAATTTCCATTTATGGTTTTAGACTTACTATAAGCCACTGAGAAGTTGTGCCCACATACATCATATATTTTACTAAAATATTACCAGCAATGAAATCTGAATGGAATAATTTGAACAAAGTATCACTATTAGAAGAAATATAACTGAATTGCTGGGTTCATTTGCTTAAGCAGGGCTAATTAGAATGGACAAATCACTGCTCTAAAATGACTATACTCCTCAAGCTAATATCTCTGCAGAGACCTGGTATCTCACTCAGAGACTGCTTGAGAATCTCTAATATTGGTGGATTGCATTATGTTAAAAAAAAGTCCTAACACCTCTAAAGGTGATAATGAGCCATATTCTCATTCATACTGCTGTTCCTTAAGTACCAACTGAGCTGCAAAAAAAGGTCATAAAATCTACATCTTCGAGTAAAAAGGCTTCAAGGAGTAAAATCAGGACCTGATTGACAATTATGCTTAATCATAATCTTTCTCCCTCACACAATTTTGGACCAGTGCTGCTCTCTGAGAAAAATCTACTCTAAATGAGACTAATCCTAAGTAAATGAAGATACAAACCTATTGTAGTGGTTTCACCCTGGCTGGATGTCAGACACTCACCAAAGCCTTTCTATCACTCCCCTCTGCAGCTGGACAGGGGAGAGAAAACGTAATGAAGAATTCATTAGTTGAGATAAAGAGTGGGAGAGATCACCGACCAAATACTGTCATGGGTAAAACAGGCTCAAACTAAAGATATTAATTGGATTTATTACTAACAAAATCAGAGCAGGATAATGATAAATAAAAGCAGACCTCAAAACCAACTTCTCCCCCCTTCTCCTTCCCAGCTCCATTTCCTCCTCACCCCCATCAGTGCAGGCAGGTGGGTAAGGAGGGTTACAGTCAGTTCATAACACATTGTTTCTGCTGCTGCTCAGGGAGAGGACTCCTTCCCCTGCTCCAGCATGAGGTTGCTCCCATGGGAGACAATTCTCCATGAACTTTTCCAACATGAGTCCATCCCATGAGCACCAGTTCCCCATGAAATGCTGCAATGTGGGTCACTTTTTAACAGGATGCAGTACTTTTTACGGGGTGCAGTCAAGGACAAGCTGTTCCAGCATGGGTCCCCCATTGGATCACAAGTCCTACCAGGAAACCTGCTTCAGAATTGGGCTCCTCTTTTCCTGGGTCTGCAGGTCCCTGCCAGGACCCTGCTGCAGCAGGGACCTCCCATGGGCTCACAGCCTCCTCTCAGTCATCCGCCTGCTCCAGTGTGGGGTCCAGCTCCTCCAGGAGCTGCACATGGATCTCTCCATCCCTTTGGAACTCCACGGGCTGCAGGGGCACAGCTACCTCACCGTGGCCTGCACTATGGCCTGCAGGGCCTCTGCTCTGGCACCTCGAACACCTCCTGCACCTCCTTCTGCACTGACCTTGGGGTCTGCAGAGCTGTTCCTCTCACATATTCTCACCCTGTTCTTCTCTGACTGCAATCACATCTGTGCAATAACTTTTTTCTCTTTTTCTTCTTAAATCTGTCATTACAGAGTATTGCCGTCATTTCTAATTGGCCCAGCCCTGGCCAGTGGCACATCCGTCCTGGAGCCACCTGGCATTGTCTCTGTCGGACAGGGAGGAAGCTTCTGGCAGCTTCTCACAAAAGCCACCCCTGTAGCCCTCCAGTACCAAAGCTTGGCAATGAAAACCCAGTACACCAACTCATGTCTCTTAGTCTGAAAACTTACTGCCTTGAAATACTCACATAGCCTCTAATGGCTTCTCCTGGCATTGGAGTCCCTAATCACTCAAAGTGTGAAGAGATGCAAAAGTGAAACACAGTTTTATTTGCACTTATCTATTTAGAAGGATGTGGTGGGTCCCTGGCAACTCATGTACATCCTTATATTGCATAAAAACTGATGAAGGTGAAAACCTTTCCCTTTAATTACGTTATATTCTGGTATTATTTTCTTTTGTTTAAAGCAGAAAACAGCTGAGACAGAAAACATATGGTTTCTTTTACTACCTGAAGAAACATACCATCTGGAAATCTCTCAAAGCGGGTTCTGAGAAACTACCTTAAATTCATAATTTTGGTAATAAACCCATTTCATTTGCTTTATTGAATAACCAGCAGTAACGTGACTTAATGTTGTCTTCCAGTTAAAGTTCCAAATAAGTCTTAATATGGGTTTGCTGCTTAAGCAGTTACGCAAGTGACATTGCTAAGTAACCATTGCTAATATGTCCTCCTGTGCACTGTGCCATATTTTTGTTTGCCTACTTGTTTGATTTTTTCAAGCTGTTGAAGTTTCATGCCCTTAAGCTTTACAGATCTTAAATAATAGATATATGAAATGATGATCAGTTCAAGATTAGACATTTGCATTTAGATGTTCATATGTAGGTGTCTTTGTGTGCATTGAATATCTTTGTGTGCGTTGAATATCTAAGCTCTTGTTTCAGTCACTGTAAAGCTGATCAATGCAATCAATAGATCTTAGACAATGATTTGAACACAAACTGAAATTCCAGAACTAGAAATTCTACTTAAATAAAAGGAAAAATTACTGTGAGGGTGGTCAGACACAGTAGCTGGTAGGTTGTGGAGTCTCCATCTGAGAGTTCAAAACCCAACAAGTGATGGACCTAAACACCCTGTACTATGTGACCCCCATCAGCACAGGCTGGACTAGACAATTTCCAGAGGTACTTCAGCTCTTCTGGAATTTTTCGATTTTGTAAGTAGCTTTGTCAGAAAGCATCAATCTCCTCTCACCTTGTTTTTGCATTCACAGAGGGAAAAAGAAAGGAGTACTGGTAGAATGAAACAGGAGCCTTTTGTTACAGGGATTTATATAGGATTACGGAGGTTTTGTTCTTCTGCTGGTAACGCTTTATGCAATTATTTTTAAAGCACCATATTTCCTAGAGTGGGCCTAATATAGTCACATAAGGACCTTACACTCCAGTCCCATGCTATCATGTCACCATCTGTACACTTGTCATGACACCACCCCACAGCTCAGGAAGCAGTTGTTGTTCACTCTGCTACACAGTTAAACATGACCATGTTTCAGACGCTGACTGCCTCTATGCTATTAAATATGCATGCTTACACTTGAGGCACACCTGGAAAAAAACAAGGCTATGGAGATGGGTGAAAGTTACATGAATTATATAGAGAACATACCACATAGAGTACAGTTCTGCTCTGAAGTAAATGCAGAAATACTTCTGACAGTAGGCACCACAATGGCTTCAGATATCCCTTTACTAAAGATAGAACCAAAGGGTAGAAAGCCAGAGGAGGTTTTTTTAGAAAGGAGGTAGAATTCCAGTCAAATTTGAAATCAAGGGAACTATAAAAGAAGAGGGGAAAGTGTCTCTGAGGAAAATGTGAAAATATCTCGTAATCTGTAAGGAATTGAAATACCCTTGATCTATCTATTGTTTGAGGTTCTTTTGATTCGCACTTCTTTTTTTTTATTTTTTTATGCTTGTTTACTTTGTTATACATGGAATTGGATGGGTAGAAGTGTTTAACTTGTGGTAATCCATGGCTTTGATCTGCATCGAGAGACAGCTCCGAACTGAACACTCCCAGCTTTTAATACTGCCTATTAAAATATTTTTTATATGAAACAAAAATAAATACAATTTAGGAATCTCTAACTGGCGTTTCACAGAGAAATGTCTACCAGCTTCTGAAAGAGCTGTGAAAGTGCAGAGCATGCAATTAATCCACCTCTTTCACTGTTGTATTCTGCAGAAGCAACTGAACAAAAGCAATTCTCTTATTACCATCTTGAACACTGCCAGTGTCAATATCTCAGAAAAGGAGAAAGGTGTGTTCTTTTCAGGTCTAATTTTGAAATCCGAACAGGTTGAAATTGCCTCAAAGGATTGCATTGCTTGCTTGTTTCTTAAAGGAAAGAAGTCTGAAGTTAAGTCTTTAAAACAGATCTCTGAACTCCCAATCTTTTGCTAAAAGGGTAGGAGGGGAAAAAAAGGTATGTTGCAGAGTCCATTTGTGTCAGAATTTTAGGTCAGAGCAGTAGAGTGTTTTTGAAAGAAATCACCTGATGGTATTAATTTATAATGTTAAAATTTATATCTTCAAGTAATCTTTGAGCTAATAAATTAGACTTATTTATAATGAGACTAACCTAGAAGATTCACTCTGGAATTACATCTACATCAAACAACCACCAGGCATTTAGTGCACTGTGCTAGAGAGGAAGTGGTCTGAAATAAAATCGAATCAATACTGAGTCCTCAGAAAACTTTGGAACTGTTCTGACTGCTCTACACTACTCACTAGTGTAGATATTGACCATTCTAGAAAAGGGGCACTTGTATGTGTCACGTTCCCATTACCACCTATGCAATGTTCTGCTACATGCACTTATGTTAATGACAGCTGGAATACCACTTGACAGTTGTGGTGAGATTTTCTGGGATTTTGTAGGGCTTTTTCTGGGGAAAAAAAAAAGCATCTGCCAGTAAGATTCTGCAAAGAAGGAACAAAAGTATATTTAGGAGAGAAAGCTGCAAAATATGTCAAGACAAGCTTTTAAGTTATGTGTCATAAAAACTTAGGTATGATTAATCAGAACAGGTTTTTCTTAGTATAAAATTTCCGTTACTTTTGGTATAAAAAGGACTGAGGAATTAATGATTTTGTGAAGTTTTGTGATAGATGCAGTGCCCTAACCCAGCAAGCAGTTCTATTGTGGAGGCTTCAAAGGCAATATAGATTTGAGCCAGGGAAAACAGGCATCAATGCCCACTGGATCACACTACTCCAGGGAACCTCCAAAGGAGCAGTGTGACCCAGTGAGCATTGATGCATGTGAGTTGGGAACACCAGCTGTGCTTTTCCAAGACTTATTTTTCAAGAAACACAGGAAGCTGTGGGTACCAGGAGTGTCATGCACGCCTTCCCATTATATGCAATTTGACTGTGAGCCAACTATTTTATTTCATAAATATGACAAAGTGAGGCTTCTTTGAGCCCTTCCTGCTAGGCAACGTGTCTGATAAGGTAGCGATCTCCTCTTGAGGTGGGACGCCTCTCAAAGTTGCTCCTCAAGACAGAAAGACCTTCTACTAATGACAGCCTTCTTAGGATGAGTCTAATTTGTGTTTTCTCTAGATTGCATCTGGACTGCGTACCAAGTGACTCTTCCCTTGAGCACAGATGCCTTTCAAGGTTTGAGATTCCTTACTTGAGACTAGGAGATCCTTCTTTACCCAAGACAGGCAGATCTCTTAATCACAGTAGATCTTTGATAAGTAACTGGTAGAATGCTGAATCAGTACTAATTAAATCTGTCTATTTGATGTATAGTGTGAAGTGTTGTTCAAGTCTGAGATACAGATTGGATCTAGCCACACCCAAGCTCCATCAGGAGCTTAGAAAGCAAGCGGGTCTATTCTGAATCCCATAACTGAGTCAGAGGCTCCCCCTTATCCTTTCACATCTCTGACCTCTCTCTCCATGACATATTATTCTAGCTTTTTTCTAACTTGTTTTTCCTTTGTATGTTTCTTCCACATGGTCACGCTGCAACTATCAAACAACTTGTTGATAAGAGTCTGGACATGACCCAGTAATGAGCACTCACAGCCCAGAAAGCCGATGGTGTCCTGGGCTGCATCCAAAGCAGTGTGGGCAGCAGGGCCAGGGAGGGGATTCTGCCCCTCTGCTCTGCTCTGATGAGACCCTACCTGCAGGGCTGCATCAGCTCTGGGGTCCCCAGCATAAAAAGGATGAAGTCCTTGTTGAGCAAGATAAAGGCAGGGCCACAGAGACAATCAGAGGGCTGAAGCACCTCTCCAATGAAGATAGGCCAAAAGAGCTGGACATGTTCAGCCTGGAGAAAACAAGGTTCTGGGTAGACCTCATAGCACCTTCCTGTAACTCTGTTTTTTTGAGAGCTATTATCCTGATGTTTAATTGAGGTAAGGAGAGAAGGAAATAGGTAAAAGAGGAAAAGAAAGGTTATTTCCTGGATTTAATTTGCCTAGTTACAATTCCCATCTAGTGGATATCATTATCTCTCGTTTTTTCTTTTTTTCTTTTTTTTTTTTTTTAATTACATAATGGTCTGTTATTGGAGATGTTCTTGGATTTTATGTCTGTGGAAAGACTAGAACAAAAATTTCGAGCAATAATTTGTTTATTGAGGAATCTAATTTCCTTTCTGTTGCAACAATTCAGAATTTGGGGTTAATTTTGATAATCAATACAATTTGGAAGATATAATTATTAATATAAAATAATGTTTGCATTTAAATTTTGAAACTCTTAAAAGGCTGAACAAGTCTAAATCTTCTATTGAGAGTCTTTTCCAGATAAATGTGATTGCTTTCCTGGAGAAAAATAAATAAATAAATAAATAAATAAATAAATTCATTTTCTCCGAACTATTTTCTTCAATTTGGCCAAAATGGACTGAAACACCAGGAAGTCACATCATTCTGCCCATAGGCATTTTTTCTCTTCACTATAACATAACACAGCAGCTGAGACATAACTGGTTATCCACAGAAAAATAAATCCTTTTCAGAGCCATTTTTTCTTAAACACAATTGAAAACATTTGTTATTCTGTTTACACAGGTTTGGCTTTGTAGTTAGCTGTGTTAAAATACACCAATATAGACAAAAACTTTTTCTTTTAATTTGATTACTGGTACCTATATATATACTTTTTAAACACTTATTCTCACAGTACGGACCTGGAACTTTTGGGGCTAGTATTTTACCTTTCCCCTTACTCAATTTTAAGTGTATTGTCTTAGAAAATATAATTAATGTACCAGAATAAAAACTATGAAGTGAGGGAGGAAGGCAGCTGAAAAGGACAAGGCGATAAAAAAAGAAAAGCATAAGGCTAACATTATCTTGATATTGGTATCGAAAAGAAGAGATGAGAAAGTTTGCTCTCCTCATAAGCTGTCTTCTGCTCAAAGGTGGGAGTATGTAAAACAGAACTGCTATAAATGAAATCATAAATGAAAAAGACATTTAGAAAACAACACCAATGTCAATTGAAAAATTAAAAGCAATTACACCAAGAATAATTCTACAGAAAAAATGGAAAAACCCCAATATAAACAACTGCTTCCTTAAAGGTAAGTGGACTAAATGACAGGAAGATAAATATAGAAAACAATATGAGAGGAAAAGGTCTATGAAAATACAAATCTAAAAATAAAACATGCAACTATAATAATATTTGTGGGATGCAAAAAATCTATTACCCATCTTTGTATTTTGTGAGCTGGTGCTTCAGCTGAGCATGGCAGTATCAGAAGAGATGCAAACACCTCTCAACAGGACAATCAGTGTGATTGTTTTTGTGATAAATTGCAAAAAAGTTTTCTTAAATACATTTTGATATGAAGAGGGATGATATTTGAAGAGGGATGGTTCTCATTTGGGATTTGGGACAATTGTGCCCTCTTGGCCAAAAATTATTCCAGTCACAAGACCCAACCCTAACCATTTGTGAGCTCCCCATTTATAAGACTTCTGTACCTGTTAGGGGAACAAGTGCTGTGCTGACAGCCCATAATATACCTTCCATAATATTATATATAGCTTTTTAAAATATCGACAGATACGTGTGACGCAGGCTTTTGACCAAGGTGGACTTTTTGCCTGATGGAGGTAGAAGAAATTTTATATTATTGTTTGTATTAAATATATTACATAATAACAGTTTTGTTCTTGCTGACAGAAAGCTTTAAAAGAATAAATCTAGACATGGGAATCTGTCTGAAGAAGTAAGTGTTAAATATGGGCTAAATTTGAATTTCGTCTTCCTTTCATTAACCCATCTTTCTTCAACATATAAGACCAAAAGCCAGGACAAGAGCTTCTCTGATATACAACTTCTCCTGTTGTGATACTTGCATTAAGCTTTCCTTGAAGATTTGTAAAGAGGCCATCACACTTCTGCAAAAATAAATTCCTGTGTCTGAATTAGAGCTCTTGGTTTCTCTAGTCTTTCTTACCTATAATACTTCTATAATGTAAAAAAGTAAAAGGAATTTAGAAAAATGTTTGACATAGAAAAGTCAAACATGAAGCCCCGTGATGTTCCCCAAGGCTTGTTAGACAACAGTACCTGAGACATGCCTTCTCAAGTGTTACTTTGTCTAATTTTATCCTCTGATAAAACATCAACAACATGTAGATTAATAGCAGATTAATTGTTTCTAATTTTCCCCGCCTATATTAATATATGAGAGACCTCTTCTTCCCTGATCTGAGTGTGGTGAAGACTCAAATACAAGAGTTTCTCTCTCTTTTTATTCTGCCCACATCAATAAAGTCTACGGTCACAAAACAGTGATCAGTGTTGAATTAAGGGTAACTACTGGAAATTTTAATAGACAAAAATTTAAGAATGGATCCCAAAGTTCTTAAGGACTGGATGCATTGAGTAGGGTGAATAGATAAAAATATTAATTTAAAGTATGAAATGGTACATGGAAAAAGCTCAAAGAAAACCTTTTCAAGGGGAAGTAATGAAGTTTATATTGAAGTTTGATTCTTCATTTTGGTTTCTTAACTACATATGTTAATAAAAGTCCTAAAATAATCAATTCATAATGCACTGCCTGAGTTGATAACCTTTGAATAAGACTGCTAAAGGGAGATACAGTGGCAAAGTTTCCATCCAGTTTTACTTGGAGCACTTCTACTTATTTTCTGTAAATAAACTAGCAAAAAGAGAAAATTACTCAAATATATATTCTGACAACAATATCCAGAGAATATGTGTGTTCTTTCAGAATAATAATACACAGAATATAATAGTAATACAAATATTTGCCTCAAGAATCCAACTGTAAATATTGTCAATATTAGACAGGGTGTAGGGATATATTAACATGTATTAAGATATCAAAAACCAGACGAAATTTGAATTTCCAAATAAGCAAGAAAACAGCAAACTATACATGAATATTCATAAATATGAAAAGCTGTACACTAAAATACTATTTTTTTATGACATTCAGTGAATTATTTTGAATAACAGAAAAAATCATGGAAGCCCTGATGTGTCTGCTAATAATTCACACAACTAAAACAAGTAAATTCCACCAGTGATTCACAATGAATAAACTCGTTGTGCTATTTGTTAGCCTGTTGAACTCTACAGATACATAATGTGGCTGTGAATAAATATGCATGTGTTTGTGTGCGTAACTGCTTATTCCGCATTCATTTCCTACTTAACTTTTACCAAATTAAACCATCAGCCCGTGAACTTTTTCCTGTCTGTACAGAATTTATGCTTCTGCTTGAGTTGTAGGCTTTTGCTCTAGCTGTGTTTGGACACCACCACATATCGACCATGATATGCCTTAGTCCTGTTTGATTCCATCAACTTCATGGTTTTTCATATAGCTTTCATACAACTAGAGTATAGAAAAATTAGGATTCTATTTATGTCAGAAATTCTTTACTCTTTGAGCAGACAATGATGCCTAGGAAATGTTAGGTCCTGTCAAGGTTTACTAGGCACAGAGAAAGAATCCAATGTATAGAGGTTTTTTTACAGTTGTCCAGCAAAGCTGCCTCATTATCTTGGCTTTTTTTTTTTTTCTTTTTTTAACTTGAGTGTAACACAGGAAGAATCTCTGGATAGAGATGTGAACAAGAAATACTACTAAGTAGTAGAAAAAGAAATTCTAGATACCCTTTATATCTAATAATAATTAGTTATAAATGTCAATGAAACTGTTATAGCCTGCTCAAAAGAATCCACATAAAACTGGTAATTCCTTCTTGCTGTCTGGGGTCAGAATCATCTTAGCAGCCTTCTGGGGAACCTGGTGTTTCTAGTATGCTTTTTTTGGAGCTAAAGTTCCACGACAGCTCTACAACATTAAAGTGAACAACACCCTGTGAATTGCCTTGAAGTGAGGTGACAATAAGTGAACTAAGTGCACACATATTCAACATTTCTCGGTAAGAATATTACAGTGTTTCTGCTTTTGACTCTAGCATCTTCCTCAGTCCCCAGATGATTATTGCAAATACAGATTTTCTATATCACTTGCAGAAGCACAACTGCAAAAAGTAGTTTTCCCCTTCTTCTCGAGATTTTGAAAAGCCACGTTTTGTAGCAACACCTTTTTCCTTTATCATAGTACAGTTCTTATTTCCACTAACTAAGCCTTTCTTTCTCTTACTCTCTCTACTATTCTATGTTTTTCTTTGGTACTTGATCCATTTAAAATACATGGAGACTGTTTCACATGGACATGGTCACGGGCTTGCTATCCACCCTGTTACCAGAAAATCAGAAGCATATATCCACATGCAGTATGACACAGAGCACAGTCCCACTGGGAGATGGGATTCATTGGCTTCAGCTTGGCAGTCACATAGATTTGAGTTTCAGATTGAATTTGGATCTTGGACTGCCAGCTTCAAGGATAAGCAGAATGTCCTCAATCTACCTTCATCTTTAAAATGACAAAAAACCTCTCCATAATATTCAGTGTTGTCTGCCTAAAACTAGGTCTTCTCAGAGATTTTATGTTACTTAAAAAGCATGACATTTTTATGCCAAGACAAATTAATTAATATTCTCCTCTGCCTCTTCCGTCATAAACCTGGTGTGCTTTATAAAGCAGAGAATTCTACATCTGAGAAGAAAATGAGGTATTAAACTGCTGCCTGCTCCTGAAGAATGTTGGCTTTTCATTGTTTTGTAGTAGTAGAATAAGTCTGAAGTTGATGGATTAGTGGAAGAGACAATGTGGCCTAAAAATCAGAAGTGAACTATAAACAGATTTACTACGTCATGCTTTTGCATCTAAATACAAAGAGCAACATATTACATAGAACATTAATATCTTAATCTTAGTGATACGACAAATAAGACAAGGAAAATATCGTCACAGAAGAAGTGATTCATCATATGCCACATGTCCCAAGCCTGTCCACTATTGCTTCTACTCAGAGCAATAACAAAAAACTTGCCAACAGAAAAGTGTCAGTTTTATTTATATTGATCCCAAAATTACCATTTGTGCTGTTTGCTCTTCAAACTGAGTATATGTGTCAGTCAGGAAGAAGAAAACAAAACTGGCATATTTCCAATATTGCACGTGAAAGGCAGGAGTGAGAGACAAAGAGAGTAGTAGGATAAATTTAACAGCAAGCAAAATACACTATGGCATAAATCTTTCCACAAAGCCTCCCTCCATGCAGTTGTTAATGTCCTCAGTAGAATTCCTGCCCTGGTTTATGACGTTTGCAGATATTATGACTTGACCAGCAATGTGTTCTCCAAAGGTATATCAAGAATGCAGGAAACAGTGTTAGCATCTTAGAGAGCAGTTTTCTTGCACCACAAATCAGAAATTACCCCAGTGTCCCATACTGGTGCCATGGCATGGGGTTCTACAGGTGGCATCGTTGTTGAGGATTTTTTGTCCCCCAGAGAATATCTCCACAGCTGAGTCCCCCTGATGTTATGGCCTGTTGTGGCCTGGTTCCATAGAAAATTCCACAACACTAGTGAATTGGCTCCAGATTCTCTAGAATGTTTACTTCCAGCCACCAATACCTTTCTTCTAGGCTCCAAGTGGGTATGCTTGTCTTAGCTTCTGCTCCAGGGTCTTGTAAGAAAGTATCTTCTGAGGAGCAACATGATTTCACATGAGTTGGAATCAAAGGAAACAGATACAATGCATCAAATACAGTTTAGTTCACGCGAACACTCTATATAATTTATTTCATATGTCCCATTAAAATTTATCCATTTAATTATACATTAAATTTTGTATGCACTGGAGTCCATATAAACTTTCCAGATTAAAAAAATCACAGAAACTGAAATTATTTTTAATAACTTTCTGAAGGTCTAATACATAACTGTGCTGCAAAAGACAGTGCCAAGAACAGCTGACTGAAGGACAGTGAGCAGAACTGAAAAAGAAATATAGATTTTATAATTCTATAAATATATGCAAATGACTCACATTTGAGTGATGCACTCAAATTTTGAAAACCTCATGTTCTGGTCATCTCACATGAAAAGAAACATAATGTCACTGATAGGCTGAAAAACATGTAAAACATGTCTACAAAAATATTACACTGATTGAGACACTTCAACTCAGACAAGAGATGGCTGAGATATACCAGAGATCAGTAAAAACATAAGTAATATGGAATGGGTAATTTCATTGTGCTTTTGAAGACATGGAAATGAGAGAACATCAAATGAATTTGTAAAAGAAAATTTTCTCAAATACTCGAAGGAAATGCCTTTGTCATTCAATACTTAAATGGATTGTTGAACCTGTGGCTACAGCATGTTTTGGTTGCCAAGAGTATAAATTGGTTGAAAAGTTGATTAGGCGAGATAATGGAGGAAAGCTTCACCAAGGACTGCTGAACATGGGCATCTGATTACAGCCTCTGGCTTTAGTTCAGGACGTTCCTGAACCAGAGAGAGCCAGAAGCTGCAAGAACAGAAGCAAGGAAATTACCACTCTGTGCATATCCTGCTCCTAATATTCATTTCATGATCATCTGCTGCTGAGCACCACTGAAGGTGGGCTTCTGGTATGATTCAGTGCTGTTGATCTCGGAGGGGCAGAGGGTGGTGGAGGCAGACAGGGGTTATGGGTTTTCAGGCCTTTGCAGATTTTTTAGTGACATTTACTGCACAGAAATAAAAGCTAATTAAAAAAACAACCCTGATAAAATACAGCATGCTGACCCAAATCCTTCTTAATTCAAGCAGTTTAAAAAAGCAGTTATGTGACAGTTCTATCTCATTCTGAGCAGGGAAACTTCAAAGAAAAGTGACAAAAATCATATCAGAATGGAGATTACCTGTAATTCCTTCAAAGAAATGAAGGAATGGAGCTGGTTCTCTTATTCCTGGGATAAAGTCTCTAAGCAGGGAACAGCAGTGGTACAAGTGTCACGTATGGTGTATGCAAGGCTTGCTACAATAAGTGTTGCATGAATAACACTGACAGATTCACAGCCACATCATGGACCCCAGGGGGACAACTGAAGAAGAAGCCAGGACTGCTCAGGTGGCAAATTCTACTTTCCTGGAAAATGTCACTATTGACAGCAGTCCTTTACATGCTTGAAGTGCCTCCAAGATTAGGCATTGGTGTGAACAGAACTACATTTTTGAATGAGCAGGTGAGGAATGTACAGCTAAAATAAAGCCACCAGATGAATGTAGGACAGGAGCTGGGTGACAGCAACGCCTCACCCCACTCCCTCAGTATTCACCCCCAAACGCCACTTGAAAATTGTCTGGACTCAGATACCTTAATTTTGAGCTCAGATGCTTTAAATGGAAGTTTGATGCTGCTGTTGTCTTTGCAAAAGCAACTTCAAGTCATTACTGAAATAATGTCCCTCCTACTAGCCCAGTAAAATGCAGTTGTTTAGTGTAATAGAACAAACAAAAGGAACTGGAAAGCATTGCGCTTCATGCTTAAGATCTTCTATTCAAGAATTTTTGCAAATTTCTTGACCTTTCAAGCTGTAGTCTTTTTGTATCCAGAGTGGAAGCTATTTCTGTATCACTACAAACAACTTTTGGGCAGGGAAGTGGCTCTCAGTCTCTGGTGTATCAGGATGACACTTTGAAGATGTGATTTCTGCCCATCAGGTCATATCCCCATGTAGTTGATAATATGACTTGACATTCTATAAACTCATCTTTAAACCTTCACATCTTACCACAGAGATGTTCCATCCGCACCATCACTATTCATTTGGGCTTTGGCAGCTGCTTCTTAAAAACAAAGCCACATAAACAAGTAATATCATCCAAACATCTTCCTCAATTGGCCAAGAAATATAGGTCCTGAGAGAAAATATCTCAGCCTAACACATCAGACACTGTGAAATGTCACAGCATTAGCACTATAGTCCATGATAATAGCTTTGTTATAGATAATGATTACCTTTCTTGGAAGCTTGCCAGCATGCCTGTGTAACAGGGATTCAAATATACCATACATGTATCTTTGTTAAAAAAGTGGAGATTCACTTCAATAATTTAAATCAGATGTGAATTGAGACATTTTATTCAGTGTAGTTTTTCCTAATCTACACAGGTATTAAAAAAAAAAGTAGCTCAGAATCTAAATTATGGATTCATAATTCTAAATAAATGAAACAGATCCACAGATGTTATAAATTTTTGTGAGTTGTAGCTGATAACAGCTGCCTAGAATTATTGGTATTTGTTACGTGTTTCCAAACATTTTACATATAGATGAGATAGGGAAAAACTAAGTATAGATACATGATCTCTCTATTAAATAGGGCAATTTTCTCTCATAGCATGTTCCCAAGTGTTTGTGTACACCTAGAATTCAACTATGATATTTACATTAGATACATTTTAGATAATGATACAGATAGAAAATTATATTTATTCGGTTTTCTGGCAACTCAGTGTATGCTTTGTCTGGTTTTTCATTTCTACCAATCAAAGACACAAAATTTTATCTCTGCCCTACAGAAACAAGAAGTTTACTGTGGGAGCTGCATTGATACTCTGAGCTTCTTCATGTCACCACTTAAATATATCAAATGCAATGACCTTTTCACGAGAAAAGAGTTTTCTGTCTGAAGACCAACCCTCTTAAAATAAAGTGTTCTTCTGTATTATAGAAATGTGTTGTAGGATTAGGTGGACAGCTTCTATTCTCCAATTCTTTTTTTTTTTTTTTTTTGATATCTAATCATCCTTCTGCTGCACACTTCTAACAAATTGCACTTGAGAATTTCTAGGTCTGTACATATCATCAGCTGGAATACAGTTAAACATGGGACTAAAACATGACACAGTAAGTATAGTTTTATGACGGGAGTTGGTTGACAAGAAAGAGAGGAAGTCTGCCCAGAGCCTCCTTTTCTCCAGGCTAAACATCCCAGTTCCCCCAGCATAAGACTTGTGCTCCAGACCATTCACCAGCTTTGATGCTCTAGACCCTCAGTGTTCTTCTCACAGGTGAAAAACCCAAAACTGAAGATGTGCAGTGCCCATCCCTGGAGATATTTAAAAGACAGACACTACAGCACACGGCTTAGTGGTGGATTTGGCAATGTTGAACTTCATGACCTAAAAGGTGTTTTCCAGCCCTAATGGTTCTGCAATGCTGTACATGAATGCAAACCATTCCCAGTGAAAGTTTTGAGGGAACAGAAACAGCAGAATAAAAATATTCTGAAAATTATATGTGTATGTATGTAGACGTATATATGTATGTGTGGGTATACATATTTTCTGCATCTGATATTACACATACAAACATTGGAGACAAAACACTGAGACACAGGCCCGATTTGGAATGCCTTTTGTTATGCCTTTAGGATATTCTGAAGATTTGATTTGCAAGGATATAAAAAACTAAATAGCAATATGTTACAGTATTGTAATGCAGAAGTTGAAACAGTGATTTAGCTGGAATGTTTCCACATCAGTGTAAATGTGAAAGTGAGAATGGAATTTGTACAACAAAGCAAATTTCTTTTACTGGTCATGCTGCATATGAAAGGGAGTTTTTATTGAATACATGTACTTATCTCATGAAAAGACAGCTAGTAATCTCAAATACAAATGGAAATGTGACTATGAATAGACAATTTACATATACAGAGACAGTTTGAAGATAATATAAGAGAGTTCTTGACCATTGGAAAAGAGATTTTTAGTAACTTACTACCTTCTCTGCAAGTATATGATGAACAATACCTGCAGTTCCTGGTCCCTAGCTATCCAGACTCGAGTCCATTGTAGAATATTGTTTTCTGCATACTGCTATTACCCAGGGTTCCTTTTACTGGAAAATGAAAAATGAATGCAGAATATGAACATGACAATATCCACGCGCTGGTTCTGTCTGGGATAGAGTTAATTTTCTTCCCAGTCACTAAAGTGGGGCTGAGTTTCCTGTCTGTGCTGGAAACAGTGTTGCTAATTCAGGGATGTTTTAGTGGCTGCTGAGCAGGGCTCGAGCAGCATGGTGGTCTTTTCTCCCCTCATGCCACCAGCGAGGAGGCTGGAGGAGCACAAGGAGTTGGGATAAGATAGAGCCAGGACAGCTGTAGGGGCTCAAGGGATATTGCATACCACAAGTCATCATGTTTAGCAATAAAATGGTATGGGAGGTGGCAGGAAGACGCTGCTTGGAGACTGGCTGGGCATTAGTCAGTTAGTGGGGAGCAATTTGCATAATTTGTTTTTCTTGGGGTTTATTTTTCTATTTTATTGTCTTCTCATTACCTCAACTTCAGAAACATCATCGCTGTAGTATCTGTTTTAAATTATTCTGTCCTATGATTTAATCTCTGACATAGAGGACAGTGGCTCAGTTTCATTATATCAATTGTCTTAATGAGCTGGATTTGGGATATCCACCTACAGGCTATACTGGAGATGGAAAATAGAACAATTTCAGATTTTTTTTTTTTTTAAAGAAGAACAAGGAAGACATATTTCTTTCGAGGTTTCTATATGCTTATTTGGCTTTTCCTAGTGTGTCCTTCAAAATACTATTTTTAATGCATTTGTTGAATTAATACTCTGATTTCCATAGTTTATGCAATAAAGGCTTATTTATATCAGTTAACTATGCAAAACATTTCATGCAAAATATCCTAATTAAAAGCTGCTATATTATTTCTTGATCCCAGTGGGATATTTTAGTTGGAAGTATGTACCCTGAAGACTGTGATGCCAATTTTTTCCATTGTAGCTGAACAATTAAATGGAGCCTAAAAGACATAAGAGAACTTTTCCCAGACATCTTAGAACCTTAGTATTTCCGATCTAGTACAGATGTAGTGGGAAGTGCTTGCTTTGCACAGATGAGGTAAAAGATAGAGGAGAGTGGCAATCTGCTTCATTAGGCCAAAATCTTATGTACCTGATTTATGACGTTAACAAACATTTGAATTGGAAACATCTGAGGACTGGACTCTCATTAATTCAGAGCATGTGTTTCTCATTTTTCTGTGACTTTTTTAAAACAAAATCAGACTTCATAGAAAACTAATTGAAAGCGTAATTGACAAATTAAGGGACTAGTCCATATTTACATTCCAATTATCAGTAACAAAAATTCTACGCTTACTGCTGAGAACAATCAAACAACTGAATGCAAATCAAAAAAAGTGAAAAAATTCCTTGTTGTCCAAGTGTTTGTTTTTTTTTTTTTTATTTCATTTTCTTTGTTTAACTTTAAGCTGTGAACATTTTTACTTTCTCATTTCAATAATCTGGCATCTTGCAAAAAACCAAAGTTGAGTACACCGAATCAAATTATATATTAACTATCTTGAACTGATGGGATGTTTGCTTTCTAAAATAGTGCATTTTGGGATAGAGTTTTGTATTTCCCTGTTGAAAGTAGAAATGTTCTTTTCTATTCTCTACAGCAAAGTTTAATTGTAGAAATTTACCTAGGAGTTTAGAATATCATCTCACTATCTAATGTTCATCAATCTCTTTACTAGTAGGAGAAGAATACATGTGGCAGTGTTATGATCCATAAAACAATAATTTTATCTCTGTCTTATAAAAATTTCTGTTACAGGGATTCTCAACATTTAATGTACTACTAGTTCTCTGAATAATCTGGTTCAGTGTTGCCCTGCTCCCGTACTGATTTTGCTTTTCAGAATGCCCAATATGAACCACCAAGTCAGATTTTGTGACCTTTGTCCATTCTTCTGTTGTTTGGTACTAACAAAAATAATTTGATCTTATCTTCTTTATAACTGCCATTCAAGTGTCAGTTATAAAGATTTATTTCAGACATCTCTTAGGCCACCTCTTAGTCACCGCTACACCGGATTACTGAAGCTCAGTTTCTTGAACCTCTTCTTATTTCTCCCCTGTGCAAAGTTTCTGTGATTTCTACTCTCTGTTGGTGCTCCAACAGGTTTTCCACATTTGTGTCGAAAAAGAGGACCAATACTGGCTTCAGTCGGTCAGATTTGGCCTGAGCAGTGTCAGCAACTGGTGAATTATAACTTCCCTCCATATAGTAGCCATATTTCTTCTAATACAGCCAAATATATCAGAACTATATTTGCAGTGGAATTTCACTGTAGAGCTGGATCTTGTTGTGGTTTAACCCCAGCTAAGCACCACACAGTCACTCACTCACTCTCCCCCACCATTGGGACAGGAAAGACAGTTAGCAAGGTAAAAGTGAGAACGCTCATGGGCTGAGATAAAGGCAGTTAAATAGGTTAAGCAAAAGCTGTGCACACAAGCAAATCAAAACAAACAATTAATGCACCACTTCCTATCAGCAGGCAGGTGTAAAGCCATATCCCGGACAGTTTCATCTCACGTGACAATGACTTGGCATGACAGACGTCATCATTCAAGAGATCCTGTGATTTTTCTTCTTCCCTCAGCTTTATATTCTGATAATGATGCCGTATGGTACAGAATAGTCCTGTGATCAGCTGAGGTCAGCTGTCCTAGCTCTTTGTGCACCCCCTGTCTCCTCTCTGGTGGGTGGGATGAGAAGCAGAAAAGGCCTTGCCTCTGTGTAAGCTCTGCTCAGCACTGATTAAAACATCCCCGTGTTATCAAGTCTGTTTCGAGCACAATTTCAAAATATAACCCCATACCTGTTACCATGAATAAAATTGACCCTATCCCAGCCCAAACCGGCACAAATCTATATGGTCCTCAGAAGGCTTTAATGTAGGCTGTTCCTTGCCATGTAGTCTATCCTATAACACAGAATTACCACACACCAGGTGCAGAACTTGGCACTGCTGCCTGATGAAACTTCTTAAGGTTTCTGTCAAGTTTCTGTTCCTGGAGCTGTTAATTGAAACTTTCAGCAGAGGATGAAGCCAGATTGGAAATGCATGTGCTTTCCCCTTTGAATACAGCTGACCAGACAATCTTCCATCTACTTACCACTTCCTCAACTTCCAAATGAGGGGATGTAGGAGATGTTCAAAGCTTTAGCAAATTCAATTGTATACGTATCCTCAGTAAATGTATTTTACACCACTCTTACCCGGACGTGTAGCTAGTCATTTCATTTTAGCCGTTCACACTGGGCAAACATGAATGACCCCTTTTTGAATCCATTTTAATTATTCCTGACGGATGCTTTCCCCTTCAATCTTTTGGAACTGAATTCGAAGAGGAATTGGCTTAATGTTCTTTCCAGGGACCAAGATAATACTATGATTTTGAAGATCTCATTTCTAGTGTTCCTACAGAGAGGGAGTCTCCCTTGCCAGTAACAATTTTTTCTCTCTTTTTTTTCAGACTGGTTATACTTCTTCCTGATATGATCTTTTCTTCTTTGAGTGAGTCATCACAGCTGAGGTGGCAACACCATCTTCCTCATAAGATTTTGGTATGATGAATGCATCTGCTCCAGAAGGAAACAGGTCAGAATTCTTCTAGCACAATAGAAGTTTGCCTGGTAGAACAAAATTTCACCTTGTTTGATATTAGAAAACTGAATAAAGGGTATGGCATTAGCGAAAGCTGTCCTAATACTCAGCATGTAGGTTGTAATAGAAAGTAACTTTGTCAGCTAGAAAGAAGAACAGAGGCATGCTATTTATAACAAGTTTCAACATCTGAATTGCTTAATAGAATTGGTTTTGGGCAATAAATTATCTGCATGTTTAAATTATAATAATGATATAATTATGGTAATATACTAATAATTGCTAATGCAAGTGTGATGTTAATAAAAAGAGTGATTTGTGTAAGTAATAAGAATTAGACACTCTAATGTATTGATCTCAATGTGTATAAGGATATCTCTGAGAATGAGTATGTAAAGTAGACAAAATGAGGCATATTTAAAGGAGTGATTTTTCAGAATTTTCCCCAGGGTGGTTTTATTAATGCCAGACCACCTGCTTCTACTAGGCCATGTGTGAAAAAGAAAAAAGATAACAAGCTGAAACCCTACTGGAAACCAGACACTTTAATTTTCATGATAAAAGACTATTAATTCAGATCCCTACTTCTGATGAATTAAATCTCTGATTGCCTTCAATAATCTGAGACTGACTGTTCAAACAAGAGCTTAGTGATGTTATTTGGGGCTCATCAAACTAACTTTAAAGGACAATTAAAATTCTTTTTATACTGGTAACATCTCTGAAAAATCTAGTTACATAACACCGAAATTGAAATAAGATTTTTTTTTTTAGTACTGCTGCCTCCCTGACAAATGATAGCTAAATCAGCATACTCACCTTTATAGCAAAACCCACGTATTTTTGTTTCTAAAGGTTTCTGAGCAAGCAGCATAGGTTTGCTGAGCAGTTAGTTCAGGTACATATTAAATTTACAGTCTTCATTAGTCTGTACATAACTATATAATTACCTACAAGCTTATTGAAGAATAGACTGGAAATAATCCTCTCAACTTGTGCAATATCCACCAAGATATAAAGTTTTTCTTATGTGTTTTAAAGCGTATGGACATATATAAAAAAAGAAGGCAATAAAGGAGAAGAGAGAAGGAGTTTTCAAAGAATAACGAGCAAAACAACTGCAGGGAGATGTAAGTTTCAAACCCGTTTCCAATCAAGAAACAGGAAAGACTATCTAGCCAGGGGAAACTGGACAGAAACTGGGTGGGTATGAGCTATTTTCTGCACTTTTGCTTCTCCTGTCTTAGTTTGATGTCCTTTCAAGAAACATCAGAGTTGGAATGTCCCTTAAAAGGAAAGGACATCCGTCAGCATTAACACAAAATTTTAGCTAGGAATTCTGATGCAGGCATAAATATTTACACATTTTATAAAATATGCACTCTATTGAACTTGATCTGAAAATGTAGCTATTTTAATTCACTGTGCTATATTGATATCATGACACGCTTTATTATTTCATGAGTTTGGTATTACCTGAATTCTGATACTTTAAGTTGATTTAAACTGAAACATGACTAATACAGCCCATCTCTAGATACCATGACTGCTTGCTGTGGCACTGTTGTGGCATAGCAGAAAAAAAAAAAATATTTGGAAGGCATAATTAATGAGTTCTAAATCTGATTTAATTTTGATGATAAAATAGATCACATCTAAATTTTGCCTAGGGCAAAATTCATGCTTAATAAACCTGTGTGAAAAATCTTGTTTTGTCTCATTAGCAGCCTATTTCTTTTTAGACAAAAATGAAAATTTTATCCACATTTAATCTAAATGTTATCTATATTAATATAATGATAATGATACAGTATGAGAGGAGCAGAAGTATTTTATCTTGAAAATACACAATTTCATTTTTAATGATTTACTAAGTTTATGTACAAATTATGCAAAAACAGTTTCTAAAGATGAAAATCAAACTAATGAAACTCCAAAAGTGTTGCAAAGAACTTATCAGCATTTTTGAAATGTAAAAAAAGTTGTCTACTTTCTTTCAAAACTGATTATTTCTTCCAATTTATCTTTGTTTAAAAATAATTAATTGGAAAACTCCTAATCTACACTCACTTTTCATCTTTGACCCAAGCAGTCAGTCAACATTTTACACTTTTGGTTAATATGAAAAAATAAGTTAGAGGAATCAAAAAAAGATTTTGGGCTACAAGTTAATCACACTATGAGAAAAATTCTTGTGCAGAAAAGTTATTCCCATATCGGCAACTGTAAAAGCCAACATGGCAGCTTAACGTAACTCTAGTCAAAACACCACTGTGCATCATAATGGCAAGAGAATGAGATATGTTGATAGTTAAACTTGTCTGACATGGCTCCAGATGATTTTGACTGCATGACTTTTAGCACAGAATATATACGAACAATATTAATGGTTACCATTATGTAATTTGAAAAATTTTTTAAATTAATTTCAGAAATGAAGTGCTGGTTTTTTTTGTCCACAGAAAGGATGTTTAATTTTGAAAAAGTTTTGCAGAGGTTTTTATTTTCATTCCCTTTTTACTTTCTGCTTAAGCTGGTTTTCCAGTGGTACTAACATGGCAAGGAAAATTATCAAAGAGAAACTACATGCAGTGTGCCTTGATCCTTATCCTCTGATGGTTTAATCATTAAGTTTTATATGACAAGCAGATACTTCTAGATTTTCTCTGTCTTGGGGCTTTGCAAGCATACTGAAATTGTAGCATATTTTTGAACGCTAACATTAAACCTAAACTGGACAAAACACTAAAGAAAATATGGCTAAAAAAATCTTTTGTAAAGTATTCTGAGATCAGTTGATTAAAAACAGTGTAAAAAACCCCATTTATTGTAATGAAGAAGGATTTTGATATGACTACTAATATCTTTTTTATTCTAACCCCAGATTCTGGAACTTTTACAGGTTCTGTTCCTGTCTCTGTTGCCAGAAATTCACTTCAATTCTTACCAAAAGAGAGCTGAGCCAAAAGACAAAGCAGATAGGTGCTGCATGCTCCCTTGTTCAGGCACTCAGAGTTAGAACTGTGCAAGAATGTCACCAGCTGTCCACCCTGGTGACATTCACACAGATTTTCTTCTGACAGTTCTGGCCACCTAAGGTGAGCATTCACCAGCCATTGATGTTGTAGAAACCCGTGAGAAACAACATCCCTGTCATGCAACTATCACAAGTTGCACAGCCTCTTAGAGGAGCACATTAGGGAAGCAAAAGACAGAGCAAGAGAGAACCTTAGGAACCGATACCATGTGAGCATCTCAACACATCTTCAGCAATACTTTTCCATAGCAGTGCCCAGTGGTGAGGGACATGATGCAGGACACACTCTGCCCCTCCCCACAAATGATTTACTTTCATGAGATAAAAGCATTGGTATTTGATTATGAAGAGAAATTAGTCTGGAATATATTAGCCAAGGTTCTTCATCATACAGCAAAAGCAACTGTACATAAATCATGTCAGGTTTGATTTATCACATCTGCATTTTCTAAAACTTTGTGACTTTCATGACTAGATAGTTAAAACTAACTGAGATAATTTAGACAATTTACATTAACTTTATTGTTATTAAGGCAATACACTTGCATTTTTACAGAAAGGAAAAAGGATAAGGAAATACAGGAATTAGCCAAAGAAGAGAAGGAAGGGTAAGGAAATGTAAGAATTAACCACCACCTTTCACAACTCTGACTTAAACCCAGTCAGAATGTTAAAGGCATAGTCATGCTTCAAAATGTTTCAAGTCTAGACTCTTTGGTCAGGATGACAAAAATCAAGATTGGCACCAAGGTCTGAATAGGCCAGTCACATTTAATGTTTAAGAAACACACAAGCAAAGCACTGAAGAAGAAGCACTTAATGAAAATATTTTCAGATGAGTATTCCAAAACTAATAAATACCAGAATTAAGGTTTCAATGCAACCCCAATTTGACACTCTACATTTATGCGTTATGAGAACAGCCTCTGCATGATCACATTGTATTTTGCTATTCTTCAGCTCCAGATTAGAGCAACCAGACGCAGAAGAGATTAAAAGCCCACACTGCATGAGTATGACTTGTGCAGAATCACAGTGGAGCACTATGATGAAGTCCAGTTTCTTTGGGAAGTATCCAGCAATCACAATTATTAAATCTTTTTACATATAGCTCCTGCTTTATTAGCTGTGAATCTTCACTTTCTTGAAAAAAAATTGCATGGGTATCCTACAGTTGACAGTCTCTTTCATTATAAAACTTGATTGGCAGTCTGTGAACTGGATGAAGAGAAAATGCTAAGAAAAAATTGTGTGTGCTAATGTAATTATAGATGGTAATTCTTACATCTAAGATAGAATAATTAAGGCTGTATAGGCAACCTTAATTCTGACATTTTTCTAACTTCTGAGTAATTGACCTTGCAATCACAGCACTCCACACATATCAATTATAATTAGCTTTTAAAAACATGAAAAACAGTCACTGTGGCTGAGGCAGAAAAAAAAAAAAAGAAAAAAAGGAGAAGAAATCTTCTCCTCTGGAGCTGAGCTGTGGTTTTTTGAGAGTCAAATCTTTCAGAACCACAATTCAGAAGGCTGCAAGATGACCTACTTATGCCAGGCAGGTATGGCACCATTAGTAACCCCTACATGGGGCAGTTACTAGAAACTGGAATACACATCAGCACTGAGTGTTTTCCAGCATATTTGTTGGTGAAAGGTGGTGATTAAGGATGCCTGGCAGCAATCCAGGCTTGGTGCTATTGCTGCTGTCACCAGGCTCTCTTGCCCTTGCTTCGTCTCTGTAGTTCTCTGTTTCTGCCTTTCTTATCCAAGTTCCTTCCCCTGCTATTGCTTTATTTTGTTTGCTCATTCTTCTGGGCCTTGGTCCCTGCACCTCCTCTTCTGAGCTGCAGGTTAGCTTTTTCTTTCTGCTCCAGCTGCCTGTACTCAGCCCAACTTCCCTCAGACCTCATCTCAATTGAAAAATGAACCATGAAACTCCCTAAGGATTCCACTAAAGTGTATTTGTGTGTATTTTGACATTGGTCTGTTTTCACACAGAGCTTGGAAGGTAGAACCACAATGTCCCCCGTTAAAACATTAAAACCTTGCTTCCTTGTCAAGCAGTCACAATATATCTTTTATTATAGTGTTTTTAATATGACTCTGCAATTTCATCTCTCCAATCTCATTGTGAGAACCTTTTAAATCATGTTTTATTTATTTTTAAATAATTCAGAAACTCAAGATAGAAAAGTTCCATTTTTATTTTGGAGCATGGAAAACCTACTTTGTAATTATTATAATGTAGAATTATGTAGGAAAAAATTAACTGAGCAGTGCTTTGAAATCACTATCTCCACCTCTCTTCCACAGACAGTAATAAGTAGAAGGTTATTATTAGATTCATAATGGTAACTGACTTGTGATTAGTCAAAAATTTAACTCACCTAGTTTGAAAGGCTGAGAAGTAGAAATATTTCTTTTACAATATTTTTAAATAAATAAAATGTTTTATTGAGTAGATGAGTTCCTATTGACAGTTGCAAATATTGTTTCAATTCAATCTCTTAACCTGTTGTCAGAAACCAAACATGCATAGTTTTTTCAAACGACTAAAACAAGTTCAATCCTCAGCAATTACAGCACTAAAACAGAATCTGCTTTGTCCAAATATAGTTTGGAAGAAAAAAATAAAACAACGCCACCATTCTGGAACCCTGGCATAGGTGTATTTTGATGTTATAATGTTAGAGGAAAAAACAATTCCACAAGGAACTATGGCATTCTCAAATGATACAGCCAAGACTTTCTTAACATACACTATCAGAGTTCTTCACCAGATACTGCCCAGGGAGAGCACCATCTTAAGAATTAATGAATATAAACAAGCAATAAATGAATTTCGAGTTAGCATTTTCTCGCCATTAAAACAGTGAGATGCTGGTGCATTTGCAAAGGTAATGTATTTATACAGGGTTTGCAGCAGGCTCTCTCTCCCCAGGGCATATATTTATATCTGAGCTTCTTGTCCTGAGCTCTCCTTAACAGTGAGGAGGAAGTGACTTTAGGGCACAGAACCAAACCTTAAAAATGAGCCATATCTAATTAACAGGACCAAGTGTGTCATCTATGCTGTAATTTTCACTGAGCTTTAATGTCATAAAGAGATTTTTCCAGATGTCTTTTTATTTCCCAAGAGACTGTTCATGTTTCCACTGAGTCTTTTTATAACAGTTTGAGACTTTTTATAACTGTTTGGGGTGTGGTGGAGAAGGGGGGTTGTTTTTATTTTTTGTGTTTGTTTGTTTGGGGGTTTTTTCTTTGTTGGCTTTTGTTTTGTTTTTGATTTTGAGGGGTTTTTTTACATTTATCAGAAAAAAGGACTGGAATACTCCTTGATATCAAATTCTGTTTATTCATGGGAAATAAGAGAAATCATCTGATAAACTTGATCAGTTACTCTTTTTAGAGCCTGTTTATTTATAGTTTGAAGAGCTAGATAAAGCAGTGGAAAGTAAAGACTAAGATTCATTTCAACTCTGAACAAGCTTACAAAAATTTAAGTAAAAAACTGAATTGTGGATAGTCTCCAATCTATTATGGTTACTGTTAAAAAGAGAGGAAAGCAAAAAGAAGTGACTAGGTACAAAGTATATGCTTTTAAAAATAATTATTTTAAAGTATTGAAACTTTGCCGTGGCATGCTGTTTTCCATTATATTTTTCAATATATTATAACTATGCTAGGATTTTCTATTTGTTTTCCCAAGATAAAGATCATTTATGTATGACATTGAAAGGTGTGTATCACAGGCTTTCCTACTTTTGTTCATACTGTATAGAGCAGCAGCTAAAGTAGTATCAGAAGGCAAAGATCTACAGAATTATTAGGATTAAAATAGGGCTATGAAGTAGTAGATAAAAAGAACATTGAGAGTGAGAAAACTAAATCAGTTTATTTCCAGCTGATCACTATTGGTGAATTAGATAAAAAGGAGAGCAGCTATCAGTTAACTGCTGGAAGTAAAACTGAGTCACGTTGTGTTGGATCAACTTTGCCAAAAGCCAAACTCTCATCCAGCAGCTCTATTCAGTCCCCTTTCCCACAGGGTGGGCTGCTATTAGAAAAGTTAATTCCATCCCAACTAGACCTAGCAAAGATCTCTACAGAAAATATTTTAAACTCATGTTTGACAAAATAGTATTTTTTAATTGAAAGACTTCCCAGACAAAATGGGAAATACTACTTTCATTGGACTCTCGTGTTTTCTGATTCTTGCTTTGAATCTGCAAGAACACTAGGTATCTCCACATCAATTAATTGCAGCCTTTGACTTTGCATATGACCATTTACATAAAAACAAATATTACATTCAACTACTTAAAAATTAAAGCTCATGTGCTATATTAAATAATGATAAATAAATATAAAATGTTTCTTAACATACAGAATTTTCAGTGTAGGATTTAAGGAGATAATAAAGCAACATTTAAGATGACGTTTCTGTAAGGAAAAACAGAGATTAATTCTTACAAGAAATAGACTAAGTTAGTTACTTTTACAAATTTACTTATTAAATGTCAATCCCCGCCCTCTAAATTCATTGCAATACTGCAGAAGAAATTGGAAATGTAATTTTCCTTGGAGCAAACTTAAGTACATGCACAAGAAATAGTAGAGCATGTAGATTCAGAAAGACACAAGTAACTTGCTGCAGTATAGAGCATTGGAATACCCTGGCAGCCTGTCTTATTTATGGGAAAAGGTCTCAATAGCTAGAGGACCTATCAGAAGTTATGCCCACATCTAAAGCAGACACTGTAAATAGAGGTTTCATTCAGTGTACATATCTTCTTCAAATCTTCTGTCTTTTTAGTACACTCTCTTGTGTGAGCCTACCAGTCATTTAATAGTAATTTATAAATTATTTCTCTGATGACTGTAACGACAGAAGCCTTAAGGTCCTCAGTGTGTGAGATGGCAAAAGAAAAGTCAAGTTTTAAGTACAGCTTCTCTCTTAGCTATGCTGCTTCTTTGGTGTACTTACAGGCAAATGATAAGAAATGGTTCACTAACTTGGTAATAATTTAGCACCTCTATCTGTCTGAGTCAGGAATTCACTCATCAGCTCCACCGTGGAAATGAAACACATCTGTGTCAACAAATCTGCATGTCTAGATCAAATGAGTGAACAGGAAGACTCATTTAGTTCTGAGGGGCTGCATAATATGCTAGAAAATAGGAAAAGCACACTGAGGGATACCAAGGATCTGTTTGCTGAATGGTCTTTGACCATTTGGATATGATGGCTGAAAGGGCAGAGCCTGTGAGAACCAGGCAAGCCTTTAAGATACAGGCTTGTCCTATGTTTTTTCCACTCTGTCCTCCCAGTTTTCAGCAGACTGTCTAGGGATTTCTGGAGCCAGAGATATTTTTGTATGCTAAAGTCTCAATGTGTATCTCTTCCATGAGTTTGTCATATTGCTTTTTGAACTGATTTGCACTTTTGACATCTGGGATGCTGCTTGGCAGAGTTTCCACAGTGTATGTACTCAGGTAAAAATATATTTCTTGTTCGCTTGTTTCAACCTGCTCAGTGATGATGTTTTTCATGATCTCTAGTTTTTTATACTGTTAGAAATAAGGAGTGTTTTCTACTCTTATATCCCGTGGGACTTGAAGACCCACCTAAGTTCAGACCTATGGGATTCATATATTTCTGAAGTAAAATTTAAGTCGCTATATCATTCTGTTACAATGAATATATTTATTTCACAAAAGACCAGATTCAGTTTCAGGAAAATTATTTTTACTGTTTGTCCAAGCTACTCTCAAAGGAAAGAAATTTATACAATGATTTGTATACTGACAGTTTCAAATTTGTTGTTAGAATTACCTGTCAGATACTTAGACAGAATCATTTTAAGGATGTTCATTCTTTTACTAATCATAAATAATAATAAAACTTTCCAATTCTAGCCTTCAAAAATAAAAATTCATGCATTTACAAGAAATAATAGCACCATGCACAAGCACTCAGTATGATGTTTCATAAGTGCAATGTAAGGCATTGCAAATTCCAGTTTCAGATAAAAATGCATTGCTTTTTCTTCCTGTAAATAAGTACTTGTGCTATGGCAAGCTATCTGAAGAAATTTTATACATAACTGCTTGAAAATTGCAGAGACCAGACAGAACTGTCTAATGTTATTCAGCATGGCCAGGGAAGTTGAAATGATCATGACATAAAGTAATCTTGCTTAATATTCCTTTTAGATTCTCTGCTTAACTCTGGCTTGTCCAGAAATTCTTACTATCTAGTCATTTGCAGTAAAGCACAAAATTGTTTTCTGTATTTCTAGCCTGACTATAGAACAAATCCAGAAGCCTAGGAAATTTCTAGATTTCCTCAATGTATCTCCATTTTGGGGCAAAGAGCCACTTTTTCAACTCTCCTCTCCTCACTACTCTGTCTTCTGCAGCTAAACAATCACAAGGTTTCATATTATATATAAGTATATTGAATGGCTGAATAACATAAAAGTTCCAGATTTTGTTTTAAAGATGAAAGACAGGAAAGGGTTGATCAATTGATTGCCTGCATCTATTCACAGATGATCTGGCTTCATAAAGGGGTCTGTTACTGAAAAATATTTTTAAAATACAGTGTTTTGTCTCTATCAGTTTTATCATGGTTGACTTAATTATACATAGTTATCAAAATTACTATTAATGAAAACCTGCCAAAATCCTGTGTTGGCTAAAGCCATCCTCTTGTTCAGACTTAGATCTGCCAGACTCCTAGTAGCAGCACAAGTTCCAGCTTATTTTGCAATGATTATTGTATAAATAATAATTTCATTGCTCTTCCTCTGGAAGTATCGTTTGAATCTGACATATCATCAGCTTTATCCATCTCAGCTACTTCCATGAGATTTTGCCTTGTTCTTCCTGGCTTTGGAAAGGGGTATGAAGAGTGGTATGAAAAACAAGGAGAAGGATGACAAGACTGTGAAGTGGCACTTGGGAACTCACTATCTCAAGGAAGTATTGGGGATCTGATCATCTGCCCTCTGTGCACTTCACTGCTCTTCTAAATTTGGAATACTTAAGGCTCAACATTTTAAAAGAAAGTCAAAAGTCATATAAAATGATGTATTTCAAGACCTAAAACTTTCAAGGAATAGCACCAAACATCCACAAAAGCTATAATAAAAATCATTAGAGATGATGGCCATAGAAGAATGAAAGTCCCATTGCAGTAATTCTTGTGGAAACAAGTGCTATGTAAAATGGTCCATTTTAAATACTGTCATGTTCCCTTACGGTACAAACTGTGTCAAACTTGAGTGAAATTGGTTATGAAATACCACAGATAGTGAATTATAGAAATATGTAACTTCCCACACAATATATTAAATCAAATAAATTCTGAGGAAGTAACCTCTGTGTTTACACTAGTTTGCTGCACACTTTATTGCCTACTTCTGGGGGAATAGATAAAGATTCTTTCATCTGGAGATCCCCATTTAAATCTATAGTATTGCAAATCAGAGATACTTGGCTGAAAAGCAGAAACAGGCATACATGAAAAAGTTATTTTAGTCACTTAGGTTTAGAGTTGAATGTTGTAATTGGAAAACAACTAAAAACTAAACTTCTAGATGTATTCTGCATGTGGAATTGCTGACATAACTTGCTATTGCAATTTCTATCTTTTTTGAATGCCAGCAAGATATGTGCATGTATTGGAAATTAAACAGTCTGGCCTGAATATTGCAAAGGAACTAATGAATATAATCTCTAAAATCCTACTTGGAAAATGAGATGATATTTTTATCACAAAATCTGCTACAAATTGTCACACTGTAGTAAAATTTCTACTCACATGTTTTTCTATGAGCATGTGAGGAAATAGTATCAAGTTGCACAATCTAACAAATTCATAAAAACTTACTAACAACTCAATATTAATTTTTAATAGTCTGAATCCAAGCTAGTATATTCAATTTTGATATTCAACTCAAACCTGCCTTTGAAATTCCTGGCACCAGACCCAGAAACTATCCTCTGTGCAAATGCATAGATCTATTTTTCTTATACTTTAAATTTCTACAGAGTAAAAACTTTGTCTTTATTAAACTGAAAGCTTGAAATTGTGTTTTTCTATGTGCTTTCTGTTTTCAGACACTAGAATAAAATAAAGCGTTGTCATGTTAAGCGCAACATTTTCTTAGTGAAGGTCAGTCATGACATTTAGATGAAAATGTCTTCATATTTACAGTCTAGATACAACAAAAAGCAGTTGTAATCTTATTTTCTTGTGTTTTTTAATTTTTCTCAAAGGACATTTGAATGATTCTGAAAATAAGAAAAGCAATGGCACTTTTCTGCAAGATCATATTATCTATGGAGTGATTCAGGCAGGTGTTTGAAGGAAGAAGGGAATTACCATAATTGCCATGTGCCTCCTTCATTATGTTATGTTCTACAGTGCTGTAGAAAGAACCAGGAAGGTTTGTTTTTATTTTGAAATAAAGAATTGTCAGACATTCTTACCTTCCAAATCCTAACTTTGCAAATCCCACTGGGGTCAGTAGGAGTCAAGTGACAAAATCCAATGGAACCATGGCACGGTGCTCTGAAGCATTCACTGATCCTTTTGCTCCAAGCTATGACTAAAGGAGGATATTGGCTATTTTGGGGAGTCCAGATTATGCTACTGCTTCATACTGGACTGCTACAACAGTCCCAGATAAAAAATACATTTTACTGCCAAAGTTGGATCACATTTGGCTTACATATATGCACATATTTTCAAAGCTGCTCCAAGTCTGGTCATCTGTTTCTGGAAGAAAACCACAATTTGTCATCTGATTTCAACTGATTTTTTTATCACATATACATTAAAAAATCAATTATATGTTTTGGGTTTTTTTCTGGAGACTTTTTGTTTTGACTGTTAAACCATTATCTTGATCCAGCATGAAACCCGTTCTGATATCTTATTCTCCAACAATAAAAGAAAGCAAAAAACATGAAATTATTAACTAAAACATGGCCTGGAAAATCTCAAATTCCTCCTAAATGACAGCACAGTAATTATTAATTAAAAAAAAGATAAAAAATATTAAATTTTCATGTTAATGTGAATCCCAGAAAACATTAATAATTGTGTAGATGATTTAATATAAAAAACAGGAGTTAATAGGTAGTTGTTTTTAGTATTGTGCACTGATTGCTACATTGATAATTTATACAACAAATTAAGCATAATTACATGAATTACAACAAATGAAAATGTGTGTTAACAGATGGTGCATGTGGTTTACTGTGAAAGGCAATATTAAAAATCTTTCAGTTTACCTCCTATCTTATTTTGCAGCCTAACAATGTAAGAGAACCTGCTCCAAAATATTGATCTGTAAAAACAAACTGCAGCAAGGTCCTATCTGGCCATTTCCCACACTCCTGATGTGTGGGACTCGCACAGTCTGCTCTGACAAACTGAAGAGTTGGAAAATCAAGAGGTGCTCAGTCTGTCAGAAAGACAATGTGCCTACATTTCTAATTGCAGTTCAATTGAAAGGAGGCAGCAGATTAAATACTTAAAAAACACC
The DNA here is from genome assembly GCA_013397155.1 of Irena cyanogastra. Lineage (NCBI taxonomy): Eukaryota > Metazoa > Chordata > Aves > Passeriformes > Irenidae > Irena > Irena cyanogastra. The sequence goes on from VWZV01016568.1 coordinate 48,130, forward strand.
CCCACACTCCTGCTGGAAACAGGAAGGTGGAACAAGATCTTGAGGTGTGACCTGCTCCTGAAGGCCTCCTTTCCAGCTGTCATTGGCCGTGTAGTACCCAACTGAAGGTCTCTATGAAGAAAAAGTTGCATCTGAGGTTTCCAGCAGACTGTGATGCAGCACAGTGGCTGAGGTCCATCTCTTAGGCAGGGGCCAGAAGAAGAAAAGAGGAGTTTCACAAGGTTCTCTGAAGCTTGACAGGTTGCTTATTTGTTGCAGCGATGGCACAGGAAGGGTTGAAAGCCTTTCACATGAAATACCCTGGAAAATACAAGAGGACTCAGACTTGCAATGTAAATGCTTTTTCTTAACATCTGCCACCAGCAGACTAAAAGCAATGGAGTTAATTTTATCAGTGTGAGTGAAGGTCAGACTTTATGACTGCTTGACCTCCAAAGACATCTGCAGTTTAAGTCTGAAGTGGAAGTCCAGAGATGAATTGAAGGTAATGTTTCCTCCACCTTAGCAGCATTCCTCTGTAATGGGAAATTATTGTTCTTGTCTACTTTGCACCTACCATGAAGACCATAGAAATTTTACAGTTGTCTAGTGAAAGAAAGAAAAAACAAAGTTTTAACTAAAGCATAATTATGAACTGCCCAACATACACAATAGCTCTACTAGAGTTGATTGTGACCTCTAAAGAGCTACTCTTAACCTACTGTACTATGTGTAAAAGTGAAATTTTCTGTCTTCCTGAGTTACCTGAGTGCCCAAAGACTAATTTGCAAACTGAATCACTTCTTATTTGGGGAGCAGGAGTCAGTCAGTGTCTGTCTATTTTGGATGCCGCCAGATTAATAGAAGTTTTCAGTCTCATTGTTTTTGCCATAGGCTCCCAAATCCTTTTTAGATCTACCTATGAGATTCTGTGGATTTTAAGCAAGTTATTTTTTTAATACTGAAAAACATTTAAGTAGACATGCATCTTTAAAATGTTATTATATTACATTTAAAACTGATTTATGTCTTAAAATGCAAAATAATTATCTTTTGAAACATATATAAAAGAAGTCATCAAGTATATAATCATAAATCCAATTAAAATAATGATAAAATGTCTTCGCCAGAGAGAAGAATCTAAAGGAAAGTCCATCTTCATTTTTACTATAAACTGTTCAAGGAAACCTTGACATAGACATAGATGGTAGACTCTCCTGGTCTTCTGAAATGTAATAGCTAAATGTTACCTCTGCTTATCTATCTTCTTTCTGTTGTAAATGTCTGTTTTTATTGATGGTTTCTAATTACTGAATGAACATTCAATTGTGCTTTTATCAGCGATCATATACAATACAGGTTTTCTGTAATTATAAAATTTTCTTAATGACCTGTAAGTTTTTTTATAGACATGATCCAGAAAAGCAAGTGATATAATTTTCACACAGAGTCAAAAAAAAGAGCAGGCAGGAAAGAAAGATGTGCATCAAGTTTTTAATGTATACAGCACACAGAACAGCTGTAAGTCACTTGAAAGTTTTCTGTAGTTGTTAAACTCTAGAGCAAGCGAGGTTGACCCAGGCTAGCTGTCAGACCCCCACCCAAGTGACTTTCTCACTCCCCTTTCTCAGTGGGACAGGGGAAGAAAATGTGATGGAAAAGCTCAGGAGATGAGATAAAAGCAGTTTATTTGTAATTTGTTGTTTATTATTGTGGGCTACTATGAGGAAAGTTAACTCCACCACATCCAGAACCATTATATACATACATCTTAAGAAATCAATTACATTATATAATTCACTGCAAAAACAGAATAAGGAAGGTAGTAATTTATTTTAGCCTGGTATAACAAATGAGTCACAATTTTTTTTTTTAATATTTTCAATGCTAATATAAGAAGAGCTAGTTCAGGGTTTCTTAGAAGTGTAGGCAGCTAAATTTTGCCACAGCAAGGATGAAGATCAGCTCAGTAAACCCTGGAGAGGCAGAGTGTCCTTTGACTGCTGTTGATGGACGGTGCAGAGCTGGTCAGATGTGGCAGCCTGAGAGCCAAGATTGTTAGTGCTGGGAGGCCCCTCAGGTCCCCAAGGCCCTGGGTGCCCAGACTCTTCATCCAGCAGTGAGAGGGGCAGCACATGTGCCCCTCTTTGAGTATAGGCAGAGTAGGCAGCAGACACTACCTCCTTTCCTGGAGTGGTTTAGAATCAAAGAATCACTGAGGTTGGAAAATATTTTTAAGATCATTGAGTTCAATTGTAGGAAAAAAAAAAAAAGGAAAAGAAAAACACACACACACGGAAAAAAAAATCAAACAAACCAGCAGAAATCCAAAACCACGTTACCACATTCCTTCTAGAACTAGACCCAAATCTACACTTTCAAACGTTTATGACAGAAGGACTGAGGCAAACACCACGTCCAGGATAGTGACAGAGTTACATTACATAACTTTCTACACACATTTATGAGACTTCATCAGAAAGTTGTTCGGAAGGAGCACTATAGCAGGCTGTTCTTCATCAGTGATAAGTAATTTACATTCAATTTCTACCTGAATCTTTTTCTAGCCGTTTCATTACCAGTTTCCTTGCTTGTGGACTTGAGTGTGTTAACTCTCCTTTAGGCAATTAAATATTGATGTGACTTATAGAGGCACAAATCTAGTGGATAACTTGAGAGAAAAGGTGTTTTGGGAATTTTAGTCCCACCATGCTACTGACCCATTGTAGGTAATACATATTGTTATATCTTCTGACATTAAGATGAACATAAAACTGACCATTTTCATCATAGGACTCCCTCAATGCCTGAAATAAAATATTTTTCGGAGCATTCAACATTTATTCTTTTTTTTTTTCTTGGATTTTCTAGAGGTTTTGCTGACAGCAAATATAGTTTTCTGAATACCACCCAGATGTAAGGGCAAACTGTTGGCAGCTCACTGAGAAAGTTCGGCATTTTTGAGTAAGCCTGGATCCAGCATTGGGAGCCAAAATGTGGCCATAGCACCTTCTGCTATGCTAAAGAAATGACAGCTTGAACATTTCATCTCTGAAAGAGCTGTTAGTTTTGTTATTTCACACTTTTGTCTAGTTAAAATTAAAACAATAGAATGAAAGTATTTGGTTTGTGTCCTTTCTTCAGATACGCAATGCTTTCAATATGCATTTTTTCCGAAGTGCTAACTTATAGCTAAAAAGTGAAATAGTGTAAAGTAAGCAACACTAAATTAAATAATTCAGAAACTCAGGAAGCTGAAACACCAAATAAAAAAAATTTAAAAATGCAAAACCTCAAATTTACCCCATCATACTGAGAAAAGACAGATAATAGCTTCCTTCTACTTTTCTTACTGCTTTTTTTTCCAAGTAGCTTTTATTGTGCTAAAAATTACTTGTAGATGACTGAGGTACAGTTAAATAGATCAAATATTTCACAGATCAAATGTAACATGAAACATGGGATTTAGATCATCTAGGTGTAGCCACAAGAAAAAAAAAAAGGAAAAAACTAAATCTTCAAATTTATCTAGTCACCTAGATTATTTCCATGGTAAAGAAAAGAAACAGGCATCATCTATGAGCAGTTTACACAAATTAGGTTAGATATCTAAGATAGGCATAGGAAAGATGGATCAATGACTAATCTAGCTCTTGAGAGAAGTTAGTAAGTGAGACAAATCTCATCACTTCCCTGAAACATTGGCCTTTTTTTGGCTATTTTTTTAAATTCTCATACCTTTTCATATACTCTTCATCTCAGTACCAATTCCTGGTATCAGACCAATAAACATGCTGTTACCTCTAAATTCTCTATTCAATATAGTCCAGTCTGTGATTCCACCATTACGAGATAAGCATATGTACCTCAGTATCAATCACAGCACAAGGGGTCTTCAAATCACTTTAATATTTCACAGAAACAGAACAAGCTGCTTGAGTGGTACAGCTCAGTGGTGACTGAGCACAAAGCTTAATGGAAACCATTTAAAACACATTCTTAAAATATTAAATCAAAATGGCAATTTCACATTCCTGCCTTTAAATTAAGAGCTCATAATCATTTGTTCATAAGCAACTGCATTTGAATCCTCCTTTTGTATCGATACTACAAAATTATCTAAGGTCAAGATATATGTTTATGAGATTTTTCCTTCTTTATATTTTATAGTTATTTTAATATATTCTTTTATTAGTCTTTGTTTGAATAAAACACTACCCAGAAAAAATAATTTTATCCTCAGACAAAAGCAAGGAAGTTTTGAAGTTTGATTCTGAGGTTAGGTCACCAGATGCGAAACTTTGATTTTCCCCCATTATGGCTTTTTGGGTGATATTAAAAAAAAAAACAAAACAAAAGAAACCCCACAGAAATTAAAATGTTATTCGCTGGAATTCACCACATTTAATGGCTTACTTAATTAAATTTATAATTGGAAAATTGCAAATTATTTATTAGGTATGCACATGCATGTTTGTGATATTGGATGTTTGGTTTAAAAGTACTAAATGAAAGCATACAAAGCACAAGGTTTTAAAAATTTGTAGTCCTTTAGCTGTGGCATGACTGCCTCTTATCATGGTTTTCTCATAACTCTTTCATAACCTCTGCACAAGAAATCAAAGAGCTCAGTGTTGCTCCTGTAGGACAAGTGTATGTCATGACAGGAACTGACAGTCTATGTGTATGCTATCTCAGAAAGAAAATAATTAGAGAGATATTAAAGAAGCTATTTGCACTCTCTGATCTCAGACATCTCTCTTAGGAAGCTAAAAGTTTTCTTGGCAATCAAGAATGTTGTTTCTTGAGACAGCCAATGAAGCTCCTATGCTGTCCTGCCCATTCTAACTAACTGCTGCAGAGATTTCTGAGTCCTTTGTCAACCACGTCCCAATCACAGGCTAAATTCAGTTAAGTTTTTTCCCTCAGAAAATTGCACCATAAACTCTTGTTACGTAAAGATTTGATTAATGTCCATTTCAGATGTCCCCGCAGCAAGGGCAGAACATAGATAGAGGCTGGGCACTGATCTGAGTTAAGCCATTTCCACCCGTCAATCAGCATCTGCAGTTTATAGCAGGATGTCTTGAGGAAAGGTGGTATCAGTGATATCTTACTGTAAGAAGCTGAGAGGTTCAGAAATTGATTAATGAGCAGGTCCAGAGTCCATCAAGTGAGAGCAAGATAGAGAGGTGGGTTCATTATAGGGCGAGCTCTCACCACTCATCCATCAGAGCCCTACATTAACGGATGGGTCGCTTCAGTTCCCATCTTCAGTCAGTGGAGAAAAAGGGTTCTCCTAGGGTAAGTGAAAGCTAGAAACTAATTCAGCTGCACACAAGTGGAACTCGTTTCTTTCCTTTGACAGCAGGACTCAAAAGTTACTGTACTTAAACACTGAAGTTAGACCTTGCGAGTACTCCTTAAGAACAAATAAATCATCCCTTGAATTTTCTGAGAAATATGTTGAAGGGAAAACATTTTCACAAATGACTTAAAAGTGGCTATTCCCTGAATCCATTATACAAGTACAGTGAACAATGCATTATAGTGACTACATACCTCAGCTTTTCCTGACTAACACATCAAAGAGTAATGAAGAAAAGATGTAGAGACAGGTTATTTCACCTTACTTCTCTACTTCATAGCCTAGCAAGAACCAGGAAAAACACTGACTGACAAGGCTGAAAAATACCTATTTTCTAGTCCTCTTCTATATTGGCAGTATATAGTGGTCTTTTGAGCTCTGCACTCCATTCAGGATATTCAGAAACAGCACAATAAAAAAGTGTTCTGATCCTGAACAGGCAAGCCATTTACTGATGCTGAATTTCCACGCCTGTCTGTTTCCACTGTGTTTGAGAATGTAGAATGGGCAGCATTTAAAGGATTTTTATCTATGAATATAGGTAGTATGAAATAGAAAGCATTAATGCTGAAGAAAAGGACTGAAGACATACTGTTTCTTCTTTTCCTGCAAAGCTCTATGCATACTGAGTAAGGAAAAATCCATGTTACAGTTGTACAAAGACCAAAGCAAGCGAGTTAGTCAACACTTGAAACACCTTCTCTCAACAGGGTGTACTAGCCTTCAGTGAGCTCTCTCTTACCACAGTAGACCACTTGCACTCTCCAGACTAGTTTGGTATCTCTGTGTCAAATTGCAAGGTTGATTTACTCCCAGAACCACATTTCTAACTAGGAATAACCATAATTTCAGGTTATGTAATTTTGCTAGAAATAATATAATAAAGCTATTTACACTGATCACTTGTGATATAAACACAGCACAATTTTTTAAACAGGAATCCATCAGGGAGAGCCTTCTAGTTCTATAGAACTGCTATAGCATGGGATCCTAGATACAGGGAACTTGCCCTGTGTAAGAAATATGCATGCTAAGAACATTGATTTATGATGGACCCTGATGATTAGTGTTTCAGAGTCTTTTCCCTCAAAGGATATTCTATCTAAATTTGTATTGTATTAGTTGTAGTGAATTTGAAACCCAGTCATGGGAGGTGTGATGGTAGGTGACTGCCTTGGCCAGTCATCATGAAATGGTAAAATTTAAAATTTTCAGTGAAATCATAGAATCACAGAATTGGTCAGGAGGGAAGGGATCACAGACCAACCTCCCTGATCAAACAGGGTCATCCTAGAGCATATGGCAGAGAATTGTGTCCAGACTATGCAGAATATCTCCAGTGAGAGAGACTCCTGATGTCTATTGGCAATCTGTTCCAATTTGCTGTCGCTAATAAGAAAAAAATGGAGAGCAGAGTTGTTAGCCTAGACTTCAGGAAAGCAAACCTTAATCTGTTTGAGAAGCTATTTAGCAGAGTACTCCAGGAATATGCTTTTGAAGGCTTAGGAGTTCAAGAGTGCTGGTAAGTATTTAAGAGCCACGTTTTATACCAACAGGAGCAACAATTTCACTGTGTCATAAGTCAAGCAAGCAGGGTAGAAGACCAGCTAAGCTGAATATGAAACTCCCCATAGAGATCAAGAGGAAAAAAAATGCATAAACTCTGGAAGCAAGGTCAAGCTTTCTAAAAACAAGAGCCCTGTTTTGTATATGCAGGAAGAAGATGCAAAAGGTCAAAGCTCGATTAGAGTGAAATTGACCATTGCTGTGTCATGTAACAAGAAGAGTTTTCAAAGAACATTAATAGCAAATGGACATCTAAAAGAAGCATTGGGCTGATCCTTTTTGAAGATGGTGATCTGACTAATAGGGATGAAGAGAAAGCCGATGGCTGCTTGGTACTTTCTTGAAAAATCCAGATGTCTCACCACTCAGATTAGTCAAGATTTTAATGGTTAAAACACCAGTCACTTTAGGCTGCTTCTATGTAAGTGTTTAGTTACTGTTTCATTTCAGACCCTACAGAAGTATTTTTGACAAGATGCATCTGCATACACCACTACAAGCACGTGTGTGGGAGGAATCTCATTCTACTGGGGCTAAAATCAGGGGGAAAAAAAGTGCCACTTAATCCTTAAAATAGATCTCAACATATTAAGCAATTAAATTTAACAGTTATTAATGCACAGCAGTGGATTTCAAAGAGGATGCCTGTGATAAGGATGTGATGTGATATCATGTCCTCTTGCTTTCAATTAGTTACAAAGTTATCTTGTGTGTAAGTCACCACCAAATTATCTTATTAATATTTTTATATCAACAATAGAAATATGAATATTAGTTAAAGGTTATTCAGACACTAAATGAAAAATAGTATAAAGTAAATGCCAGCACAAAATATATCAAAATAGATGCTTTATTTCCTACTTTTTAAAGAAAATTAGTTAGGAAAATACCAAATTTTATGGGAGTAAAAAAATCCAAATCAAACAAATTTGTCTGTTTAGAAGTTTTCTACTAGATGCCTGTTGCATTTCATTTCAGTATCACAAAACCAAGTATCAGCAATTAAAATGTTTTTGACCAGAAAATAATAATAATTAGAGAATCGAAATTTCTTTCTGTCTATATTAGCTTAACAACTGGATTCATACACAAAGGACTTCAGAAAGAATAGACTGAAAAAAATTACTGACATGCTTAACAAAAATTTATTGCGAAGACTATACTGACACAATTGCATTCCTTTATTTTTTCCATTCTTTAACTCAGAGTTTGGTCTTGCAGCTATAAATTAACTAGGTTGTATCTAGCACAGGAAAAATCTGAAGCAGAATGAGAGCTGCTATAGAGTAATAAAGAAATGACATTTATTCCTACTAAAGAGTCCAAGAGGAAAAAAAGAACAAAAACAAAACAAAACAAACCAATAAGAACTGCTGAATAGAAAAAGGCTTAGATCAAGCAGTTCTGTTCCTCATAGAGCTCCCAAATTTCCATAATTACTCTTCAGGGACTTTTCCAAGCCAGAGGTTACATCCTTAGGATCATGTTTAGCAGCCACTAAAGACCTATTTATTGTATACAGGTCCAGTCCCTTTTATGACTCGTTTGTATGTTGGCCTTCATAACATCTAGTGGCAATAAATTACATGCTCTAATTGTGCTCTACGCAGAAAAGAATTTAATTCCTTCTCAGCACTTTTCCAACATCTCCTAGATTTGGGGATTATAAGGCATGGACTGGATGCAAGACAAGCCAGGAGAAAAAAAGGAAGAAATGCTTCATGGAAAAATAATAAAAACTGATCATTCTACCATCCCATCCTACATCTGCTCACTTGCTATGGAAATAAGACAGCAGTAACACGATGCATCTCAAGGCCAGAACAGTGTCAAGTGGCTGACATGATTTCTGCCAAAATGCCAGCAGCCCTTGCTCTTCAGCAGCAGAGAATATTAATGAGCCTTAACCACAATCTGGTCCAGGACTGCTTCCTACAAGGTGTTACAGAGAGAAGTCCATATCTCATGTCTCACAGGCACCCTCCATACAGAAATTCCCTTCAGTTTTGTTTCATTATATAAAAGATGTAGAGGATTTAAACTTTAATAACCTGGTGAGTTTAGTGATCAGTTGAAATGCCAGTATTTGCCACAGAATAATTTTCTCTGTTGCACATTGTATGCCAAAAGAAGCTTTTGTAATGCAAGGCAGATATATCTCTATAGGACACATTTCAACTGTTGATAATTAGATTTATATCTTTCTGTTTTTCTACAGGGCAAGATTAAGAACACCAATCAAAACTTAATGTACTACACTAGCAGGTAGCATGGGTTTAATGACCTTTTTATTATTTGAACTGAAACACCTTTTTTTATATATGTGCCTATTAAATTTTGGAACAGAAAATAAAGGTGTATTGAAATATTTCCTATTTAGTGATGAGTCTAGAGAAAAACTGAATTATGTCTCTAACAAACTCCTGATTTAACAACAAGCCAAAAATGAGAAATTTTCCAAACCTTAAAGGTTCTAATAGAAAAGTTAATTTCTCAGCTGGTCATTTACTTCTCACTCGTAGTCATCCCCCATAGACAAACATGGAATTTCACTGAAGTTATTTTTGTTTTCTCTTTGCCCCCTTTTGTTATATTTGCAGTTGCCAAGCAAATTATTTAAACAGTGCCTTGTTTTACTTTCACTTTACCATTAAAAGAAGTAGAAAGTCTACATTACTGCTAGTCTGCTGGATACTGATCCTGCACTAGTAGGCTGAACTTTGATGTGCTTTAGAAGAAGGACTAATAATAACAATTAAAAATATAAAACTAACATTTGATAACCGCTTGAATTTCAATGCTCTTAATAAAATAGACTTATGACGTTGTATGAAACATATGTAGAGTTTTGGAAAGTTGTCTCTTGCCTTTACATGTCACGAACAGTGCTGTAAAACATCTGAAAATTTCATTAAATGATCATTAAAAAAAAAAGGTCACTTTAAAAAACCAAAATCAAAAGAGAAAATTGATCTACAGTAGTTGCCTTTTCTTTTTCTCAATTCTGTATTCTATCCAAAACTCAGTTGATTACTGGATTTTTGTTCTTTGAAAGTTCGTGGAGTTTCAGGTAGTCTATTTAGTGGAAAATCATTGACATGTTTCCCTTTGAGATTATTTATAATATCCACAGCTACAGGAATAGCAGTCATTTGCCTAGAGCAATAGATTCTTGTGTGATGCATAACAGCTTCAGAAAAGCTGTTCTTTGCATTTTGGTTGTAACAGCTCCTGAAAAAGTTGGAATGATGCTGTTTTCATCCTACTAGGTAATATTATTGTGATAAATCTGAGAGAGTATATCTGCTGGAGTAATTTCCTGCAGAAGTCACAGAAATGTGGAGAGACAGCAGGCTGAAAGTATTGAACCTTGCTGGAAGGAGCAACGGAAGAATTATGAGGATGTGAATGCGTTGTGTGAAATTTTTAGACCGAGGGAGTTCTTCAGGTGTTGAAGAACTGTCATCAAACTACTCACCTGGTCCCAGCCTTTGCTGAAAAAGTTGTAAATTTGAGCCTTCTTGTACAGGGGAAAACTTTCAAATCCCACTCTCCTCTCTGGATGGTTATTCTAATAATCATACTAGTAGGTAGTAATAGGCAACAACAATAGCGGGTCAAGTCATCTGTAAACAAATGATCAAGGTAGGTTCATCGAGGCATTTCATTCTCAGAATCACCATCTCATAGGTATATATGCATACCTAATTCTGATGTATGCACACATAATATGGGACAAAACCCAGCTTTGAGACCTTTTTTTGGAGTATGAGCTGTTGAAAGGAGTATAGGTCTCTTGATCAGCAGACTTGTTATTATTAAAGCTGTAATTCTTTCCCTTTTTGTATGAGAACAAATGACCTATCATGGATTTGTAACATCTGGGAACTAGGATTGCAGAAAGAAGCATTATGCTTGGACACATCATTTTCACAGTCAAAACAGTGAATTCATGCTAAACTGTATTTCTCTCCTACTGATGCAGAACATTTTAAAAGAAGCAAACATATAGTCATAGTATAAATTCATACAGTGAAAAGGATTGACTTGTAACAGATGCATCTAAATTTCATTCAGTATTTGTGAATTTCAATTTGCAGGCCATTTGTGCTGCTTCACATTCTTTACTCTTGTTTGGGACTTGTTGGATTTTGGCTTTTTTTTTTTGTACGCTTCTTTGGTAATATGAATTATATGCAAAGGTTATAGCTCCTGAAATTGGTGCTTGACCCTACTACATGTACATACAAACAGCATTCATAAACTGTGTAAGATCAACAGAAAAGCAATAAAGAAAAGCAATTATCAGTGTAAACAAAAACTTTCTGTCTTTTTTTTTATGTTAGTTTGTACCAGAATCAATAAACCTCAGCTCTCCAGTCAAGATATTTACCCTGGACCTTTACCCAAGCCTTTTAAATTATCTTGAAGGGAAAGTTGAATAACATCCTACTTTAACACTTTCAGACTATTAAAAATTGTTTCCTTCCAATGCACCTATTATCTTGCAAGTGTAGATCTAGTACAGAGGAAGTACAGGGAGACTTTTCCTGGAATAAACATTTTTTGTATTTCTGCTAACATGTTCTCTTGAAGAGCATTAATAAAACTGTCTTCCAACCTAGAGTCCTTATCCAGCTCTTAAGGAGGTACAAGTCACTGTTACATTTTCTGATTAGAATACTAGCAGCTTTTTAAAATAGAGGAAACATGAAATCAATATGTGTTTCTAAAGTATTCAGCATAAGGGACCAGCACAAGGGTCATGAAGGATATTTGAGGTACATTCAAGACACCATGATTCACTTCACATTCCTTACTCTAGAACCGCATTCAATATGCTGCGAAGAGATATGTGCAGGCAATAAAACCCAAATTTTTTGTTTCTGACTGCTGCCCTTGTACGTTCCCCTATAATTACAAAACATATTTCATTTGTACTAGGAGGCATATTTCTTTTCTATGTGTAGCTGCAGACTAAGAGAAGATGTGGATATATTTGAAATACGTTCACATTACTGATTACTGGTGTTTCAAGAATATTTCACCAAAAAGAGCATATTAAATGTAAATTTAATTCCATATGTAAATAATGTAACAAAATCACATTACTTAATTCTGATAATTCAATAATTAATTAATTTGATTCCATTTCTTCCAGGCACTAGCATTGTTTTGGTTTTGAGCAGTCAAGTTTTAATAGGAAAAAAAAGAAAACCTGTTTCATCTGCTTTAAAAATGTCTTCAGGATAGTAGTCAGAAAAAGGAACAACAAAATATTAGCCATCCTTTCAGAAATTATGCTATCACAGAAGGTGCTGCGCTTTGCTGTTTGCTCTTTTCAAAGCAGGGCAGCAAGAGAACCACTGCTATTCACGCTGGCACTCAGTGCTGTGTGTGATTTTACCTGCAGTTCCTCTTATCCACCAAACCTAGACACCCGTGGGTGATTTCTATGAAAAGAAATCCTTACTGGTGCTTCCATGTCCTTCCACTCTGCAGGTGTCAGTAGTCAGTGGAACTGATCCTTGAGGAGGGAATATAAACCCCATTTAACATCAGATCATCTTCAGCAGATCATACCTGGTGCTCTGGTGGGTTTATGAGTGGCGGACTGACAGCAATTATTTCCTGAGTGAGAACAAAAGGCAATTACCTTATTTAACATCTGCTAAGTGGTGTTAATTGCTGGCTATATACCACAAGCTGAGCAATTTTCTGCAAACTGTACAAACAGAACAAAACAAACAGACGATGTAGGGAGAAAAATGGGTCTGAAAGAACCTCTATTAATCTCAAACAGACATACAACTGGAGAGATCATATTCATTGCTGAATATTCATTGGTGTGAATTGTTTGTAACAAGCAGTTTGTCAAATCCAGCCTGTTACTGAATTGTCTGTGAATAGACAGCAATTTTTATTTGTTTCTTCACTATTCACAGTCATTTAATGAATGGTTTGTGTGAAAACATTTTTTGCCTACAGTTTGGTTTCTCAAGCACAGCTAGTTGGTGATAAATTCATTTTTATTGGATAATGCCTTGATTTCCATGGAACAAAGTAAAGAATAAGATAGTTTCAGAATCTAGCCTTAAGTTTTAAGTTAATAATAAGCAAATTATCTCTAAAAATGGGAAGAAAATATCTCAAAATGAAATTATGATGTAGAGTTTCTTTTCTTCTCACTGAAATGTTGAAAATAACAAGAAAAGTCCAGACAAGAAATCTTACAGATATTCTCATATTTTGTAGATGGTCTGTTGGATTTCAGGTCTCTGTTGCTAAGAGCATTTACTAATTACAGTGCAGTACATGACCAGCAAAACTGGCCACTGTGTACATTGTATTGCTTAATAGCATGTTTTAGATTTTACATGACAGACAAAAGTTGACTTATTTGGAAAGTGTAGCTGCCAGTCAGAAAAAGGGCATACATGCTGTAAAGATGTTGATAAGTTATGAAAGTAATCATTGAAGGGGAACAAAATGGAGTTTTGTAAGTCCCTCTTCTGGTTTTAACTGGGATAGAATTAATTTTCTTCTTAGTAGCTGTACAGTGCTGTGCTTTAGATTCAGTAGGAGAATAATGTTGATAACAGAGTGATGTTTTGGTGGTTGCTTAGTCATGCTTATCCTGTCAAGAACCTTTCAGTGTCCTGTGGTTTAAGGAACTGCACAAGTCCTAAGGAACTGCCACAAGAAGCTCTGAGAGAACATGGCTGAGACAGGTGACCCACAGCAGCTAACTGATATTCCATACTGCAGAACATCCTACCCCATATATAAACTGAGGGGAGTTACCTTGCAGGGGTCAATTGTGACTTGGAGACAGGCTGAGCTGGTGATGAGAATTACATTGTGCATCAATTGTTTCCCTCAGCTCTCTTTCTTTCCCTCCTTTTTTATTACATTTACTATTAATTACTGTTATTACTATTATCATCTCATCATGTGTGTTTTGTTTTGCTTTGTTTTAATTATTAAACTGTTCTTACCTCAACCCATGAGTTTTACTCTTTTCCCGATTCTCCTCCCCATTCTACCATGGAGGAGGCACAGTGGGAGAAAAGCTGCATGGTACTTAGTTGCCTGCTTGGGTTAAACCAGTCCCAAAAAATCTCTAGAATAATATATTCACAGCTGAAAAATAAGATTCTGCAAACAAATTATGAATGTCTATTTGAAATTATATTTTTTGTGATGAACTACACACAAACAAGCAAAGCAGATGTCAATAAATGTGCTAGATAACATCAAAGTAGTGGCATTGTTGATCTACCTAAGCTAAATGCCGCACGTTTGTTGCTTTTTTAACTGTGAATCAAGAAAAAGACCCAGTACCAAGCATGCAGCAGACTGACAGACCTGTATTGTCATCTGGTTTCTGTTGCCTTGGTTCCTCCTCAGCTTAATCACCTGATGAATTTCTCTTGCTTTTTTTTGCCTTATTTTAGAAAGGATGTTCTTTTCCTTAAAGTTTATGTTGATCTTCTATACACAATTATTTCTCCCAATATGCACACCACCATTATAAGCCATGAAAAAATTCTTTATTACTAATAAGATCTTTTTCAGTGGACTCCCATGGAACAAAGCCAGGATCCTATTTTTCAGAAAGCCTATGAAAGTAATGAAACTATTTAGCTAAGAGATCAAATGCCAAATATGTCGTCAAAGTGTTTAAAACTTGTGCTTCCTTTTTCTTCTCTTCCTACAGAGCATTGAAGGACAGGAGAGTGCTGGTATGCAATAAACATAGCTTATCTCTAAGACATGGCACTCAGGCTATGACATTAGATTTTTGGGTGTTTTGAGTGGAAATTTTCTTGAACTGTGAAAAATGTAATTTTAGATTACATTTAATCTTCATATAATTTGAATATTTGCATGAAATTTGACAAAATAAATTAGAAATCTTCTGAATTCAATGATTTTCATATTATCAATAGGAAAATAATTTCTATAGTAACATTTTAAAGGTTATTCAAACACTGAACAAGGATTTGGGGAAGGAGGCGGGGCAGAAGTGTTTTTTTTATTTCCCTTACCATTTATTTTCACTTAACATCTCTCAGGAAGAAAGTCATAAAAAAAGAGAGAAGAAAAAAATCAGAAGGTCTAGGGCTGGCAAAATGCCCATTGACTGAGAAGAATAACCAGGGATTATGACTCTGGGATTTTATCTGTACATTATAATAGATTCACAAGCCAAACTGCTAAAACTTCTTAGCTTCCATGCCCTGGAAAATCTTGTTATACATTAGTCCTTTCTTTGAATAACATAGGTTGTAGTTTAAGTTTACAGTCTGTGCAAATACATACAAGCAGTGAGAGAAGAGGCACATAAACCTAGTCTTAATTTTAATAAGGCTATGTTTTATATATGTCAATAAATCCTTATATGCTCTAAAATAATTTCAGGGAATACAGAACCAAGTAAGGCTCCTTAGCTTGACATGTAGCACTTGGTTTGGGTAAAATAATTAATTCTTTGGTTTATAGATGCTATAGAGCTTCCAAATGCAGAAGCCTGCTAGGGAGGAGGCTGCAGCAGCCGCATGCTGACTGTCAGTCTGACCAGGAGCTGTATCCCAAGCTCTCCAATTGCTGGCATATGGACCTACAAACCCTCAAGGCCATAGTCCCACATCAGCTGCCAGTACAGACACCCTTGCACGCACACACACACACACACACACACACACACACATAAATGTATCTCTCAGTGCACCCCCAGATCCTACTGGCTCTCCAGCAGCTAGCATGGACTCCAGATCCCCTACTCTGGCATCTTCACTTGCCACCTCCTCCTATGGTTGCAGCCTCAGAGGCACAGCCCACGTCACCTACTCCCTGTATTATCTAGAAGAACCTTCACTAACTGTTATTGCCATGCTCATTCCTGTTGCTGGCACCATGTGGACTGCTCAGACTCCTGGTCCCAGCCCCAGGGCTACCACTGAGCCCCACACGCACACTTTTGCACACAGGACAGAGACCCCCATTCAGGAAAATGTCTTAAGAAATGGGGTTTAGTGAGAAGCTAAGACATACAGTAATGATCAGGAACAGGGCGTAGCCAAGCAGATGCACTGAATAGCACCTGCTTGCACGCAACTGGCTCATCTATCAACTTATACTTCTATTTCCTCAATTGTTCTTCCCCAAGATACCTTGATTCCTCCTTTCCCCCACTCTTGGTTTGTCCCAAAAACATCCCATAGTCAATCCTGTGCAATCCAAGTGCCCTTCCCCTGCACTCTATACTTCACTCCATTCCCTTGATCTTGCTGCAGAAGGTGAGTAACAAAATAAACAAATAAAGCAGGTAGGGGCCAGTGTACATCACGGAGTCAGCAACAGCACGCTGTGTACAAAACTACATATCAATGAGGTGATCAAAGAGGATCTCAGTTACTGCTCTTTTCAGATGATATGGACACAGCAGAGAGGTTGTTTTCTTCCAGCCTCCCTAGACTGATGTACCCAGATACACCCCTTACCTTGCAGTGCCTGGGAGTGCCTGATGAAATACGATTACAAGTTTATGCATGCAATATATACTATCTCTCCTTTCATAGATAGTAATGAATTGGTGCTGCTAAGTCTCTCAAATCCTCCCCTGCATGTCAAGATGACTATTTCTTCTGTGTTTCTTTATTCATCCCCTGGCACTGTTGCAGTAGAGAGTGTGGACAGGCAATATGAGTAAAAAATATGTACTTCAGAGGAATGCTGCAAGGCTTTCTGCATTCTTTGCTGCCTTGTGTACTTTTACTGTAATTTCTTCAACTTCTGAATGTTACCATATGATAGATAGTACTAATAATATGGGTAAAGTAAGAAGATCTCAAAACTGAAGATGGATATTTTGACATTTTCTGTAATACCCTGAAGTATGAGGTAAGATGAATTGGGGGAGAGAAACTGACTAACCCACAAAAAATCAAATCCTCCCTCATACTCCTTCAGTGCTATAAATCAGAATATTTTTACCTTGATATAGCTGACACATGAGTAGAAAGTAGGCAACTATTTCTTTTATGTATTAGATTTCTGTATTACTTTTTAGTGGATAAAGGCTGTAACAATTAACATAATGAGTAGTGACATTGGCACCTAAACTTTTGAGGTAGCACTCTATGAAATAAACAGACTTCATACTTTGAACTTCATGCATGTAATTACAGAAGTCCTTCTGTGATTTTGTCTCAAGACTGAAGTGAAATGGAATGCAAAGGATTATGTGGAATGTAAGCTTCTCCAAGTACATGGTGGGATTTGGG
The DNA here is from genome assembly GCA_013397155.1 of Irena cyanogastra. Taxonomy (NCBI): domain Eukaryota; kingdom Metazoa; phylum Chordata; class Aves; order Passeriformes; family Irenidae; genus Irena; species Irena cyanogastra. The sequence continues at coordinate 65,332 of VWZV01016568.1, forward strand.
ATGTGGGTTGAATCTTCCCGGTAGGAGTGTTACAAACAAGGCTGCAAACACATTTATTTGTTAGCACACCAAATTTGTCTCCACTGTCTAATAATATAACACCTTCTTTCCTGTTACTGTTAATGTACTGATAGAGTGGAGTTCTCATAGAAAACCCTTTATAGTTATATCTCTTTTCTCATCAAGGCCTATAATCCCATGTGTATGCTTCCCTTAATACTTCTCAGTATTTGTTCATGTTAGCATTTTGTGAACTTTCCTGTTGAATTTGAGGACAGCAAAAATAACTTGATTTAGCTGAGTTAATCTATTGATGCTTCCCGTAAGTCATCACCTGAAATGAATAATTTGAATGGAATAATTTAAAAGCTATCAGCTCTTCTGAAGTGATTTTTCCATCTTTACATACATACACACACACACACACACACACACACACACACACACACACACACTTTTTTATATATACTTTTATTCCTTATCATCTCTGAGAGTTATTTTCCTTAGAATCCCTTGCTCTTACTTTGCTGTTCTTTATCTGATGTTTTGTTAAGGATCGTATCATAGTATTATCACTCACACCTTCATTTCAGTCACTTCTTCCCATTTTAAGCGAATTGGTACAGAAGAGCTTGCCTGTCTAATTTATGTCTCAATCTTTGGTTTAAATAACTTCTAAACTAATTCAAAAATCTTCCTGAACCATCCATTTTCCTTTTCCCTTCTCTGAACAGGCCCCTTGATAGCTAAATATTCCCCTTATTACTAATTAAGATACTTCCCTTATTCTTCTATTAGTCACAAAAAGATTTCTCTCTGGAGTTTTACTCATTGTATGTATTTGGTGGCTTAGAGTAGTCCCCAGTCATAGCAGTTTCCTTTTCTTCTTTCTTTTTAACATTAGGCACAGATTTTCAATCAGTCTATTCTCATATAGCATCTAAACCAGTATTTACACCTTTGATATAAAACACATTTCCTCCATTTTTCCCTTGCTTGTCTGCCTGAACAAATCGTATTTTTCTATGTCTGTGTCAGATATGCAGCATATCCCACAGTCTCTGTGATGACAACTGAGTCATCATTTTGATCATAAATTAAGTCTTGAAGTATCTCCTTGTACCTGTGCCTTGATAGTTTACTGACAACTAAGAGAGAGTCATTATTCTTCCTATAATTCTCTTTTGAATAAAGTCCTTGTCTTCTCCTTCTCCATAAATATTGAGCTTAAATTCAGCAAATTATATACATTCCTTCAGATTTTAGTTCATTCCATTAGAAAAGAGATGAGTTTAGCTCTTCTAAGTGGTACAATATGTAATAAATTCACAAAAATTGGAGTTGTACCAGTATTAAATCTTTGGAATTGAGAAGAAAATTATACCAGCAATCCTTCCTGGCTTGAACAGATGTCTTCTGACGATTTTTAAGAATTATTATTACATTCTCGTTTACATTATTATACATATCACTATCGTGAAAACTACAATAGGTCTGAGCCCATACTGTAGTGAAGACATTAAGGTTTCCCTTTGAAAGCAATAATAAATTGTGTCAGTTTTCTAGGTCTAAGCAATTTCCTTGAAGAGCGTAATTAATCTGTAAGAAAACCGCAGCCAACAGTAAAGATTGCAGTATAAAATAGCAAATCAGAAACTTGTTGAAAAATAACACTTGCCATAAAAATGATAACAATACCATGCAAAGAAATTGAAAACCTACATGTAAATAAATTACTCTGGCACTGTTCTTGCTACTATGGTTAATGTTATGTCAGTATTTTTATTATAAGATCCATTTTTCAAAGTTTATGAGTCATCTATGAAATTAAAAAAAGCTTTCTAAGACTAATGCTGGAAGATCATGCTCTAGAAGGAGTTTTGATTGCAATAGTGTAGAGAAAAAACACCAATTACTCTTCACAAAATGTCCTGAGTTGAAAAACAAGGTATCAGTTTAAAAATACAATTTACATTTTTTGGACTGAAATTGTAGTTGGAGATGCAGCTATAAAATGAGCTTTCTTTCCCTGTCATTCAGTTATTTACAACAGCATCTTAAGGAAAATGGCACTGAAGCCAAAGTATTTATGTGGAGATTCTGTAGAGCGTCTTTGAATGAGAGAAGCCATTTTGTCATTTTGAATTTTACTACCTGCTCTACATACTCATCTCTAAAGAAAAATGTTTTGAAGCTAAGCTTATTAGGAAGAAGTGACAATGTATCCATATCTGAGTCATTGATGCAAGTTTATGTTGGTGCAAGAATAACACGTTGAAAGCTTTTAAGCCAAGATTTAGCAAAATATTTCCCTTGCAAGTATTAAAAGAAAATATGATTTGTTAATAAAATAATTTCTAACAGCTTATTTAGAATATGCTTTCTCTAAATAATGGAGTAATGAGTAATAATGTGGGGCGTGAATGATATGAGATACTAATAAAAGAAAGTACCTTATAAGTTTTTTCTGTAGTTTCTCAGCAGTTTTCTACTGCTGTTTAACCCAGACTCCCGGATTGAAAGCATCCTTGATCTAATCTGACTAAATTAGCATTCTTGTGTTTTTGTGAGGACTTGGGGTAGTGTTTGAGGGCATTAAGCATTTGAGATAATTGAGATAATGTTGAAGGACTCTGGACAGTATAAAGAGGCAAATCCAATACAGCCACATTTCTACAGTTCAGCCTCAGGAAGAGATGACTGAGTACCTGTAGGGAGGGTACTTCCCTTACAATGTATCTAATAGGATGGAGCCAGGCTCTTTTCAGTGATGCCAAGCAATAGGACAAGAGGCAGTGAACAGAAACTGATGCACAGGAAGTTCCACCTGAACATGAGGAAGAACTTCTTTACAGTGTGGGTGACCATGCAGGTAGCCCAGAGAGGTTGTGGAGTGTCCCTCTCTGGAGATAGTCAAGAATCATCTGAAACATCCTGTGCCATGAGTTCTAGGATGGCCCTGCTCGAGCAAGAAGGTTGGACCACATAAACCCACTGTGGTCCCTTCCAACTTGACCCATTCTGTGATTCTGTAATTATGTGACTTTTGTGAAGAACCCTGGTATGAACAAGACCTTGATACCATTTTGAGGGCAAATAGTGGAAATTACTAAAAAAATTATTTCAGATATATTTTGCTTATGAGTAGAGGCCTAGGAATATGTATAAAATCTTCTTTGAAAGCCCATGTTCTCACCAATGGACATTTATAAGGCATGAAAGGCATATTTTTAACAAAATTTTAACAAAATTTTACTTCTTTGGGGAGAAGAGAGGGTCTGCAGTGACACTTTATTATGCTTTTAAGTTTGCATTATGGGTTATCGTATTAGATACTGCTGTGTCCACACTGTAGGTTCTTCTGGATATTGGATGCATGTGAGTAAAAATCAAGGAACTTCAGTTTAGTTGTCTGCAAGGTTGTATAGATACAAATGCATATACTAGAAACTCCTACTTCCCTGGCTGAAGCATTTCTTAGTCTCAGATTTCTAAGTATCTTTTCCTTCAAAAGCTTTTCCTTTTTTGTACATATCACCAAAAGAGAACCACAGAACAGTTGATGAAAAGGCAGCTCCAGAGCCAGAGCTCCTATGCCCCACTCAGAGCAGGGTCACCTAGAGCTGGCTGCCCAGGGCCAGGTCAATTGGGTTTTGTACATCTCCTAGGAAGGAGATTCCTCAGCCCCTCTGGGCAAGCAGTTCATTGGGTAGCACTGAGGGCTCTGGTTTCACTTCTTTATTCCCTCATCAGCAATTAATACACATTGACTCAATCCTTCTCAGCCTTCACTTCTGCAGTTTGAACCGTCCGAGCTCTGTCAGCCTCTTCTTATAAAAGCAATGCTCCAAGGCCTTCATCAGCTTTGTGGCCCTTCATTGAACTTGCTCCAGCAAGTTCATGACTCTCTTGTACCAGGCGTTTACGTCTATGAGTGTACCAGACATCAAAATTCATCTAGTTCTATTCAATACCACTAGCGGGGAACCAAAAGCTATTCAATTTACCCAAACATAGATACCCATGGCAGGGTTCAGTTGTCTAAACACAGATGTTCCGTACTGTTTCAAAAAGGTCTGGAGTATTCCCCACGCCCTCCAGTTGCCAAGCACCTGATTGTATTTGCCATCCTATGTGAATATCTTGGAAATTTTCTGGTTTACTAGAAGCCATGCATAATCTAGGTTTAGACATTGATGTTATAATAAACCGTAGGAAAACATCTTTCATTTCTATGTATTATAACTTCAAGTATAATTCTGTTATATAATTTTATCCACATAAGATAAGGTTTCCCTCGGAGTTGTCAGAGTTTCTGCCAGAGGCAGTTCAGAGGAAGAGATTATCTCCTTCCATTTAACCAGCTGAATTCAAGTGAAATGGTATGAATATATCCTCACCCTCTCAGATCACTCACTCCTTCTCTCAGACTTACACAGCTAAGGCCAGAAGCACAAAGAAATAGAGGAACAAAAAAAAGAAAAGTGCAATCCTAAAACACCTGAGAATTAAAAACAGGAAATGAAGAGCTGATTATAGGTCATTTTTTTATCTCCTCCAAATTTTGAAATAAATAGCACGCTTTAGTAGTGCTACGTTATTACTATATCCCAGTGATTTTGTTTACAATGCCTCTCATTATTATCCACTCTCTTAATATGCACTTTAAAAAATGTGAATCACATTAGTATGATTGCATTTGCATTAAACACATGGTTAGTTTTTTAAAAGTACAAATGCTTGTAATTTTATGACACACACGTATGAATTATAAAATGATACATAATAGAACTTTGCTTGATTTCATAATTACCTGTTGTAATCCTGGGCTAATTAAATATTCAGCACTGCATGTTAATCCTGAAAGTCTCCCTGGCATCTTCTCTTCCCTTCTCCTGATTTTTTTTTTTTTTAGCACATTCCATTGAGTTACAATTTGTTTCATGGAATCTGTAGAAAGAAAAATGTTCAACACCTATGGATATATGCAAATCTTCAAGCAACCATACCCAAAGTGAAAAGTGGAAAATTCAATATGTACCTATTATTTCTGGCAGGCATATAGTACATTGCTTTGATCATATTTCTTCATTAAGCTTCCTCATCTTGTTGAAATAGAGCCTCTTAGAGCTATTTCCCCCCTCTTAGAGCTATTTCCCCCCTTCTTTCTTTTCTCAGAAAGTTACCTTGTACTTTATACAGTTTACTCTTCTAAAATAGGCTGTTTTCTGTTTGTCCATGGTGTACTATATGAGCATCTAAAGATACTTGGAGGTATGAGGAATTTGAGACTTGAAAATACCTTGTTCAAAAATAGGAAGTGTGGGAGAATAATTATTGTATTGTAGTACTTTAATTCATATGAATAAAATGACCAGCCTTGCTATCATTCAAGCTAGCAGCAAGGTCCTCAGCAGCTTCAGAATATATTATTAAAGCATACAGAAGTGTTGTTCCTTTCATAGCAGGTAGAACTCATTTTTTAAAGAACGAAATACGTGACCTAGGCAAATCATCAAGCAACTTATTTTGCCATCAGAAAGAGAGCACTGTGTTCCTTCGATGTTTTGTTTCAGCCCCAACACAGATATCTTCAGGAGGTGTCTCTAAGTCGGCTCATTTCACCTCCCTTGCTCGGCTGCCAATAAAGGAAGTTACTATTGGATGGGAGGCAGCTCATTTGCCTATAAACATATGGTGTAGATGTGCCATGTGGTATTCAGACAGAAAGGCAAGAGGTTTAGCCTGGGTCTTCTGTCAGATACAGGCTGTATTCTAGTGTCCCAGATATGGCAGGGAAAATTAAGAGCAGCCAATACCTGCATTTAAGGTATTGAAGCAACTTCAAATGTTTGAATTTGTAGCTGGCTAGAGAGAGGTAAGAAATGCTACAAAACTGTCCACTGTGCTTCTTTTAGTAATGAGTACAGGTAGGTTTGTCCCAAGAGAATAACTTATTCTCCTGAACAAGCACTTGCAAGATATGGAATAATAAAATTTAAATTTTAGTTGCAGTTCTTTGTTTTATAATTTGTTTAAGCTTAAAAAAAGTAACAAATTGAAAAAAAAGACCAAAAAAACCCGCCACCACCACCATCAGCAACAAAAAAAAACCCCAGACAACAAAGCCACTGTCCTGGTTTCAGACAGGGATTAAAACAAAGCAACAAAAAAAAACAACTTAAGAAAACCCAAACCAAACAAAACCCAAACACTAAACCTCCCAAAAAAACCCCACAATCAAACCCCAAAGCAAAACAAACAAACAAACAAACAAAAACCAACCAACCAACCAAACAAACAAACAAACAAAAAACAAACAACCCCCCTACACCAAAACCCATCAAAAATAAAACCAAAATAACCCCCAAACATTTGTTGTAGAAAATTTAGGCCTTATACAGACCACATTTTACATTCATGATGCAAGTGTTTTTCCCAAGTATTTGCTAAGTATATTTAAAAACAAAAAACTTACTTTGAGGAAGTACATGAAATGTAATATCTTTATTTCTTTACCTATCTTGATCTCCTCCACATCACGCTGTTCCTGTAGGTATACTTAGCCTAAATTTAAATTCTTGGTTTTAAACTGCTTTAATACTACAGCTTTCAGCACATTTAATGTGTGTCTTAGCACTGTGTAAATGAAAGGGGTGTCAATCATCATGCTTTTAGATTCTTGTATTTTTCAGTTAATAATGATGATCTTTGAGCTTGGTCCTGCAGATAATCATTTGTGTGAGCAAAATTAGGCATATAGATTTGCATTTACAGGATTAGTGACAAAATAAGCTTTGGCATTGTTAGGTTGCTATGCAAATGCTTAACAATTCTCCATTTGATTTCTTCTGTATTTATTCCCTTCCACATCCCCACACCTTCTTAGACAGGTGAACTTATAGTCAATTTCTGTGAAGGTTTAGTGCTTTGCAAATCTAAACACTTAGATAGGGTTAGGTATGCTTAGATATGCTTCTCTCAAACGCTTTTTGAACCTTTAAGACTTCATTGCAGCTAATCTTATCACAGAAACTATGTCGGAAATAAAAGTGTTAGCTCCAGTTATACAAATCTTTGATGTGAGTTATTTTCTAACATAGTGTATGAGCCCATTCACATCTTTCATGTATTATGTAGATAGGATTTTTTGATTAAACGATTAAAGTAATCCATTCCCTCCCATATGTTTATCCTTCTATTAACTGTAAATAGCTGAGCCATTTTCAGTGCAGTCATTATTGTTAGCTGTTTTGTCCTGCTCTCCACTCTACATGAGCTTTCGCTTAGCTTAACTGCCTTGTAGAAAATGCACCAGCATACAGAAGTCAGAATAATAACAATAGAGAGGAAAACAAAAAAAAAAAAACTTACATTTTACTGAGACCATTTAAAGATCTACAATCAATAGCACACAAAGCACTTTGATGTGGTTTGATTCTGTATCTTTTGTTGCCAGATTGCAGACACAGTTTACGGTAATGGAAGCATTATTTCTTCTGGTGACCACAGTAATTTATCAGAACACTTCTTCTTCTTGAATATTATTTTCCCCCGGTTTTGCTGCATTAAAATAAATTAAATAATTTTAGATCAGTTTTGGCTCAGCTCTCTAACTACTTTGTCAAAGTCTTTTAGAGCAAACCTCAGATGCAGTTGTTATAGTCCTCTGTAGCAACAGTCATTGCAAACATCATTAAGGATGTGAGGTCTCCCCCTTAATTAAGAACTAAAAGGTTTCATTTCCTAAAACAAAAGCATGTGGCAGGTTTTATTGATCTGGTCTATGTCGCCAACTGAACACATTAGCAGGGGTTATTGATTACTGTAGTGGTAATTAGCTCTGTTCCTTGCCAGGTAAAGCGCACATTTCTAAGATCTTTCCTAAAGAGGCCTATATGTTTGTTCACATTCACCAAGTTATACAACGAAGGGGGTTTTTAAAATATTTATTGCCTATGTATAATTTTTAAAATTTAAAATTTAACAGCAATCATTAGAAAGGTCATTTTCCAGTCATTATCTTGTTATAATTCTTTCTGAATGTCACTGATGCACTTAGGAATAAATTCAAAAACAAAGGCGGCGCAGCGTTGTTGTTGTTGTTGGGGTTTTTTTTTTAATGTAAGTACATATGGCTATTACTGCTTTTAATAACTCCCAGCAAAAGAGGGGAGTTATATATTAATCTGAAATTGTGGTAAATATTTCCTAACAGAATGCTTAGGATCTTTCCCCAATTTTGAAAGAATAATTTCTGACAATTGTCCTAGTTAATTTCTTAACAACATTTAGTTCATTTTTGGTTCTGGTATTAAAAAAAGAAGCTGATTATATTCAGTAGCACTTCTTTGGGGAATGAATTGATAGATAAAAAGGGGCCTAATAGTGTCTGGCTTTCCTCAGACAACTGGAAGTCCTGACCCTCATGGGTAACTAAAACCAGCCTGATGTCTGCGGAGGGAAAATACAGAAGAGCTCAAGCAATACAGGAGGGTTCTAGAGTGCATTGTTCCTGGTGCAGGTGGTTGAGAAGTAGATGAAGGGAGCAGCTTTGCTGGATCTCACTATTACAGCAAATGATGGACTGGTCAGGAATGTGAAGGGGGGAGGGAATTCTTGACTCCAGAGAGATGGTGTCATTTGTGATCCTGAAAAGAGGAAGCAAGGTGTAAGGGTCTGGGAGAGCTGATTGATTTCCAAGGGTCGCTTTTTCCAAGCTTTTGTATGGTCCATCCCAAAATGTGGACAATCAAGTAAAGGTGACAAGATATCTTCTTGCATGAACATGGATTGAGTCTTGTGTGTATTAACTACAGTCAAATGTGGGGGAAAAAAAAGTGAGAGTATGAGAGGTGGAAGCAAGATAATACAGAAAGAGTAGAGACACTCTCCAAGGGCAAGGTTGGGATTAGGAAGGCCAAAACTCATTTGGAGTTATATCTGTCAAGGTTTCAACAAGAATATCAGCAGCAAAAGGAAGACCAGAACTACCAAGCTGCTGCTGAACAGTGCAGGGAACCTGATGTGCCAGAACCCAGAAAATACTTTAGTTTTTACTGCTAAGATTTATCTTCTGGGGTTCCTCAAGTCTGTGGGAAAGTCTGGAGCAAAGAAGAGTTACTCTCAGTAGAAGAGAATATTTGGGAATATTTAAAAAAACCGAACATCCACAAGTCTGTGAGACCTGGCGCTCATGAATGCTGAAGGAGCTGGAAAATATTGCAAGGCCACTCTCAACTACCTTGGAAAGATCAACTGCAACAGATTCTTGGGCAACAGAAAAAAGCAAACTGTTGAAGACAGGTGAGAATGAGGATCATGGAAACTACAGGCCCATTAGCCTTACCTGAAGCCCTGGTAACATGAAAAAGTAAATAATCCCAAAACACATTTCCAATCACATTAAGGAAAATACAGCTTTTGAGACTAGTCAAAATGAATTTACAGAAGGAAAACCAATTGTACGTACTGAGTTTTTATCTTATATAAATCATGTATATTGTACCAAATGCCAATAGCCTGGTAACCTATTGCAAAGAAAGCATTGGCTTAGCAGATTACCATTGTTGTTCACGTTCACTTCAGATTTTGACACTGTCTCCCATCAAATCCTCATGAACAAACTGTTAAAGTCTAGTCTAGATAAGTGGGTAGTGAGACAAATTGAAAAGTAGCTCAGCTTCCAGCATCGGAGAGTGGTGATCAGTTGCATCCACTCCAGCTGGACACCAAACACTAGTGATGTGTGCCAGGATTTCAAACCAAGGCCAGTTCTGTTCAACTGCAACAGGCTTGCAGATGTTATAAAAAAACACCTGCAGATAATTGGGACTATGTTGGGGTGTAAATTTGGAAGCATTGTTAACACACCAAAAGATCAAAATCTATTTTACAGAGGAAAACATGATACAGAAAAACAGTGAAATAGTGAAATATAATAATTTAAGGCACATGTTCATGCACATATGCCTTGAATTCTCTTGATTTAGACAGGTCTGGAAGCTAGTTGTTGTAGGTTATTTCTAAAATTAGTTGAGAGGGACAGACACCTCTAGACTGAGATACAGAATCCCAAGGAAAAGAATAATTTTCTAGGGGAGCCTTCCAGTCACTATAAATACCATTTGAAGAGTGTTTCTAGTTATAACTAGGCCTGTTTTACAAGATGAATAGAATACATTTTGGCCATAAAGTGGAAGTTCATCAACTGGATTTTGCAAAATTTACTGGTACAGTTATGTTTAATCTATTTCTGTAATTAAATGCAGTTAGCCCTGTGTATCACCCATAAACAGCTGCAGCAGTCCTGATGTCTGCTGAAATTGTGAATTCTTTACTCTTTTTTTTTTTTCTTAGCATCCTAATACTAATATTAAACATGCCCTGCTCAATGATATGAATACACAATACTTTTTTTTTCCCAGTGAAAACCTGTCAGCATCTGCTTGGTGTTGTTTAATAGGTTCTTTGCAAATCTGACCATAATGGGAAGTCTTCCAGCATTAGTTTTATTTCAGCAAAAATCCACAGATATGTTTTAGTGAAGCAAGGAAAAGTCTAGAGAATCTCTGTAACTCCCCATATCCCAAGTCCATTCAAGGACCAGAAAACACAATTCATGCCCTAAAAATAACTGTGTGAGTATCAGTAATTTTAGAATGTCACTGTGATTAAGATGCTTTGACACATAGGGATAATTCTAACTTATCTGGAATTTGAGAGAGACAGATATAGAAAGGAATGCTAAATTTTTACTCAATTGGAGAATAATGTTGAACCACCATCATGACAAGGCAACATGAAGACAGATTCCTGACTATACTAGTAACATCATATTTTTTACAAACTATTCTAGAAATGAACCACCAATCACAGACAAGACTTTATCTGAAATATTCAGTATACACCTACACTGCCTGCTGTAACAGAGTCAGGAACAAGTTTGGAAAACTTGTTATAAACAAGTCAGACATAGCACTCCACACTGCTTAACTGTCAGGTGGCCCTCCATATCTTTCCTGAAGCACTTCAGCAAGTTTTCCACAAGTTATCTCCATTCCAGTTCAGGGAATAATGCCATACAGATTCTCTCTCCATAAGGCAGTGTGTATACAATTGCATAATGTCTGTCTGATACAATTCTCCTTAGTCTTAAAATATTATCCAAACTTGCATTGTACCTTTGAGTACTCACATATGCCATATGCCAGCTCACAGAAGCCACAGTCTCATTCTCATGCTATAAAAACTTCTCCCTACCAAATTGCAATATAATCCTTGCATTATTTCAGGCACCTTGAAATCATTCTCACAAGCACTACTGCAACACATGCTAATAATTTTGCATTTTATATTTTAGGGGCATTGCCTGAGTCTGAAGATGCCCTTGGCATCTTCTACGTCTGTAGATGTAGCCAGCCTGCCAGAGAGGAGCTGTCCCTGGCACAGCACAGACATGAACCAAAGAGTTCTGGCATTGGGTCCAGGGGCTGCTCCTTAATTTTCTTTTATTTATCAGAATACAACAATAAACAAATATTTAATACTTTTATTACCTGTATCCTTTTCTCTGTAGATAAGCAAGAGGCATCATTCCATTCCTTTGCATGGATGTCAGATTAAGGCTCATTTGTCAATTACATGTATCAGCATATGAAAAGGAACCACTAATCCATACAATACTGTGTGTTTCTGAAAAGCATGAACAGAATACTTAGAAATGGCCACCTACTCTTTTTATTCTTGAGTGTCTGTTTCAGTAATAAGGGAAATACATCTCCTCATAAAGCATTCAAAGCCCTTCTTGAACTAGACTCATTATTTAAATTGCACAGTAGCATAACAGAAAGGAAAGAAAGAAAATGTATTACCAAGAACAGGGTTCTATTCCACTTCTTGTGAGTTTAAGTGCAGAATTTCGGAAAGACTTAAGGCACAGTTACACCCTGCAGGTGTCCCTGTGGTTTCTTCCTCTAAAACACGGGACCTGCCACACTCCCACATCCATGCTGCTCATGGTCTCACAAAGGGTCCCCTGTCGTCTGGCGATGCAGGAAAGGTGAACTCTCCCTTAGGTAATTATGTATGGAGCAGATCAACAGCCAGCAAAGGAACCTCTCAGGTACATAGCCCAAAAGTCAGGCCTGAATTTATGTCAGTTGAGATCCCTATTAATACTGCTGGGTTTAGACTTCAGCATCCTGAGAGGTAAGACTGTAAAACTTTGGTGAAAATTGTGCTGTTCTGATAACACACATCTTAGATAGCTAAACCTAAAATTTGTACAGCTATCTGTAGCAGAAACATGACACCCATTGGCTTCCGTTTTTTTAGAAGAGCTGGATGTTGTTTGAGGACAGAAAGGAAGAGTTGGTTCAAAGACAAGTATTTACAAACTAATGAAAATAACCTTTTCTTGAAAAGGACTGGAATTCTGTTAAGTTTTCTTCTCCACATGGCCAAGAATTTTCATAAAACCTTTTGAAACTTTGTGGGTTTTGATGTCCTTAAAATGGGGGTCTGTAAGAAGAAGAAAAAAAAAATTAAACACTGCAACACATGCCTTTGGAGACCTTGACTCTATGTGCCCCAACTCCCTTTATATGATGAACATGACATTAACATGTTACTTTTCTGAGCTGTGTTTAAAACACATATAATGAAGGCTGTTTTCATCTCTTGTATTCAATCTATATCAATAAAGCTGACTGAAACTTTGCAAAAATTTATTTTTTCTCTCTTGTGATTCAGTTTGGTTTTTTTTTTGATGACTAAAATGTAAGAAAATAGGAGAGCAGGAGCCCCATTCTTGGTAAGATACTTTGTTCTATAATTTTAGGAGAAAAACATAAATAACAAGAGAAAAGAGAATAAGAAGGATTTATTATTTTTTCTGATTCAGTTTCATTATGAAAATCTACATTTTATCAGCAATACTCAAACTCATAAAGGTATTTTTTGTTTTATGAGCAAGGTCTGTTCATAGAAAGAATCAAAGTGCATGTTATAAGATGTGACACAATATGCAATACAACATTTAGTAGCACTCATTCATTAATTTAACTTCATGGCTAATTTTCAGTAGAATTATAATGATCTGTGGTTACAGTTTTTCATGACAGATATAATTTACTCTTAAGAACAAGTGCAATTTTTTTTGAAGGAGAAGGAGATGATTGAGCTTTGAGTGCTTTCATTTTGTGCTGTAGTGAACAGTGAGCAGATCTTCCTGCAGGACATGCAGTTATGAGGTTGCAGCTATGTCTCAGAGCTCTGCTGGAATACCCTGCAAGTTAACAGCTGGCAGCCTCCCTCCCCAGCACCTGGCTGGCGTCACAGTGCAGAACTTCAGGCACAATTCAGCAAGACCAGCACAAACTGTACCAAAGTCAGAGGGTCCCCATCCCTCTGCCCCTGCAGGATGCTTACTCACACAAACTCAACCTCAACAGAGACAACCATGGTCCCTCCCTGGCATGCAGCACAATAACGGCAAAGGCTGGCCTTTGAAACAAAACATTTTCTTACTCTTCACAAAACTCCCAGAGAAGCTTAACTGCTTTATCATTTGGGGTTTTTTAATAGGAAAGGAAATTTAAAAATACTTTATTAATTTGTTGCTAAATTTGAAGCACTGATATGCATAAAAGAAACTTTTGGCACTTAAAAATGAAAGGAAATCTTTTGCTGTTGTGCGCTGACCCCAGCTAGCAACTCAGCATCACACAGCCCTCCCTGCATACACTCCACTCCCCACCAGTACTGAGGAGGAGAACAGGAAAAACAGGAGTGATCAAACTCATGAGTCAAGACAAAGACAGCTCAATAAACAACAAAAAGGCAAATAAAAAACCGCAGAAACCTGTGCAGTCTGGAGCAATGGACCCAGTACATTGAATTTTGCAAGTCAGTCACTGTGCAGGGCACAGTGACTTTTTAAATGGAATGTCTCATAGCCCTTCTGTAGACCAAATTCTGCTACTTTTTGAAATAATATAATTCACCTTAATAATTCATATAATCTCATCAGAAATGGGGATGATACAATTTCTGAAGGATTAACCTTCCAAAGTGTTGCCAAAGAGTGATACTAGGCTGCTTTCAACATCAGAAGGCTTTGATTCATCTCATACTGACTAGCTGTAAGGATGTTTACAAGTATAAAGTTGATACACGTCTCTGGATGCCAGAAATTCACTCTTGTGATGCAAAGTCACTTTGTCCACTCTAATAATGATACATGAGTTACAAGGGTGAAGAAGACTTCACCAGGACAGCTGTGCATGGAAAATGAAGGTTGCAGTATCAAGTCCTTAAGATCATAAGTATTCTAGTTTCTCTTGATCCTTGGGACCTCAGAGGTCAAGGATCAGTAGTTAAATAAAATATAGTCCCAGTAGAATCACTTTAAAGATTCCCAAGCATTTGTCATTCAAAAATGCCGTTTCATCAACGTCAATGTTTCTGAAGTGGAATGTCAACTTTGACAAAATTAGGTCTGAAAACACAGCTGAGGCAATAGAACATTTGGGCAATTTTGGAACACAATGTTTAGATCTCTTCAGGTATCATTTTGAAATGCTTTCTGTTTGAAATCACGTTTCATTATCTAACATGAACCACATTATCTGCAAACTAGCACAGACTTATTTGATTTATGAGATGACATTCTGACACTGACAGTGATTCACCCCTATCTCTTTAACTCTCACCCCCCAATCAATAACTTGATGAGTTTTGTTCTTTGTTTTTACATATTATTCTAAATACATGAAGATTCACTTTGGAAAAGAAATTCTGAACTCCAACAAGCTTAAAATATACAACTTTATTGTTGTCTTACGGACAAGGCTTTCACAGACATCTGGATACATTACCCTGTGATTCCCTTACCTTGTCTCTCTCCGTGTTCCAGACATATCTGGGAAAGATGGTTCTGCAACAGTGAAGCATTTGGTCTCTTACAATTTTGCCCTTTGCACTTCAATCAGAATGATATTTTTTTACAGAAGACTCACCTGCCAAATGTTTACAAAAACCAAGAAATAGAAAAGTGAAGCCATATACGCATTTATACTCAACAAATTAAATCCTTAATATAAACTAAGAAAAAAGGAGACAGACATTAGGCATCTTTCCCTTGAATTTTCAGTTTGTTTGTTTTTCAAGGAAGAAGAGCAAAATCCCAGTGTAGAACTCTGATCACTAAGCTACAGAGCAAGGAATGCTATTCATGTTTTCATTTAAAGGAGATAAATATTGCTTTTTCTGAGACATTAGAGAAACTCTCCTACATTTCCCACTTAAGCAACATTTTAGAGAAAAGGGTTGCTTTTGGTTTTTTCCCAGAGGTTTTGGGGTAATAACAGTCTAGTTTTATTTTTTCTCAGAATGGCAGTATTTGTCTAACCTGCAGGTTACTCATCTCATGCTGAGATGGAAACACCTCCTTTTCCTGTGAGAGAATAGAATCTGCTGATATTATTTATGTCTAAAGCAGAATCAGAGCATAGAAATCTCACAGAGATAGTCTGTTGGAATTTCCCACGTAACTTCATATAGGGTCTTGGATATAGATTCACATGATTTTTTTTTTAAATCCTGTTTTTCAAATATAAATCTCTGAGGTTGTTTTTGATTTGGTTATTTGTTTGGGGTTTTTTTCGTTGGTTGTGGGATTTTGTTGGGTTTTTGTTTAGTGGGTCAGTTTGTTTTGGTTTGTAATTAACTGGAAGCCTTTACAGTTTTGCAAACATAAGGCTTCCTGCTCTTCCCACAGCCAGCAGCACTTTCAGGAAACACCACCCAGGAACACATTCATTCCTCCCAAGCAGTCCTAACTTCCTACTGCAGCTGTGGAGGTGACCCATACAGCTGCATTGCAGAGTTAGGCCAAGTCTTTTCAAAAAGCCTTTGATAACTACACAAATATAGTAAATGAAGTGAAGAAACATTAGTTAATAAACCTCAGATGTGACTCTGAGACCCTCTGAGGAGCAAAATTAGCGAATCAGAAGGATTTACACTAATTTATAACCACCAAAAGTTCATAAAATAACAATGGTCTGATAATTAGCTGTGGATTCCCTGCGATATGCAGCAGGAGTTTCAAAATAATTAATGTGAAATGAGAGAAAAAATGCCTAATACGCAGCAAAACATATTATTTACCATTTTCTGTTGCAGTTCGCACCTGTGAGTACACCAAGACTGGCTCTTCTTTCACACCCTGTACAAAATGTTCCCACCATCTCCAGGGGCATTGGCCCCTTGAAAACACACAAACACATGGCTTTGTTGGTGTCACAAATGACCAAGCACAGACAGAGCCCTCTCCCACCAGTGAAACCAAAACCTCAAGAATGGCAGCACCAAAAATTCTCTGGACTTGTTAATGGGTGGTGGGGCTTCCTCTGCTGTACAAACACAATGAAACTCAGCCATTCACCAGGGTCCTTACTATCTAAATATAAAAAAGCAGAGTCGGCTTCTCTGGAGAAGGGAACAGTTCTATTAGGTGTTGATGTATAGCAAATGTTGTGCATTTTAATTCACTAGTAATTTAGTATGCATTGGTCTGCCCTAATGGGGCAGCAATCTAGATTTGGGCCTGAGGCTACAGATGCAATAGTGTTAATAAAGAGCAAATCACTACACTAATTATGATTAGTACTTTCTTTCAATGCAGCATTCTACTTCATCATCTTTAGCAAAGTGTTATTCTTTAATTTAAACAAAGCACATTGCCAACAAGGTAAAGGTGTCAAATTGAACAGTTTAGTCTTCTAGTATATATAACGTCAAGTGTATTTTTGCATCTGTTATATATTCAGTGGCCGAGGGAATGCTGTGCTTTTTATAAACAGCTTTTCATAAATTTGAGCAAGCAAGAAGCTAAGCTGACCCACAACTGCAATGTCACAGCACTGGAAGGAGTTTCTGCTAGCGTTATCACTAGGTGGTGAAAAACTCTTCAGTAGGGCTGCCTGGGATTATCTATTTAAATCCTTGAAAGAATGGGATTTGATGACACTTTATCAACGGGATTAAGACTCTCTTTTTCTTAGTCCCCACCTTGGGTGATTTCCCATAATAAGTACACTTCAAAGTCATGCCCATAACAGACAGGCCACCTCACTTGATGTTCCTCAGCACAGTTCTAGCTCACTGACATCAGAACCTGGAGCTTGTCACACTGCTGCACACTACAGGGCTGATGCTCTGCATCTGCTCTTCAGGCCTAAAAGGCAGTACTCTGGTCCAGTAAACTAAGAAAAAGACTGGATGATTGCTTAGATTCAAAATAAGCTGTGACTAATGAAATATAAGAAGATTAATTAGCTAAATCTAAGTGGTACTACTATACCTGGGTTTGGAATAAGTGTCAAAGTCAAAATATTTCCCAAGCTTTCCAAGTAGTCAATTTAAAAAAATGAGACTCATCACCTTTTCTGTACACCCACACTACTGCTATCAGCAAACACAATGTCAGAAGGGTATTATCCAAACATAAAACAGTGACAATATTACTTAGTGAAACATTAAAAGTTTTAATAGGAAATGGACAAAAATATTTTGCTGGCAATACACTGTAACAAACAAAGAAAAAAAATTTTAAAAATCTATAAAATGTAAATCTGCGGTCAAATCCAAGGTCTTCACGATGTGTGTGCATAGAACTGTCATGTGTATATAGATCTATATATAGACCTATACATATGTATTTGTATATGGGCCCATGAAAAGAAAATCCTAACATCACTGTTTCAAAACAAACAAGATGTATTCTTGTTGATGTCTTCTTTTGTTGCTTGGGACAGCAATGTGATAAAAAACTAAGTTAATTGTTAAAACATTATTTGTTTCTTGAATTAAATAACTGTAAAAAAGCACACATCTAAAACATACATACAATGTAATTTCTGTTTACAGATCAAGTTCAAAAAGTCCTTACTGATTCACTCTAGGTATCCTGCGAGCGAGCCTCCTTTTTGGGGGCTCTTCCCAGGCTGGTGCTGGCCAGGGCGGTGGCTGCTCCAAGGACGCAGCAGCTCCCCTTCCCCCCAGCTCACCGTTCACCTGAGCTCGGATGGAGTAATTTGTGCCACACCAGACAACAGGAGATCTTCTTGGAAGATGTTTTCCAGCAAGACTTATTGTAGGCAGGTCTGAGGGGTCTTAGCGGGGGGGAAGGGGGTTAGGAACACGCAGGAAGACCTCTTCGCTGAAGGGGCATCTTGGCCAAGAAGCAGGTGACGGAGGCGTGTCAGGGGTTATGTTCGGGGAGAAGGTGGGAGGGAAAGGTGCTGTGTAACCAACAGGGAGAGGAAGCATAGATGATAGAACAGGGGACAAGCCAACAGGAGTACATTGAGGGAGTGGCGTGGGGTGTTAGGTCATGGGGGGAACAAGATACAAGGAACCTTCTAGGCTTGGGGTGTTGCCCTACAACAGGCACTTTTTCATTTGCATAGAAAAGCAGC